>JACEOJ010000104.1:718660-744900 GCA_013761285.1 Campoletis sonorensis | reverse complement strand
CCCCCCTCCCCCCAACACTCAATCCCATATATTAATTCACAGATCGCGTTTCTCCAACGCTTTTGTAGCCTCTCGATGTAACAACCGATACACCGGACGGAAGTTATCACCCGCGAATCACCGATACAATCAAACACACGGCAGAGATCGTCTTCCTTCCTTATCACGATGTGGAATCGTCGACATTTTTATTTCCTCGTTAAATTCACCGCGATAATGAATTTGCGAGTTGCTTCTTGAGGCGCGATTGAAAGGCTTGTCAAGCTCGAAAGATTTTTATTCTTTTTTTCTAACAATCGATTCTTCACAACAATCTAATCAATTGTTATTTCAATAAAAAAAAGTCTGGAATTGAGTTTTGGTTCGACGACAATTATGTTGGTAAACATTGTACAAATGGCTACATAAAGATCGTTAATTTTGCTTCTCACTTAGCTTTTCCTGTTATTCTGCTTCTCGTCCCTTATCATAAATTTCGATGTGAGACTGTGTTGGCTTTTTCGTCGAGTCACGCGCACACTCTTAGCGTTATTTTTGTCATTATTATTATCATTGCATACAAGAAAGAGAAGAAAGAAAGAGGCGGCGGCGGGGGGGGGGGGGGGGGCAAAACTATAAGCACCTTGGCCACAACGAACAGGCGAAACGGCGTATCGCGTTTAATGGTCGAGATAAATCTGCGGAGCCCCTTGGGGCGACCTCTGAACCCTTCTTCTTATTCGCGGGCCGCCGGGAGTCTTATTATTCTTTGGTCTCTTGCCTCGAGAGAAAATAGCGCCGATATGCGTTGGGAAGAGGTGCGTAATATTGCATATGCGAGCTTTCTGCATTCGTTCGAGCCAGCTTGCTGCCCAGAATAATGTCCACGGTTATTATCACATACTGCGCGTCCTTCTTGCTCCCCCAACATCTGGAGAAATACACTATCCTGATTTTTGCAAGTGCGTTAATTAAAAAAAAAAATAATAAAAAAAAAAAAAAAATGACGAAACAAACAAATGGTCGAGGCAAATAGGAAGATTGCGTTTGAATTATTTCCTGGTTTTAATGGCCAATACAAAAACCACGTGCAAATCAGCTGAGAATACGCTCATGACTGCCTCATTAAGCGAATATTATTCGCGTACAACAAACAATCATTTCTTATGCAATTAATATATTTTACTGTAATACGTGTGTGTCCTGCTGCATCCTCTCTCGGACTTTCCTCGCATGAAATTTCTCATGCACACCGAGGAGAATGCATTCCCTTGATTTAAAGGCAAATATTTAAAACCGAAAAACGTTTATTTTGTGGCAGAAGTACTTGAAGATTCTAATGATACTTTTGCCAGCTCAGTTAATTTGTCTTCAATGGAATATCTTTTTTTTTTTTTTTTAGGGTGAACAAGTTGTTTTGATATTCAATCGATATTATCAGAATTAAATGAGTTTCGTGAAGAAGGATCTCATGAATTAAACGAATGACATGGTTCGTTTTTTTTTCGAACGCCTTGTTCTCTCCGGAGATTTGAACGCCGAGCACAAGCGCGATCTTTCTTATTCTCACGTCGCTCGTCGTTCTCACTTGGAAACATCGACGCCAGAACAAACGAGGTTTCTTACGAGGCGTTTTTTTCACGTTTTTACTGATATTTTTTTCGCTCCTGTTCCTCATCTTCGTAATAACAGAGAAAAGTTTAATTGCGAGAGCAAACGATGTAACTGTTACTCGGGTTTGGCTCGATTGCGTTCACAGCTGTTAAACTTTGGGATTTTTATTCCTTTCCGAGGGGAATTTTTATCGAACAATTGCCAAATGATCTTATCCAGGTGCGTGTACTCGGGACACCAAAATATCTCGGAAGAAAAATGATCTTCCAGATGCTCACAGAGCAGTACTATCCTCTCGTGCAAAACGTTCTTCTCCTTCGGGTTCTTTTGCTTCCTAATAGCCGCTGCATGACGAATATTACAGCCCCAAGGCATATCACGGCAATTTTAGCTGCTCCAAAACAAAATCATCGCTTTTCACGTTTTTCGGACTGCAAGTCGTCGCACCACAAGTTCACTTGGACCCTCACAGAGCAAAAAATATTTGACGTTTAATGGATCAATCGATTGATTTTTATTCGAATTGCACCAAAAACATCGAATTTTTCCCGAACATCCGACGAGTGGAATATTATATAAAAATAAACTAAGAAAATAATCTTTAAATATAGTTGATTTAGATAAAAAATGAATAAAATGAAGATTGGAGGTTGTAACTTGAAAATATAGGAATATTGTAAATAAAAAAAGAATGTTTATTTATAAATGGAGATATCATACTTATGTAGAAAATTGGTTTTTTATAAACTATAATCCATAAATAAATGCAGATCTGACAGAAGAAAAGTATAAACTGAGTTCTAGACGAATCTTATTAATATACATTTTATAAAATAATTCTTTATCCAATTTGAATTAGAATTAGTTCCACAACACAAGTTCGTAATTTAATATGTTCGTAGAATCGTCAAACTTGGGTAAAGTTTACTCAAGTGTATTGTACCTCCTCATCGAAGGTAAATGAGGAATGAAAATATTCGGTAATTCATATTTGCCATGATAACAATTTGACAAAAGATTACTCTGTTGGTACATAAAATAAGTACACCTCGTTGATTTTCATGATTTTTTCTTAATTTTTTCGACAAATATTTATGAAAATTACACCAAAAGTACAAGAAGGAAATAAAAAAAAACGTGTAAAAATAATTTCACATGTTATTTAGCTAAATAAGTGACAATTGTAAATATTTACCGAAGAAACGTTAATTGATATTCGTGAGTCAACGAGGATAAACGTTTTTAGGATTAAAAGTCGTCGCCTATTTTCACAAACACTGCTTTAATTCGTGAAACTCGTGCAGGATTGATTTTTTAATTTTTTTAATCATCATTACTATTTTTCCATTTGCAACTAAGAGCTGAAAAAAAATCTTCGGATTATAAAATTTCTGCAATAGAACGTCGATCAAGACGATTGTTCCAAATAATAACAAAGTTTATCGAAATCGAATAAATCGATTTTTCGCGACGTTTGTTGAATCACTATCTCTTGAAATTCTCGAAGCCATGAGACACGTGGGCGCTCGTAAGATAGAGTCGACATGGTCTTTGGCACAATCGGTACACGAAGAGGCACGAGGATTGCTCCACTTTTTTCCGATATTCTTTTCTTTTTTATATTTCCAAGTTAAAAATCACTTCAAAGAGACATGTGGGAGGCGTGGGAGTCGCGGAACAAAGTAAAAACTATTTTTCTCTTGCGCGAGCCTCACGCGCTGGAACCTTTTCACACAACGATTATTTTTTTATGGACAAAGAACGTCGTGGGCATTTTCCAATTCGATTAAATAATTTTTTTTTTTTTGATAATTCTTATAATTACGTTAGTGTTTTAAAAATTATGGCAAATTTGAGTTTAAGCAAAGGAGAGAAAAGAGAAATTTTCATTCGACTCGCATTAGGCGCACCTCGTGAGACGAGGTCAAAGCATCATACGAACTATGTATGCACGCATGAAAAGTCACGAGAAATATTATGCACGCCTGTCCACCTACACCTAAGATCCGAAGAGATGCTCCACTTTGAGCGCGTCGAGCGCGTCTCTAAGCGCGGAATATGCTTACTCGCGTTGCACACCAAGAATATTTATATGAATATGCAGCTCGCGCATCCATAACCCAACGACCAGGAAGACAATGCACGAGACAAAAGTGCGAACGTACTTTGAGCCACACACGCAACGTCTCATTGACGAGTCACTCTAGACATTCATTTCCCTTGGGCGATCGTCACTCGTAGTCATTTTGCAGCTAAGATAAATTACGTTTACTTTATGAATCTCGGTTTAAATCATCAAATTATATTTATTTTAAAAATAATTCTATTGAAAAAAAAATTTCATTAAACATCCTCGTCGACTTGAAAATTAAAAAAAATGAAATCTACAAAATTTTAACACGTTCACGAAAATGACGAAAATGACGAAAATGACCTTCTCCCTGTTTTATAAAATGCATGATCGAACGATTTTGTCACGAATCTTATTCTCAGATTCTCCAGCCTCCAAAATTAACGTTGAGGTGAAAAAATTTATCAAAATAATTGAGATTCTAGACGCCCTTAAAACTCGGAAGGAATGTACATTCGTGTTGATCAGGATGTAGATGTCGCCAGTGTCGATACAAATGCATACCCACACGACGTGTATACACAAAGAACATGCAAGTGAAATGCACGCAGGATTGGATTTATGTGCGTACGTGCAAGCGCGACTATCAACGTAAACGTTATGTAAAACGTGCGTGTGCTTAACACTTGTATGGCAAAACCCTTTCTCCGTGTCTCAGCGATGTCTCTTGTGCGAGCTGTGCCCCCACAAGGAGGGTGGGGCACACGTGGGTGACTCCGGATTCCACCCACGTTTCGCGAGACTTCCTCGTCGATCCTTCCACTCTGTCAAGCATTAAAACTTCAACCAATGTTTGTATTTTCTTTTGCTATATTTCTTCTTTTTTTAATTCCTATTTTGATCATTCTCACCGAGTCGTAATTTCACGTAAACGAGGAATCGATGCAGGTAGAATTAACGAAAGTGTGTATTTACTTTTAACATGCTTTTAAATTCGAAAGGGTTCGTCATTTGACTCGATCAATTCTTACGATCTTCGCAAAGGCGAAAACAGCTGCTTCGACTAAACGATTATTACGTGCCAGACGAAGAACGTACGAGATCCTGGTGCTTTTACATCGGCGGTTCTCGTGTCACTGTACCGTCCCTCTTTTTTCTTCTTCACCACACAAACGTGACCATTTGTACCATTGTTTTTTAAACTCTTTTTAGGGCATATTTACTTTTACACATTTACCAATTTACCGGATCGTTCAATGTGTATATGGAACCCGTAGACACTTTTATCGTTTGTACCGCGACGTTTCGCAGTTTTTCAGGATCGTCGCGAATCGCCCTTAGGCTTATCTAAATTGCATCGGAATCGATGTCGCGCCGAGCCCACGTTTCGTGCCACGATCCCATAAACCAACACCTGTTGATATCGTTCGCCTTCTCTTGTAGTTTTCAATTTACTATTCACTACTAAGTTAAAATTTCGACGTGCCGTGCACTTCTTATCCCGGCTTTTTTGCAATAACAACTTTTTTTTTTATAATTAAGAGAAGGAAGAAAAATGAGCAATTACAAAAATTATACTCGTATTCAGAGGAAATGCCACTGCACGACGCCTTAACAAATTCTCATTTCGTTCATTTTATATTTATTTCATTTTATTTCAAGGAAACCTGATCGAAAACTTTTCAAACGCTTTTCTTAAAACGTTTTTTTCGCGAACCTGTTCAAGAAAAAAGTCGAAGACTAATGAACCGATTGAGCAATGATTTTTTCTGTTTTTAATTCTTAATGTTAGTGACATCGCAAATTTGTGAAACATAAAAATTAATCAAAAATACCTAAAAACAGCTACATTGCCATAGATCTTGAAAAGTTCCTTTTTATTTTTTCGTCTACACATGAAAGCTAATGATTTGGAGAATTTTCAAAATTTTCGGATTGAAATTGGTATTGAAATAGTCGAATACGAAGTCAATCAAATATCCTGTGTGTCAGCCTGAATTGAACCTGCGAAAAAATTTCTCAAACATCGTCATTTTTTTGAGGATCCACAGGGTTGTTCTCCCTTAAATGATTACCAACGATTAGAATTTTAATAAAAGTTGTTCACAAATAGCAGCCTTTACCTCAACGAATCGAGTACAATTTCAATCCCTAAAGTTTAATTATAAAATAATTTGTGACTGTCGAAGTGATTTTCTCAACTTCATTGTTGTAAAAATATATGATCAGCGACATAAGGCGAACAGAAAAGATATTTGCTGGCGTATAACTCAATCAACAGTTCAGTAAAGTATAAAAAGTTGGAATGAATGAATGTGCGAGGGAAGGATGAATGATAATGGAGAGAAGAGAAAAAGTATCGAAGTAGAATTACAAAGACTGAAGATTATACGGAATAGTTGGATAAAAAAAATAATTTATTGCGTCGGTTCGAATGAACAAAGAGCACGAGATTCCGAAAGAAAGGGTTGAATATTCTCGAGGTCAGTTGGAGAGGGGGAGGGGGAGGGTGATACATACACGAAGGCGTAAGAACTCCATGTACAGGGAAAAGATTGTATCTGTAATGGGAACTAGCACCCGACTCATATCGCTCCTAACGAGCAAAACAAACGCGAAATATATCTCTGATTTATGAGCCTATCGTGGCTTGTTGTCGATCCGCGTGTCTTGTGGCTTTTTAAAGTACTCGTTCCTTGATACAGACATTACTGACGTACGTTCATTTGAAAAACTGACGGTCAGTCTTTTGATCAGGCTTGAATGATTTTTTTATTTCTTTTTATTTTCATCTTATTATGTTAGTTTTCTTGATAATGGACAATTATCTCTGAGGCTTTGGCTGCGCCATGCGTAAAGAAAGATCTCACTGACTTTTTTTTTTAATCGACGAAAGTTAAATGAAAAATTATTATTTTTTAATTACTCAGCATTTTACGGAGTCTTGATCTCAACGTTCGATCGTGGTGTCAATCTTCGATTATAATTAGTGGCTTTTTGATGGGAATGTGAATAAAATTGCAATAATTTTAAGTCGGAGGATTAATTCGTGAAGGGATTCGAAAGATTGGTGACCTCTCGAGCTTCTCGTTGCCTTGGAAGGCCGTCCGGTGACGCGACAGGCGAACGCTGTCAGGATTATTATTACCGAGCACCGTGCGTAATGTGCACCTTGTGTCTATAGACACTACTCTGTATATTTTTCTGTTGGCTAATTTCACGTGGAGGGAGAGAATTCACGTGTAAGCAATTAGCGAGTTGTTGCTAATAAGGTGATGGAATATTCACGACAAAGGACGCGAATGCTGAGCTCGAAAGTTTCTGCGGTACGTGTCCAAGGAAGTCTCGTGTATTTTTTATTCGAGACTGAACCTCGAACGTAGTAAAGGTACAGCTTTCGAGACTCGCGATGTCATTTCGCGTAGGACGTGAATCGTCGTCCTTGCGGGTCTACGAATCCTGCTGCTGGAATCTTGCTGGAGCCGCAATGCCACGTAAAAAAAAAAAAAAAAAACCTCAAGAACTGCTGGTTACACCGATAATTTGTTAAAATATTTCCTCGGCAAGCAATCTGTTTAGCCGATCAGTTCACAACGTCATAATGATGGGAGATGAATTCAACTTGAAAAAAAAATTCTTCGACACCCACGCGATGTATTGTCGTTGGAAAATTAATGAATAATCGATCAAACGATATGAGGCCCGTGCAAAAATAAAGAAAAAGATTTTTTTTTTTTCCAATTTTGAGCCTGAATATTCTCCGAGAGCGTGACTCGGATAAATTCAAAAAGTTCGTTGGAATATTTTCAAAGTTGTTCATTTAGCATCTCTTTTTATGGAACGAGAGAGACTCACACCCAGCAGCCTTTTGATGTACAGCTGAGAAAGGGTTTCGCTCGTGGGGAGAAGAGCGAAAAACAACCCCTGTTCGATATATTGCGTCAAACATTACTGGTACGTGTCCTTTAACCGCGTTCTCTTCCATCACTCAAAGAATCTCGTTGCTCTCAGCTGTCCCGAATTCCCACACTTCCTTCCGAGTAGAATGGGGTGGGGGTTGCGGAGGGTTGGAACCACCCTTGTTCCGGATAAGGAGCAAGCAGGGTGGCGGTGGAGTTTGCACCCTCGTCGAATCTCTACACTATAACGGGCTCGTTCTTCGTCTTTCTTTCTCTCTCTCTCTCTTTCTCTCTCTTTCTTTTTTCTCTCTCGGCGGTTTAGCCGAGTAGAAAAGTTAGGCTCGATTTATGGGCGACCGGGGGGGGGGGGGGGGGGGGGGGTGTGCGGGGGGGGGGGGGGGGGGGGGGGGGGGGGGGGGGAGGGTTGTTTCACCTCGGTCGATTGTTTGTGGCCGATGCGTATATAATAATACGGAACTTGCAGTTTATTTTTCCGCCGTACACTAGTGACGTAATCTGACGCAGTGGAGAAACACGCCACGGGCGAATATAACGGGGCTCCTTCTTTTGCCCTGTATGACGTCAGTCCCTCAGCAATGCCAGGTGCGGGCCCTTCTTCCTTTCTCTCTTTCTGCTTTCTTCTCCCTTTCTTATATAGTTTCAGCAACACCAGCCAAACTCGCCCGGGCAACGTCTTCTTTTCTTCTCTCTTTCTCTCTCACTGTTCTCTTGGTTCCTTCAGTTTTTTTATTATTATTTCGCCAACACGGTGGAATGGTCAGCGGATTCCCGTGGTAACGCACGAGTACGTACCCGGGCTCCCCCCCTACGTATTTATAAACAAACCCTCCGGGGAACCTCCCCCTGCTCCTTTCCTAACAAGCCATTATGTGCAGCGGTTCTCCAGACGAGGCTCTTTGCACATTTGTACATTTATTTTGATACGAACACGATTGCTGCTTCGATACTGGCCCCTTCTCTGTGTTTATCCGGATTTTTTTTTCTTTTCATTCATTTTACTGCTATTTGTAAATGTCTTTGATTTATTTCGGCTTTGATTATAATTGCAGGAATAAAAAGACAAACGAAGAGCAAGAAAATCATCAAGTCCCCTTGTGGATATAATGGTGAAAGCGTCAACAGCAGAAAATGCAAATTTCGTAGGCGTCGAGAGAGTGACTCCTCGGCAAGTTAACGTATTTCTTTGCATGCTGCATGTAATATATTTAATAGCCGCTTGAATCCGCTGCAACTGGGTTCAGTATAAAATAGTAGTGAAGCTCGTTAAAAGTCTCACACTTTCGATATAACATGTGAAGAGAATACGCCATCAGTAAGACGACTGGTTAATAGTTGCTTCATAACCGAGAGACAAGTTTCATGATGTAGGGATCCTCTTAAGGTATCCTCCAAGTTGGGAGACTCTATGTACGTTTTCCTTCGATGCATATTCGCGCGCGTTGTCGACTCCAAACGACACATCGCGCGATGATTCTCTTCTCCGCAAAGAGAGAGAGAGAGAGCCAAGGACGAGGGGGCTGAATGATCTTCCACGTGCCTCACCTACGCAATATTTCGCGATGATTCACTCGATGACACGAGAATAGTTGTCTAGGATGAAAAATACATCACGGAGTAAGCGGTTGCCACGATTAATCAATCTTTTCCTATTTACATTCAAACCAGCAGATCAATTTTTCATTCCTACGATTCCCTGTACTTTTATTTGAAAAAAAATTATTGAAAACATCAAAGCTGAATAGTTTTTCTTCAAGAAATGTCAATTATTTCGTCGCATTTCAATGAAATGGATCAGAATTCGAATAAATATGATGAAGAAACTTCAGGTTAAATGTTTCTCCCGTTTTTCCGTTTGGTTTGGCAAGAAAATGTCGATGGAATGTCGATAAACGTTCTTTATTTTACTTTATGATGAGACTGGAGCAACAAAGTGTCGAACTTCACTTAAACTTCGAAAAATACGTTATTCGACAGGTTCCCGCGATATGGAGGATCTCGATATCTGAACTTCGGGTTGAAGTTGAAAGGCGATGTTCACGAGCTTCGCGGCGTGGAAAAGAAAATAATAAAAAAACCTTGAAATCCAACCGAAAGTTGGTAAGAAAGCCTCCCGCTTTGCGATAATATCCCGCAGCCCGCGAGACCGCGCGGGAATGAGAGAGCAAGCACGTGCTTCGACCTCCTTCGCGATTTTGCCCGCAGGACACAGGAAGTCTCCGTCTTCGAAGACCGAATTTACGATCGCGTAATCAGGCCTGCTATCAGTCTCGCGCACTCTTTTGCACCGCAATACCGACGCACGCGTATGTATATATGTACATAAAACATTTCGAACTCGGTCGTCCGGTCGAGACCTCCCAGAAACGATCGAGTCGAGAATCGCAGCTCGCCCTTCTTTTTTTTCTCGATATCCGAACTCGTATATCGACCCACAAAGAAAATACTCCTATCGTATCTCTATTTTCACTCCCTGTACAACAGTTTTAAAGTCACAGATTGGTGTGATTTAAAATCGCCACGTAAAAATCCCCAATAACAAAGGCCGCCGAGAAAAAAAGTACAGGGTTGGGCTCGTTCGAGTGAAAAAAACAAAAAAATGTAGTCATTGACTTCGGTGTGAGTCACAATAACCTCCGAAGTTTACTTCGATTCTGAATTTTCATTAGAATTAATTGAAATGATTTTTTTTTTACTAAAAAAAATGGAACCGTGAACAAAGAATGTTCAGCAGCAATCAGCGGTCCCCACGACAAATAAAAATCGAAAATTCGATTTCCGACGTCGAGAAAATCGAGTTAATGAAGAAAAGACCCTAATTTGATGGTGGATTTCGCTACGAAATCATGGGGACAATAAATAGAGAGATTTAGAGGATGAAAAATCAGTGTTATCGAGAATCTCTGGTATACACGATATTGTAATCATTGAACGTTTACGAGTTATCGGTGACATTTAGACGGCGTTTACAGTCTCATTGAGTCTTTCACAGTCTTCTGGTAGTTCTCGGGCCTATAAGTTGGACGGTGTAACGAGACACGTGTTACCACCTCGTAACATTCGCAGCAACGTTAGACGGAGCCTTTAAACACATTTATATCTACAGATATATGTACAAAGACACGTATGAATGAAAAAATTCGTACGTGTGTATATTGTGACTAGAACAATGGTGTCACAGCGGGACGCTCCTGGGAGCGTCGTCGCTCTTCTCTCGTTTCTTCACGTCCCATTTTTTCATCTCGAGCCTCTCGGGTACCCGGCTCCGCACATAAACATCGTGGGCATCGAATTTTTAATACAAAACAATCTCCTCTCGTGGGAGTTAAAGCGCGGTATTCCCATTGTGTCTCGTCGGGCTCGCTCTTCACGAAGCCACCCACATCAGTGACGTTTTATTCGCCGCTCCTGCGGCGCCCCACCGTCTTCCAAGATCTCTCGCGAATTATCAATTCGCACGCGGTGGATCCTTTATCACATAACTTTCTTCTACATTCTCTTTTCACCCTTTTTCAACATATATATCGATTTTTTATACAAACTGAGTATTTCATTTCGTTGCGACATTATGAATGCGCCAAAGCGCATACAATAACTTCGCGTCGGTTCTCGGATGCTGGGACTCTCCGAGAGGGAACGCTCGCCAGGTTAACGTATGCGAGGCCTACGTAGGCAGACGTCCCGTGGATGGAAAATATTTTAAATCACCGTGGGGGCAATACGAAACAGTGGGAACGAGGAATTACTATGAAACGTCAAAAAAAAAAAAAAGAAAACAATGAATGAAATGATCATCGAAAGTAGTTTTAATAAGGAAATCATCAGAAAGATTTTTAAAGTCAGTAACTCCGGTCGCACCTTGCTGGGAGCTTCGAGTTCTACATCATTTTTAACGCCTGCTTTTTGTAAGGAGAGATACGAGGAGAAAAAACGACGAAATCTGTTACAAAGTGATAAAATAAAAATACTGAAAGAAACAACGATAGTGCGTGTGTGAAATAATTTCTTTTGATTTATTAACGTCTACACGTACACTAACTACGTTTATGGGAATCGATGTTCCCATGATCGAGCATTCGCTCCAGGGTAGCTGTTTATTTTTTATGATAAAATTATTCAAATTTGAGTGAGAGCGGGGGTTTAGATTGATGAAATTTATTATGAAGAAACAAATACGCGACATCGGCCGATACGTGCTTCATCTTAAGACATCCCGACGACACACTTGAGCTACATCTCCAACGCAGAAGTATATTCTCGAGTCCAGAAGCAGCAACAGGTCTCGAAAGGAACACAGCGTATAGATTTACTTTATGTACTCTCGCGGTCCTCTCTCGTGGAGCCAACTCACGTGAGATTCTCTCTCGGTGGAGTAGAGCGAGAACCGGATGGTTAACACCTACTCCGACTCGGGATAAATGTCTCTCGCTGTCGCCTGTCCGGCGCAACGTGTGTTGCTTGTCCTGCGAATTCAATTTGCCATTCGAAGTGGCTTTTCGTACGACTGTGGAGATGCGCCTCAACGTCTCTGTAAAGTTCGGCCGTATCACTTCAACTTTTCAATTTATCTTCTTGCTTTTATATCCTCAATCAATACACAGAAAGCTAGTTTTATGAATTATACTTGTCGGGGTTGGATTTGTTTTATTGAAAAATATCTAGGAACGATCTCATTCGTCTCAATTGACGCGATGAATCGCAGCGCACGTTGCGTTGCAATAACTTTGTGAAACGAGTATATATCCATTGGATCATCAGGGAGGAGAAAAGACAGCGGAGAATTCAGTGATGCAGAAATATTATTTTCCATTGTAATCTCGTCACCTGGCACAAAAGTGCGATACGAAATCTCATCATTGAAAATCTCACGTGGGAATTTTTCGCTTGCACCAGCTACGAAGCTTCCGAGTTTGTTTCTTCCGTTTTTTTTCCCTTAGGGGGCTTTCCTTCCCCTCGTGCAATCAGTGTCAGGGGTCGAGAGATTTTTCCGGGTCAGGCGTACGACAGGCAGTTGCATATCGCCTTGATGTCATCGACCCTTCTCTCTCGCTCTCCCTCGAGAAAGGGAGGGAGAGAACAAAGTGGGCCGACTACGTGGATGTACCCGAGTCGAGGAATCTTCTTCGTGCGCGTTGCGCAAACCAGGTGGCCACAAGACACTCACCTGGTCCTGCCAGTAAATGCCACTTTGGTTTTCGCTACACGTGTAGAAATAGTTTCGTATCTAATTCACTAAAAGACGTATGTTTGTAACTTAACATTTTCAGGACACAGTCCTTCTTTCACTCAACACACTTTTCTTTGTGCTGGGTCGCTGATTTTTAAACTAGAACTCATTTATTTAGAACACCTTACGATTTCCGCGAATAGAAGATCCATTATTATACATAAAAACATATATTTATCAACAATTGTTAGTATTTGTTATCACAAAAGTTTAACTCAGTTAATAATAAGAATTTAGAATTAATTCATCGTGTAATCTTTTTTTTTTTAAGTTGATCAACGGGTCTGCATATTGTGAAGGGACAGTTGATCACTTCGATAAGTGGATGAATCTGTGTTAAAGGATCGTATGACGTAACCAAACCGAACGTTATTATGGCGAGGAAGCTCGGCTGCATATGTTTAAAGAGTGCGCACGACGTTCCATTTCTCCTCGAGTCGCCCTTTTCCCTCGGTAAGGGCGATGAAGGGACCATTTTTGGCGGGAAATTCCATGAGAGTTGGCAGAAGAGTATACCACGTGGTCTGGTTCGATGAAAGACAAAGTGCGCATGTGAGGTAGCGGAAATTCCCATGCGAGGCATTTGCCGGTTCACCCTCATTCAGTTGAGATTCTGGAGCGCAAGGTGGCCCTTTCCTCTCCCTTTCTTTCTCCCTCCTTTTCTTTCACGCCCTCTTCGTATACGTCACGGGGGAGTTGCTCAGCATTTTTGGCTCACGGGCGCACTCCCTGGCAGTCCGGAAGAGAGCAAAGCTCCATTAGAGAGAAAAGGACGAGATTTTTAGGGCGTACATGTCATAGAAGCGCGCGCAGCTTGCACAAATTCCCACACGCAATAAACGAGGGCGCAGAATCACCAGATTTTTACCCTTCGAATGAGAAACTACCCTCTTTCGCATCACTGTCTTTTCACCGACCCTCGTCCTCACTTGTTGCTCGTTGACCAAGTTTCCCTACGACTTTCATGACGTGGCAGAGTCCAAGGACTTTTCCACCCGTTTGTTATTAAATCTCGCTCTTTCTTTCTTTCCCCGATCGTTTAATTGTACTTCGTTGAGGAAGCTTCTCAGTGTAACAGACAAGAAAATTCACAGTTTTAAAATTGAAAAAAAAGCTTACACACCACTCTAAGGAATGTCGTGACCGTCGCGATGTGACGAAATTCGAGAAAAACGGGTTTAAAGCCAATCGAATTTTTTCTTTTGACGACGATGAGTCCAGATGTTTTTTTTTCTTCTTTATTCCGCGCCAGACGGATCTCTTAATCATGAAATATTAAGATATTTTGAGGCATTTGAGTTCTTAGTATCTCCGAAAATGTATTGTTTCGATGATGGTTATGGATACTCTTCAAATAACTCGACCACAAATCGTAGAACAACTGCAAACACCTAGAGAAAGATGGCGAAACTATAAAAGTAGGCAAATATCTTCTATAGCGATCGTGGGAACCGGAAGAAATTATAAGGACTAATATATTTTAAGTACGGATAACAGTAGCATTTTTTTCGCGCGTAGAAATAGTTAGCAACCCTCTCATGAAACGTTAACCTCTTTAAACGCCCGCTGTGCCACCCCGAAGGAATCCTGTAATGGGAGGTGTTTCTACTCGTCAGTATTTGCATACACGTGGGGCAAGAACGAATACACCGTCCATTGAGATTCTCCATCTTGCTTGCTCTCGAAAGCACGTGCTGGTTCGGTAGTCCTGGGGGAACGTTCTTCAAGTTCACATAGTGGGCTTTTTGTTCAACTCAATGCTGCTCGCGTATATGTCGGTCTTAGATGGAAAGAGGAATAAGGAGTGAGTGAAATAGTGGGGAATGTTTAGTAGAAGGTGTATAGGTTAGCCATTATTTCGTATATAGAGTGCGTGAGTGTACCAACGTATGACGTCAGCCAGTGTAAGCAGCGAAGCAGCTGCTCGCGATTTCTCACGCGTCCAAAAGCCACCCCGAGACAATCAGAGTTTGATTCCCTCGTGCGTGTACGCAACCGAGAGCCGAAAAGAATGGGGCTCGTTCCAAAAAAGAAAAAGGAGAAGGAGAGAGAGAGAGAGAGAGAGAGAGAAAGTGAATGAAGAGAAAAACTTGCGGAGGTTCAGAAGAGACGGGGTCACCTACTACCCCTCGTATCTTTTTTTTTCTCCATCTCTTTCTCACTCTCGCACTTATTCCCCAGCTGGATTTACATCTAGGAGTGTTGGAAGCCCGTTCCTTTAAAATATCGTAAACTATAATTAGCATCCCATCGGTTTCCATTTGTCCCGTGGATATTCTGTTTGCACAGAGTGTGTTGAGGCTTTAAAAAAGTATATATATTCGAACGAGTTTCTGTGTAGCATACAGAATAATCTTACGACTTAATTCTCATGGTTATGTAAAAAGCTTGAAAACCTTACGACAAATCCGATTGGTATTCCCTCATTTATGGCATATTTCTTCCAAGTCAATAACATGCAACAAAAATACTGGATATTTCTTCGATAGCAGTCACATAAACGACGACGTGTTTCTCTTTCGTGCGTCTACAGACAGTCGATCCGTTTGAATGAGTTCTCGCAAACATTAGAATAACCAACGTGACACTCAAAACTAAGCTACTCTCTCTCTCTCTCTTCTTTGCCTTTTCCTTTTTATTCGGCGATGCGACATGCATAATGCACCTACCGCGTCTGGTAGATCGCGTCGATGGCCCGCGGACCACGAGAGAGAACTTTGCGGAAAGAAATAAAAGAAAAATTTGCCATCGGTGTCTCGGGTTGGATTATCTCATCGGAAAGATCTCCAGACGAGGTGGAACATACGCAAGAGTCTTGCGAGACAGCCATGTGACGATGACCAGATTTGACCCTTCGTCGCTGTCCTCGCAGCTGGGTCATCGAAAATCAATTTTTTACATTTGGTCCAGACGATATAAGAAACGTCTACAGATATATATATATGAATTGACATGTGGCCGAAAACGTCGGGATGGATGTCCTTCCCACTCGGATTCTCGACAAATCGTTCGAGGTCGAAATAAAAATACATCTAGGAAACGAAACATCGTCTATGTTCATGTGTATTCGATAAACTTTTATTTATATGTGTGTGTGTGTTAACGCGTGTGAGTTCAACAATGCTAGACGCGTATCCTTCTTGGTGAAAAAAAAAATATGCATTTGAGAGTGCGCGAGTGAGCATGAATTATGCAGACTAACTCGAGGAGGCCACGAGACACCAGGCTCTTTATGCAACGAGAGATCTCTTACCGGGACCGCTCCTGCTGACCTAGAACCTCGCTTTTTCCTCTCTTTCTCTCGCATTCTTCCGTATAAACACGTAAAAGGCAACCTTTGGCTTGACTAAATCAGCAGATAATAAAACTAGGATATTTCGCCAAGCATCAACGATTTAACAGACACTCGTTCAAACGTCCTGGATCTCGATCAGTCTCACACAAGCCTCGCTAAGTAAACAGCACGAAAATGTGTTTATGTACCAAGTTACGAACGTATCTCCGACACAAGGAACAAAATAAAACCAATGACCCAGAAAAATATAAGAATATTCTATCGTCCACTACGATCGGAAGGATTGCTCATGCGAATTTCGCGCTTCGCAGGATTTGCAAAACAGGACGAAAAGCAGGAGCTTTCTTTCTTTCTTCGAATTTATCTCCGATTTAATCTTCTTTACTCGACGTTGACGCGGGCGCAAATAATTATAAATCCCGACGAATGAGGTTGCGTATATTTTGCAGCTCTCTGGATTATCTTCTGTGCCTTCGATGTGTTATTCTGGCTGCGATATTCTTGAATAAATGAATTTACAATCTCTAGGCTAAGGAGCAGCAAATGATCAGTAAGCAAAATTAGGACTTCAGACTTCTGGAATAAAACAATTTTGAACGTAACCAACGGAGAAACGAGACCGACAAATTCTATGGCTATTATTAATAGTCATTATAATCAGCTCCTTCAAATGGAAAAATTATAGTCTCATTTTCTACGGATTTTTGTCCGGTGTGTTCAACGGAGCATCAGGACTTTGAATTCTGTCGCGTTGGATGAGACATCAAGTCCAGAGACTCTGTTTCATTATCCACTCATGTTTGTACGTGGGCACGTATATCTATAAAGGTAACATTGGTTAATTAACGATCGGGGTCTCGCGGAGATTGCACAAAAGCAACAAGGATGACCGGCGGCAGGGATTAACGGCTTATAGATCGAAGAAGATGAAGAGAAGTAGCGGGGAGAAGGTTGATATCGAGGAAACGCCCCGTGATTGCAATTAAATTAAAGCGAGATCTCGTCGGTATGATAAGCAGACAATTAATCAGGACAACGCGACAATCGGACATTTCATTAACTAGATGCTCAAGTGGCCGGCATGATTCACAGATCGCGTATGTTCCACTCAAATCTCACGCCAAATGTATTATGACCATCACAAACATTCGATTATATAAAACGTATAAATATCTTGGGCGCTGAGTCATATTTGTTTAAGCAGAGCGGGAGGCTCCTGAAGTATTTATTGTTAGTTTCGGTCTATGCCCGGTTCGAAGACGTAATTGCGATCCGGTCGATCAATAGTTCATTCCATTGCAACCGCTTTGATCGAAGCTTCGATCAATTAAAATGTAATTAATATTAATTAAAAGTTTCAACCGTTGTCGTTGAAATTATAAACGATATGAAAATATAACTAATAACGATTGCTTCGGATAATTATAAAGAGTGACAGAATATTCATGAGATTCGATTGATGTTGTTAGCTCAAAAGACTTCGATCTCACATTTAAAGACATTTTTATTTCTTCTTTTATCTTTTATTTCACGTATAAGTTCACTTTTGGTATAATTGATTCTGCACTTGATAGAAATAGTTCTGGACTGCAGGAAAAATAAATTCCTGATGTGTATACGAGCTCGAACTCGAGGACGACGTCCCCTCGAGCACCATCGCACACATCTGTATCTATAGAAGAAAGTACAGCCACCTGTCTGCTCTCAACCTGCTCGCCAGGTTCGATTTCAACAAATTAATTAACGAGGCCAATAATAATTTAGCCCACTCACTTCTGCCCTACTCAATTTCCACATCGTAAATTTTAATCTGTGCTTTAATTCGAGCCAACTTATCACAAGTAAATATTGAAGTAAAGTGTTGTATCGAATTGCAATTGTCCAATCGGCCTGTTTATTCATCATGATTGGCAGGAAAGGGATTTTTTAATGTGAACGGGCAAATAAGTTTTGGATCTTCTGCATTGTATTAAAAGGCTGATGAACGTTAAAAAATAGTATTGAGAAAAATAAAGAAGACGAGGAAGGATGCAAAGAAGAAGTGAGTTGTTGCAGAGCGTGGGCGAGATAGCGAGGGTCATTCTCTCGCTCCCTGGCCAGCGAGAATAATTATTGGTCACGCCACAGCATCACTGGTCAAGGGGCAAAAGCCCGGACAGAGCGAGAAGGAGAGAGAAGATTGAGTTGAGTCGTTACGAGCTGACTATACGTTATTTTGCTTGATTTCATTTTTCATTCGATTCGAATGATTTTATTCATACTTATTTATCGAGCACACGAGAAAATAATTTCTCGGTTCATCAGCCCTGTTCAATCAGACGAATCTTCGGTTCTCATATTCATTAAGTTTAAATGAAAATTCACGGGCCTTTGATATTGCCGGATGAATTGCCTCCGAGTCTTATCATCGTCGCAGCCCAATACGCCCACGCTCGATAAGCTTCGAGACAACCTCGTGACCCCTCGTCGCAGCAAATTCTCGCCAAATCGATCGTATACCGGTTTTTAATTTTTTTACGTTAACTAACAAACGTATTTATATTGAAATATGAACGACGAATCCAATTGATTCGAAAAATGATTTAGAAATAAAAGAAAAAATCACTTTTTCTTGCATTTAATCGAATTTGTTGAAAGACCAGATAAAAATAAGCGAGTACAGAAGAGAATAAAAACAAGGAAGTAAACGTCCAATTGTAAAATGTATTTCGGTCGATCTCTTTGGTGTGAAATTATTCATGTCGAATCTCATGGCGAAGTGGGTTTTATATGCCGCGAAGCTTCGTCGAGAAGTAAGCGCTCGTGGTCAATTGCGGCCAATTGCCAAACGCTCCCATTCGCGTTCGATAATCGATAGGAATCCACGGTTGGTGATTGTGATGCACGCTCGACTGCGACGAAAGATACGTGATAAGATTCAACACACACACACACTTACACTATTATCGCGATTATTTACAGACGATGAAATCGTGCGAACGACGGTCATGCCTTCCTCACAAATATACGAGTCTACGCAATCGCATGATAAAATCCCTTTTTTCACCTTCCCTCATGTACGAGACAAACTTTCTCACAGTCCTGGACTCATTCTTCCTTTTTTTTCTCTCAATGCACACACTGGTGGGAGAATGAGAGATACGCGAGAGTTATGCGATCGACGCGCATTACGTACGCCCACACCCGAGAGTCAAGCAAACAATGATAATCCCTCGATTGCTTATCGATACGAAATGTGTTTATGTACTCTCGCTCTTACAAATCACACGATACAGCTCAACATTTTTATTTTATTTAAATCCGAATATTCCCCGTGCCTAAGAAACTTTGGATTACTTGTTTTTTGTTTTTTTTTTGTATTTTCGTTCACCATTTTTGAGATCGGTCTTTATTTTAAATTATTCGTTGATTGCAGTCAGTCGGATCTTCAATTTCTTTATTTATTTACATTAAAAAATATATTTCTCGTCTTTTAATGCGAGCCAAAAGTGAAATATTACCAGCTCCACTCTCTGACAACTTCATATCCGGTTAAACTTTCAATCATTTATCATACCAACACTTTTTGTTCGTACATATCGATGTTTATTTGCACTTTTTTTTGTTCGCGAAATTCATTCATCAGTTTGATATCAGGTGGATATTCATTCTCGTTTAGAGACGATCAGGAACCCATAGCTTCGTTTGGACTATACATCGATTATCGATTGACAAACCCACGCTCCGATACACCCGAGAATGTAACGTCACTATCGATACGTTAATTAAAATATCGCGGCGATTGAGCCCGCCGGGCGTGCTGGACCAACGCTCCAACTATCCTCAAACCCCCGCCCGCCTCTACTCTTCTTCCCTTTCGCCAACATCGTTTTCTTTTTCTCCTTTTTCGTTCTTTCTTTTTTCACTTGACTTATTAGCATACTCGATTCTTAATACATTTCTCCTTCGATGATTTCTTAGCCTCTCTGACCCTTATTTCCCTCGATGATTATTTTAAATGCGTTATCACCTTAAGGGAATTTTATCACAGCATTTTTATTTTTTTATTTATTTTTTTAATTCAGGACATTATCCTGTAAAGTGTCGTCAATTCTTTTATGTCCACGTTCCACTGAGAAAGAAATTTCGTCGAACGAACAAAATTCATACTGTTCTACAAAAATGTGGTCAATTGGATTATTTTTTTGTTGAATCAAACGATAAAGTTCCGCGATTAAAAAAAAAAAAAAATAGTTGAATGGTTGAATTCGTCCAACAAAATGAATTTTGTTCGTTTAACGGAAAAAAATTCTCAGTATCCATTGCGGGACTCACGATGTTCCATGCACAGAGATAATTAAAATTTCAAAATTATCAAAATAGAAACGAGAAATAAATATTTATCGTATTTACGAGAAATTTTATTCTGTTTGCATGACTTTCTTTCCGTCCCTCTCCTTTTTTTGCAGTTTTTATAAGTGTCTGCATTTATGAACATATACTGAGAGACAAACTTCGTGACTGCGATCGATCGATTCAAGAGTCTTGACACCCGTGGGCGGCGTTTTAGATGACGTCGATATTGTGCGAGTCTCTACGCCCGGGAGACTTTATTCCGCGGGATATTGCGCGTGAACGCTCGGCCCGTGTTACGCAACGTGACATTACCATTTCCATTGCGTATCCCGGCAACTTTGTTTGTCCTGTTTGAATCCTTTAGATGATTCGTAAATATCTAAATGTATTGAAAACAAGAATTTAACAACTCAGAAACATTGTTTACGGAAAACACTTGGAAATGAATTGATGGCGAACTAATTAACGAACGATTGTCAAAGTTAATTGATGTCTCACATTATTGACTTGTTTTCCGTTTATACGAAAAAATATTCAACCTTGTTGTTGTATTTTGTGAAGAATTTATATTTTTAATTCGAATGGACACGTGGCTCGTAACTCGTTTATTATGATAGCCATTAAATTGAAAAAAATGTTATATCCAGATTGTAACACGAGTAGGCAAATGTTTATCCAGAAAATTTGAATTTGGATAATATTTGCTCAGTGGTACCTCCGCAATACTGTAGATAAGAGACAAAAACATTGGATAATTCATATTCGACGCCATCGAAGAATAATAAAAAGAAGAAAAAATAATAATAATAATTTACAGAAATGACAATGGAATGACTGGTAAAAACACACGGTACTCATTTCAATTAGATCAATTAATTTATGGAGTCCGCGGTTTTCCAAAAAAATCGAGTCTAATTATAACCATCAAATTCGTTCCCTATCTCGAGAGCTAGAATGACCAAATCGACCACAATGTTTGCGGAGTATTAAAAATAGTTGAACTATTCATAGACGTGAAATAAATGTATAAGATTGAAATATGTAAAAAAATTCCGAAATATACACTTGTTCGCAAACATTAGATAAGAATTAGTATTAGATAAGCATGTTTTTTACAACGATCGTTTGCACACGTTTTTTTCTATCAAACCATTGTGTTGCCTATTTTTATCGGACATCTATCGAGTATAAAAACCCTGCTAGGCATCTCAATTTCAACCACAATTGTACCCGCTCGAAGATGAAGTTCATCATGTCGATCTCTTGGCTCCTCGTCGCCAGTTTTGGTAAATTTGTATAATCATTATTTTCTATATGTGTCGTCAAAATTTTTGAACAATTTTTTTAATGATTTGATACATTTGTTAAAAAAAAAACCATCGTATAATGGAACACTCTGTAAAACAAGTAATTTACAGTTTTTAATGTCCACCTTGTTTCCATTTTAGTCAATCTTCGATACCAGTCGTATTTTCTAAAAGTATATTTTAATTTTCGTGTACAATTATAAGGCAGTAATAGCCAACTTGTCCCGAAACTCTACCGAGTCTCTTGATAACTAATTCCGATCATTAATGAAAACTTCTTTTTAGCTATTTGGGGCACTTCAGCTGAACTTGGTCCCGATAGTTCACGACTGGCGTTGGAACGCGCGAGTTTCAGAGACGATCTTCAAATGATGAACGATCATGGGCAATTGGTTACTTTAACTCTGTCATCGGGTGCTGCACCTGCGGGACGTACTTTCAAAACTGATATAGAATTTTGGTTGGTCGACAATGGGCGTAAAAACTCTTATACCCAAGTTTTAAACGATGATTATGTATACACCAAGTACGATAGAAATCTTCCGACTGTTTTCATAACCCATGGATGGATTAACTCTGGATTTAGTGCATCCTGCAACCTTATCAGCGATGGTGAGATTTCTTGAATCGTCAAAAAAATAACAAATGTCACATGATTTTTGTGGGAACCTTGAATTTTTTATTTTACGCAGCTTATATACAACATGGCGGTTTCAATGTGATCGTCGTTGATTGGAGCTACGCATCATTCTCTACGTACGAAGACTCGGCATCGCAAGTTCGTGACGTTGGTCAAAAAGTTGCACGCATGATAAACAGTCTGAGTGAAAGGGGATATTTGAAAATCGAGGACACCATCCTCGTTGGTCATTCGCTGGGAGCTCATGTTATGGGATGCGCTGGTTCTGCGCTCTGGAGTCGGGTGAAGGCAATATTCGGTAATTTGACAGCTTTACAACTAAAATTTTACAACTGGTCTCTATTTAGCGTTCCTGAGTTTTACAGGAGTTTCCTCAGACTCTTAAATACCGTAGAAAATGAAATTAATAAAAATCGAACTTCTCATGAAAATGAGGTTCGCGATAAGTCAAGCTTCATTTTTAATCAAATTTTCAACTGTTTCGAATCCAGGACTGGACCCAGCATTACCACTTTTCCGATACGCCACTACCGGCTGGAGACTTTCCAAATACGATGCAAAATACGTCGAAATAATCCACACGAATGCAGGTTTCCTGGGCGGAGATCAGATGCTGGGTCACACCGACTTTTTCGTCAACCATGGTACCGAACAACCAGGCTGCGGCTTAGATATTGCTTTCGCCTGTGCGCACGGCCGAGCTTACCAAATATACGCAGAATCAATTAACACCCCCACACATTTCTTTGGACAACAGTGCACATCAACTAGTGAATTGCGGCATTTCGTCTGCTCCGGTAAATACGGTGCAATTATGGGTGGAACAACAGAAGGTACTGGTCTGACGGGTGTATATCAGGTTCCCACAAATCCTAGTGCACCGTTCGCCCTGGGCCAGTCAATTATGAACAGCCATTACTGAGTTGAATTGCGTCCATGTAGCGATGGATCTGAATGGACAGAAAATATCTTTGTTTTAGCAGTTGCATTAAGATTCTATTTTGTAACCGTGCAATAAAATACCTTATTGAAGAAGAAGATACGTATCGAAAGTTGTTGATTTCTTGTGCATGAACAGGACACCCTTCCCTTGGGTTTACAAAAAGTATATTGATCGGAGTCAACTTGAAGTAGTCGTAAAATGAAAATATTCGAAATAGAATCTCTGAGCAGGTCTATTTCCCTCTGCTGCAGTTTTTTCATGATTGCTATTCCATTTTCTAATAACTCTATACTTCTAAGTCGTTCCGTAAACGTAAACTTCTCGATGATTTATTCCGTCGTGTGAAGGTATTTGCATTCTTGCACGTCCCCTGTTCTTATCCCACGATAGAAAAATAATGCAAATATATTTTTCCGACGCAATTGAGTATCGAATAATTTCTTCGAAAAACTATAAATTGTATAAATATCAGTAAAAAAAAAAGCACGATATCGTTGTTGCTCCACGATAGAGAATAACAACATGGCTTCTTATCGCTTATATCGTAGGAAAAAAACAGGGGACGTGCAAAAATGCAAATATATTTACACGACGGAATCTATAATCGGAAAGTTTAAGATTATAGCACTCACTTAATTTCAGTCACACTCGTGCCTCCTCAAATATGAAGTTCTCCCTAGCAGCATTTTGCCTCCTCGTCGCCAGTTTCGGTAAGTTTGAATTTTTATTTTTCGTTACATGGTTTTAATTTTTCTTGTATGATGTCCGTAAGCCTTGCCAATAGATTCCGTTATGCGGAAAAAAATGAGCTGTCAATTGCATTTACAGGTTTCATGCAAACTTTAGTCTCGTAGAACCGAGTGAAAAAATTGTGGATGATAAATGATTCCGATAGATTATTTATAAGGAACCTCTTTTTCAGTCATTTTAGGCACCAAAGCGGATTTCGATCCTGAAGATTCACGATGGGAGTTCAACTAAAAATGGGAACTAAAAATGAAATGTTGGAAGGTACTTGACAATCAGCTCATGATTCGGTCGAATGTTCATCTTCCGGTTTTTGCCCGTACGAACTGTCCAGACTTGGAATAAAATAAAATAAAAACAATGTGAATTAATCAATCATTAAATCCATTCAAATTATAAAACATTTTACCAATGTTTTTTTTTTTTTTCAAAAATGCCTAAGAAATGTATTCAACAACGAAAAGTAAGCTTGGGGAGTGTAAACGTCATTACTTCTTGAAATATTGTATACAATTTCGTTCTCATTGTGTTAGTCGTAAAGAATAATAGGTTTGGGGACCGGTGTTTTGTCCACAGCAGGACTCATATGTATGTATTGATGCATCTTTATGTGCGGGTACGTAGTAAAATGGTGATGGTGGCGTGGGACAGAAACATTACGACCCCATTGACTCACATCGCAGGTTACCTCGAGGGTTAATTCTTCAGGGGGATTTAAGCTGCAAGGAGGGCAAGGATCTTCGACAAGAAGAACGGGCGAGGGGAGGGAATGGGGATGGAGACCGGGGGGAGGGGGGGGGGGGTAAAAAGTAGGTTCATTTGTGTTTGCGTACGTGTAAAGGTATTTCGATAGCGTGGGAACTAAAAAAAGAGGGTGAACTTTTCGCCCCATCGATCCTCCCCATTTGTATGCTCCCTCTCTCGAAATTTTTCTTTGTCCCAGCATCGCTATTTTTTGCCTCCCTCTTCGTTGATCTCACCTTGAGGACTGCGAACAAGCTGCGGGATGAAAAATTATCGCAGAATCTTCGATCTTGTGATGCAATTTTGTTCGTCAAATTCGTGTTCACGAGGTTGAACGATTTTTTGATCAAACATGTAGATGAGATTTATGATTTTTAGATTTTGATCGGAGAAAAAACTCACCCCTTTGAATTCTGAACCCGGAAGCGATGATAAGGACGAGAAAAAAATATGAATTTTCTCACGACACTGAATTGAAAAGTCTTATTCGTCGACTTTCCCAGTCTCCGGTTTACAACTTTTTCCTACTATTACCGAGAAATCTGTGCGATGTGCACATGGGGCGATGAGGAGAAGGAGAAAAAAGACCAACGATCCAGTAGAGAAAACCGGCGTCGAGTAGAGATGCCAAAGAACCGGAGAGAAAGAAAAATAAATGAGAAGCGAGAGAAAGAGAGAGAGGGAGCGACGACGAAAAAAGAGAGGAACGAGGGGAGTTTATTCCCACCACGACAAACTCGTCCCTCTCTCCAGTTTTCTGTCGCGTGTCGCGCCTCCCACTACTTTCCTTCGTCTCGTATACAAGCTTTACCTACTATCCATCCAGGCACTGCACACCAACGAGAAAAACGTGAACTCCTCCAGACTTCATGCGTTCATCCACGTTCCTCGTAAACAAAAATATATTATCCTTCCAAGCAAAAGCCACTATAAAAATCATTATTAAAAACATTTATCAAAACCACAACCTCTTCTGGTTTTCCGGGTCTTCGGACCCACTCGCAAACCTTCAAGCATAGACCTTGGTCAAGGAAATTTTGAATCAAAGTTCCACGAACGTTCGTCCTGCATCTGCAAGAATCACAAAAGTGCACAAATTGACAGAGATGGAATAATTCTTGTCTCATTCCCTTACTTTCTTCCTCACCCTCCTTCAAAACTGGGTGCATCGTCACATTGACAAACCATTGAATGATCGAGCCATTTCACTGAAGGGCATTGGATTTTAGCGATTGTGGGACGCTGTGAGAGAAAAGTATGAATTATACAGACAAATATTACATTTGAAAGTATATAATACACCGGTAAATCTATATACAAAAGGGCACATATGTATTCGCAGAGAGAGAGAGAGAGAGAGAGAGAGAGGGAGAGAGAGAGAAAGAGAGAGAGAGAGAGAGAGAGAGAGAGAGAGAGAGAGA
>JACEOJ010000104.1:707958-718560 GCA_013761285.1 Campoletis sonorensis | reverse complement strand
AGAGAGAGAGAGAGAGAGAGAGAGAGAGAGAGAGAGAGAGAGAGAGTGGAAGGAGGCAGGGGAAAAGTGAGGATGAAGCTTTGAGAGTTGAGCGCACGTACCTTAACCAGGAGAGAGGGGCAAATTTCCCCTCTCCCCCTCAGCCCCACCCCCTTTCCTCCCTCTCTAACGCAGTCTTAGTCTCCAACAGTCCGCCGACTACGCGCGGTAATATCGTCGCGACTCCTCCACCGTCGTCACGTCGCGAATCTCGACTGTACGGATTCGTCACCTGTTGCGCCTGCACACACTCTTTCCATTCCTGTTTCTCTCTCATCCCTCTCTTTCTCTCTCATACACACACTTTGCTTCTCCCTATTTTTCTCCTTCCTTCCTTCGATCCATTAACGGGTGGATGAAAAAAAAAGAAACACGCGGGTCATCTCAAAACGCTGAAGAGATCGAACGGTTGAGACAAACGATTATTTAGCGCGAATCACAGGAACGGAAAATAATTAGTTGACATTTTCTTCATTCGGACTGCATCCGTTGCAATTTATTGACAGTGTTTTATTTCAATTTTTTTATGTTGGTGTGTTTGCTTAATTAGTTCTTCGATCGTTTTTTTCGTTTAATTGAACGATTTTTTAATTCCATCGAATTAATCGACGGTTTGTCAGACAAGTTCTTCGACACTATGGACCACGGATTTTTTTGTTTTAATTTAAAGTGACACGGAGTGTGACGTTATACTAAAACGCAAAATTGTGACACGGTGTAGTGTGTATCAAAATATTTGGCACGTGAATAAAAATAAAAAATAAGAAAACAGTGACATTTGAGTTGACAAAATCGAGGAGTGAATGTGATCAGCCAAGAAGCATTCAACGGACGTTGAACAGCGGATTCACACTGCCTGTAACGGAGGTAAGTTAAAGCTCACATTTATAGTACTTTAAATATTAAACATCCGAATTAATCGATTATTCAATGCAAATTGAAACTTCAATTTATTAATCAACCTAAATAAGAAAAACGTTTCATTTTATTCCCGTCCAGCAGAATCCGATTAATATAAAAAATAGAAATCCAAAAAAGACGATTGTCCACGACTGGGCTTACATAAAAAAAAAATCCAAATAATTGCACAGATCAATCTGACTTTTTTCACCACCTACAGCAGCTGCGTTTCTTTGAGAAACGGAAAAATAATGAAAAAAAAAATGAAAATGAAAGAAAAAAAAAAACAGTAGACGAGCGCGTGCTGTTAAACGTCCTTAATCGTGAGATGGATGGGAGATCCGTTGAAAGCCGAAAAGCAAACGCACAAGGCCAAGAATATAAAGAAGGGCGAGTAAGCAATGAGTATCGACGTAACATATACACACACGTATAAATTTCTTACCGCATCTTACCTTTTCTTTGCTCGTACTCTCGGCGCGGGTTCATGCCCAGGTAGAGGTTTACTCAGGCCTCGATGGCACGGGGAACTAGTCACATTCATATGCGCGAGTGTGTAGGGCAGACAGACAGTTTTTCTGGCTCGTGTTTTCGAGGACGACGGAAGCTTGCGGAGCATCGTTTTTTTTTCTGAGTGATGCCGAAGGGAGGAGTATATAGAAAGCCGGGTGCTGTATGTGTACCTCCTGAAGATTACGAAAGAAGGAGCGCGAGGTCCTTAGACATTTTTCGTAGCACGTGCCCCATTCATCGGAGCGTGAGCCCGCACCCTCGCACACTCGGCGTAACCCAAACTGTGTGCCTCTCACTTACACCGCACGACTGAGAGAAGAATCTCATCTCTTCTTAAGAAATATATATATATATGTCTTTTGACATTAAGGCTGTCTAGCCGCCGTGACGAAGCGCCAGGCCCACACTCTTTGTACAGGAGAAAAAGAAATATATATGACAAAAGTCCCGATTCAAGATCCCGCACGCGTTACTTTTTTTTCTTATTTTTTTCTCTTCCTCGTACACTCCCTTCGCCTCAAGGCCGCACGCTTCCTTATTGCATCACGCGCGCATCAAGACGTTAAAACGTTGAGAGTTTTTGCCTAAAAGATATTTGACGGAAGACGCGAGGGTGGCGAAGATCGATCGAGGGACTCTTTTCCCCAATTTTTCGAATCGAGAGGCCTAATCATCGAAAAAAGGGCACGACACCCCCTTCGGTGGCTGTAGTCATGGGGATCCAGCGGATAAACAGGAAATGGAAAATAAAGTCGGTTTTTCCTATTCAACTTTTGATTCCTGCTGTATTTTTGTTTATTTTTTTTATTAAAGACATTCTTGCTGGTATTTTTCTCAGGGAAGCACAAACTTTTTGTGGGTTTTCAATGCTCAGGAAAATGTTTAACAGCAGATAAATAAAAGGAGGATACAAATGATCGGTGGTAACCATTAGAAAATGAAACGAATGTCAATAAATGGAAAGGGAAATTTGAGGTGGAAGTAAAAATGTTTTGTGTGGTTTGGTGTAAATGATCGTTTAAGAATATCGAGCTAATAACGATCGATTTGTCGGTCCGTATTGAAAAGACGTTGTAACTCGACGGGGTTGCAAAAAGCTTGAACATAAATCAAGGAGGTGGAGGACACACCTTCGCCGAGGCGAAGTAACGACGACTGGGACATAAAGAGGGTGTGATCTTGGAAGGGCGCGCGTTTTCAAGTAAAATAGGTGAAAAGGGCTGTTACAAGACGTTAACACGCTCGTGAAACGGGGGTGTTTTTCTTAGTTCCTTATTCTTTTCCCTTCCTTCTTCTTTTCCTTTGGCCATTGCTCCAAGGATACTTTTCTTCGCTAAAAGGATCGGCTCGTTACACGCTTCTTTTCTCGCTACGGTGAATGCCCACCCGCTGCTTTTGTTTGGCCTCTTTTCACCGTTTAACGGAGAGAATATTATGTCGGATTAAAAGTGTGACTCGTGCCTAAGAGCCTCGCAGATACGAACACCGGTCACTATTGTCCAGAGACATGCAGCGGTCAAGCTTCAGGCTGTAGTCTTCCCAAGTTTTCCCTCTTACGAAAAGTCAGCTGAGCCTCCTTAACGTCACAGCTCGTGTCTCACCCTCAAGACATCCTTTAGAGCGAAACGATCTGTGGACCGTGGGCGTGAAGCGAAAAACATCGACCACAAAACGTTCAAACGAAAATGTTCGGAAGAATTGACACTTTAAATCGATTTCTAATGATTTCTCTTTGTTTTTTTTTCGGATTTTTTTCTTTAATTTCGATCCTGTGACGATATTACTCAGAAAATGATTTGTTACTAAATTCCGAATCCGATTAATCAAGCAATAAATGAACTATAATAAAAAAACATAAATTTATTGATGCCAAAATGGTTTTAAAACGCAGTTCAAATTGGTTGAGCTCTCGAATTTTTTTTTCGCATCAATTCTCCACCCCTTTGAATATATATACTTTACGAAACAGGCGTGGGATTGTATCGCACATACTTAATAACAATAATGAATGTACTGAAGAAATATAAACGAAAAATGACTCGGAGCAAAAAATTCGTAGACGCGGCGAAAAAAATGACGATCGCTCTCGCAGAGCAAAGATGACGCGGAGATCGCGAGTGAGAAGTGAGGAAGAAGAAACGGACGATGTAGCCGGAGGCCATCGTTGGTTAATCGTCGGGGTCACCATGCGGCGAAGACGATTCTCTTTCTTCTCTCTCTCTCTCTCTCTCTCTCTCTCTCTCTCTTTTCTAAGCTTCCTCCCCTCCACCTCTTCCTCCCTTTTTCTCGTCTGTAAAACGCGCACAATTCCAGGCACGTATAATTACGCGGTGCGTCCTGATTCTCGCATCGCAACCTCCGCACTCTTGACTGACACGCACACATTCATTTATATACACTTATCAGCTTTGAACACATACATACACACAAAAGCCACGTGTCCGTCGCAGAGTTCAGGAAAACCAGGAACTCTTTTGCGGATTCAAGGAATACTTAATGAAAGTTTATCAAATTCTTTTTTTTTTTTTCTTATCAAAATGTTCCCCTTGAATGAAACTGATTTTTCAAAAGGGCTGTTTTTCCATAAGTTTACCTCTAAAAAAAAAGTTAGCTTGAAAAAAAATCTCAGTCAATTGCATCCGGCGAGCGATTAGCAATTAATGAAGTTTATTTATTGTAATCCAAGACGAATTAATTCGGACCAAATTTCCCTACGAACTCCAAGTCACACTTGAACACACTCAAGATTCAAGGGGCCGATTAAATGCTGCAGGATCAACCCCCACAAGCTTTGGAGAACGTGTTTTTTTTTTTTTCAAACTTTTGTCTACCGCATGGATTTCTTAATCGATCAACTTTCGTATTGAAGCTGAAAATAAAATGCACAGAAGAACTGGAAGCTGCACTTTAGTACGTTTAATGCATGTGTGTGCTCGGGGGAGCAGGCTACGAATGGAGGCGGAGAGGGGGTTGTAAAAGAAGCTATAAGTTGAGCCGTGCAAAGGCAGCAACGTCATAACGGTCTTACAACGAATGCTGGCAAACGAAATGGCGTCGCTTGGCTTCCTGGACACTTTTATGCAACAGGAGTTACGCCCTTTTGAGTTTGGGCCGACGAATCGTTTGTCGTAAATCCGTTTGTGTGTGTGTTTTATTCTCTCTTTCCTTTTTTTTCTTTCCTACTCTCGCTATTAGCTTGCTCTCTCGGTCACACAAGTCTTCGCGTCACTTTTAGAGAACTGGAGAAGCAGAGAGAAAAGGCAAAGGGAGAAGAAAGACGGAGATGAATATAAGCGACCGTTATTGAAGTCTTTCCTCAGGTATACAAATGTGTGCGAATGCTTGAACTCCATGGCGCACGCCCATGCCACACCGAGGGTGGCTGCTGCGGTTTACTGTATTTTTTTTTCTGCTCTCCCTCTCTCTCTCTCTTTCTCCTTATTTCTTTCTTTCATCCTATGCTCTTACGACTTCTTTTTTCTTCCGATGGAAGAGACGAAGAGTGAGAGAGAGAGAGAGAGACAGAGAGAGAAAGAGAGAGAGGGAGGATGAACGACTCGTAAATCTTCTTAGGTGTTGAAGAGCTCGATTCCGAGGGAGAGTCTTTATTGTGTGAAGAGGAAGAAAGAGAGACTGAGAAAAGAGACGGGGTCACTGAGGGGTAATAAATTATCGCGGGATTCATGATGAAAATGTTTCATTGATTCCGAAAGGAAAATACCAAACCACGTAATTTAATCAATTATTCATTTCGATAGTCTCTGGAGAACACTTTATTATTTCAAAATGTATAATTCTTTTCGAAAGTCTCTTTGAGATCCTTAAGATTTTTTATATACTGTATTTTTTCTTTTTTTACTTCTAAATAAAAAATATGAACGAACTTTTTTTTTAAACAATTGACAAAGACAAGATCCCCGGTAAAAAATTTCATCCAAATCACGCGGTCTTCGCGAGGTTTTTAAAGTTCGCGAAAATTAGAAAAACCCGCATCGAATGAAAATAAATTCGAACGATCGAATTTATTGGACTCTGCACACGTCCGTAGACCCTTAAACAAAGTAACTCATCAAATCTCGAATTTCAACGTTGCTTATCACACCGTGAATTATGACACAAAGTCTCTAAATGTATGCGCGTTCCCTCTTTTTTTTATGACTATTCCCATGACTCACATTCCTCGTTTTTTCATCTTGTCACAAGAAGAAGAAGTTTCAGGCAAATGTCTCTAACCACATTCGCGGTGTAACGGTGAATTGTATACTCAACGCATATACATCAAAATTCAAGAAGGCAAGAGAGTTAGCGAGTGGTTCTTTGACATAATGTAGAAATGAACGTAATAAATAAATGTAAATGTTTATTACAGTTAAATATATACGTACACATAAATCTGTTAATATTTCTAAAAATCGCGAGTGTATAAGCGCGACGTAGTTTTGGTCGCAGCTCTTTAGTAGCAACGCGTTGTTCCAGTTGAGCAATTCTCATAGAGCAGAAGTCACCACACAGCAAAGTGTCTCGGTGTGTCTCAAGCGTCATATAAGACTCGCGTGATTTGCCGAGAGTCAGAGAGTTAATGGCTGACATGAGAGCACGCGTCCCTTCTTTCAGTCTTCTGTCTATATACGTTTTATTTACCGATCTATGTATGTATTGAAAAAGATTCGATATATAGATATACTGTTGAGTGCAATAAGACACGCGACAGGATCGTAGAAAACGGATAAGAATGTTGCACGGGGTGGTCCCGACCGAGATCCAGTGGGAACTTACCGACCAATCACTACGACCCAAGTTTCTATCTCTCTCTCTTTCTTTCTCGATCAGTTGCACGTGATTCTCGAGACGTGACATGTGCCATTCCAGCATCAAAGTGCACCCCACGTCGTCCGTGTACCCAGAAGGCGAGAGCATAAAGTGCAAATTAATGGTTGGCTTTGATTTGCAAATTTGCAAGCATCAGAAAACGATGAATTAATGATTGTTGTTAAAAGAACTCCGAAGAAGATTCGCTTCGAAAAATCCTTGATGAATATTTCCACCGCGAGTTTCACCGATGTTTATGTAAACAAATTTATCGCCAGTGCGTAGAATTACTTAGAAATACTTTGTGGTCTCGAGCAATCGATAAAAAATGTCCGGAGGTTTAGCTCAAGGGTTTAAGCTCGTAGCTGTGTAATGACACAGCCTAGAAATCGTAAATAATCGTCATCTCGTTACCTCCGCGAGATTCCCTCGAGTGAGATCTCTTTTTAGAACGCGTTTCTTCGTCATGTCCGGTTAATCATACGGTGTATAAATACAACAAGGGCGGGAGGGGGAGGGGGGCATGCACTTCGTGTACATGTAAGTGTGTGTGATTACAAGATATGCACCAGGATTTAGCAACACGTGTGTGTTTATAAGCTCTTGAATTAGAGGTTACACGATCGAGGAGCGACCGAGTTTTCCAAGGTGGCTCATCTCGCCCGCAATCTCATCAAGTGTACGCCGCCGTTTTAAAACGCTGCAGTTATTTTTTTGTTTATCTTGAGCGAAGCTTTATCAGTTGGATCATATCTTGATTTTTAGTCCTTTGTGCGTGTATATTTATATCGATCTCGTCATCATCAGGGAAAGGATTTTTTCAAGTGTTTTTTTTTTTTTTTTTTTTCAATGCAATCTGTTTGAGCCACGAGTGGCGCAGCATCGAGGCACCAAGAAGTGCTTGACTGCATCAGAGCCGAGGAGGTGGCAGTTGCAAGAAGGATAAAAACTTAATGAGCTTCTCTCCCCCCCCCCCCTCTCTCTCTCTCTCTCTCTCTCTTGCCTCCTCAGCCGAGACGGCGACGCGTAAACTTCTTGATTCGTTACTATAAGCGCCGCGGTCTCTTCACCGTCGTCGTAGGCTTCGTCAGAACAGACTTTAAAACCGATACGCCGCGTGTCCGGCAAAAGCAAACGAGCAGGTGCCTCTGGTATGCGCGCCCCGCCTACGCTTTACATTTTTTTCATTTTTTCTTTTATTTCTTTTTTTATCTCTCTTTGCTCTTCTCTCTTCTGACGTTCGTCTTCCGAGCCACTATATGCTCGTTTATTATATGCCCCGTAACGACCGTCCACATTATACGTCATTGTATCCAACTAAACAGAAAAGCAATACTTGTCACTAACTTTTTATCGGTCCCAATAAACGAGCTTAGAGAAATCCAAAGTCTACAGACTTTTTGGCTTCGCCTCAACCGCGAGAACAAACTCGTTAAATTCAGTATCAATGATCTTTCCCGTTTTTCACTCGTTAGGAAACGAATAATTTGTTCAAGTTTTCCATGGAAGCTTCCGCGTTGGACTCAAGAGTCAAGAAAAATCATGATTTTTCTTGGTGCATCTCAAGTTACAGCCGATTGAGACGTCGAGATTTTGTCATTTGATTCCCTTTTCTAGCATTAAACTCCAGGGAGATGAACATTTCTCGATATAATTTTGAATATTTATTGTCCCGGTGCTAATTAGGAGGAGAAAAATATGGTGAGAATGAAATGAGCGTTTATCTTGAAGGTTTAATATTTCTTTGGACAAATTGGCTTCGTATAAATGGAGGAGGACTCGAAAAAACTTGGATGTCAAGTCTACGTTGTAACCGCATTTGTAAATCATTCGTGATACTCGACGTAGAGAAGGAGAATTAAAAAAAGGAAGAATAAGAAAATGAACGGTTTTGGAGGAGTGAAAGTCTCGAAATAAATGTCATCTCTTGCTCCGCGACGTTGAATCGTTTTCTCAGTGGTAGTTCTTTACATATAATCACGAAGAGAGAAGTGATACAGGTAACGTAATCCCGGTAGATATCGTGAAGACGAACGGCGGCAGAATACGATACCCTCTTCGGTTCAACGATATCCCAGCGGTCCTGGGCTCTGGGGAAAGAGTCATCGTTGTCCCTCTCGCCACTGTATATACACAATACAACAAAACACCGTAGGAACGTTCCGCGCCGAGGATGATGAAGAAGAGGAGAGGGCGAGGAGACTCGTGGGTACACACGGTCCTCATCTTTATATTTACATAGGCTCTATGAGCTGAGAAAAATAACGAGTGGGATGGAAACACTCAGCGAGCAATTTATCCTCTTTAATTCGACGATAATCCATTTTTTAATCGAGCCTTTTCATTTTCTTCTTCTCTTAAAATTGAGCAATTAAAAAAATTGATTAATTGGCACATTTCGGAAAACGGGGGAGACAGCCACAAAGGAGAAGAAGAAGAAAAATAAATTACGTTGGAACAACGATTTTTTAACGAAAAAAGAGACAATGGCTGCCGCTAAAAGCGTTTATTCGTCGAGGTAAATCCTCTCGATTGCGGTTGACGAATCGTCCTTGACGTTACTCAATACTTCGTAAAACATATTTAGTATGTTTGCTGTTTTTTTTATTTGTAATTCTATGGGGTTTCTAAAGTACGGCCATTGACTTTTCGCAAAAAAAGCATCAAGAAAAATTTGTTCACAGCCAATCGTTCTCGCTCTTTTCTCGAGCGTCCAAGAGCGTTGAGATTTTGAGCAAACAAAAGTCGCGAGTTCCGTCCGTCTTACACCTCTTTGCACATAATATCCATATGTGGATATTTCTATATTTATATGTATATTTTGGTCGTGTATCGTGGCGTAGAATGGCTAGAACGAGTCGTAAATTGAAAAGCTTGCGTGTGCATTTGCCAAGGAATACGGGGGTTGGTGCACATGCTTTGGTAGACGAGAAACGAGAAGCGACTGAGAATAAGAAGAAGAAACAGACGACCTGCTGCTGGTGCACTCACGATGCACGCACGTACCTTGTACTACGAATACTATTGCGAATACCAGTGTATCTCGTGTACGTGCGATGCTCTCTTCTTTCTTTCCGCAACAAATACATCCTATGCAAGCGTCCAATTTATACATGTATTTGTTTATACATATATCTGCATATGTGTGTACATAGTTTTGAAGGAATGGTAGTGCGAGCGAGTATCGTGTCGCGGCCTTCCACTCGAGGATTGCCTTGAGAAGGTCCCGACCTCGCTAGGTCGTTTGCCAACCTCTCTCTCTCTCTCTCTTTTCCTCTCCTTCATCCTCTCTTTCTCCTTCTATCTTTATTTTGCTTCAACTTAACTCCAAGGCTCAAATGACTTCCCGACAAAACCCACTTGTGCTTTGATTGCATTATTATTAACAATCTTTCAGCTGATTGTCGTGGGACGTCGCGAGTATTATAATAATTGATACTCCAAGAAAACTGGAGCACTCAGAAATTTTAGTTATGGATTTCATGAAAGATTTAAAGTGCTTTATAAACGAGTCACTTTTTTACAGTCGAATCGTCTCTCAGTATTTTCGTCAACGTCTAAATAGATTCTCGTCGATTTATCGCTGCGAGCATGAAAATAGAATAAAAAGTAAACAGCTCTGCGGAGATCGTGATAACTTTTGGTAATTGGGTTAACGCGAGAAACGTTGAGATCAAGTTCGAGTGTTTTACAATGTTGTGAAAATTTAAGTGGAACGTCCGACCGCGACGAGACCCAAATATCTTAGGATGACATTTGCACTATCGATCGTTTGTTCCTCCGCACACGAGATGTATATCTGTTTCGGTGCTGGGAGATTCGCGAGAGGATCTTCCAGCAAATAGTGGCAGATGCCGTTAAATTCCCCCGGAGAAAAGACGTCGTCGTACGTTTTTATACCCAACCTTATAAAAGTTGGTCACATGTATATTTGAATTCTTGTATTTGTACGTGTGTGTGTGTGTGTGTGTGGATAAATATGGAAAGAAAAGGGCGCAAGTGAGCACGTGGGTAACATCAAACAGCTGGATCATCTCGTGCGTGAGGTTGGTGGGGTCGGGATCACTTCTACGACTCTCTTTCTCTCTCTCTCTCTCTCTCTCTCTCGACGACGACGACGACGACGACGGTATAAGGATCTCTTTCTTGGACGAGCGCGGGAAAAAAAATCGCTGCTGTGCCAGGACCCAGGTGCTCTTTTGCCCTCTTGCTTCGTAATGTTCTCTACGAGGGCTAGAGAAACCGATCAAACTATACAATGACAAGGACGGAGTCATCGTGAGAAAGAAAAAGCAAAAGAGATAGAGAGAGAGAGAGAGAGAGAGAGAGAGAGAGAGAGAG
>JACEOJ010000104.1:631565-707858 GCA_013761285.1 Campoletis sonorensis | reverse complement strand
GAGGGAGAGAGAGAGAGTTTTGAGAGATAGATCTATCGTTTTCTCGTCGTTCTCTGAGAGTGGGCGTGTGTGTTACGTTCTTATGACGATATATGCCAAAGAAATGGTTCACAGGGCCACTTTGAATCTTATGCATACACGCAAGTAGAAATATATGTCAATGTATATGAGACACGAGACGTCAATCGATTGACTGACCTTTTCAACATCTGCTTCTCCGATTATAAAACTTACCTATAAGCCGGAATATCAAATAAATATTTTTGTTCATTACACCGATAACAAGGTCTCGTTCTGTTATTCTCGTTTTTCTACCCGTCCACGCGAATAGCTCTCAACATTTCATACAGATTTATGTTTACTTCGAACTGAGAGAGACAATCGCGCATTTGGCTCCTTTTTGTTGCTGGTTCGTCGATTTTTATGGGGTCATTAACAGGATATTAGTTCGAACGATCAACCGATAGCGGTACTACTCGCTCACGTTGCGAACGAGCCTGTAATTATCTTCGATTTTACGAATTCGTATTTAGTTGCCTCGTCAACGCGCTCGAAACAATATGTGAAATAGTAAAATAATGGAAATAAAGGCGGTAGGAAGTAACGCCGGGATTTCGAAAGTGCAACGGTTACTTCTAAGAGGCGTTATACGACTTATTTCCTCCGCCTTATCATTTACAGGGTGTCCTTCATTCTGAATATTCAAAAAACAAGAAAATCCACATCGAAAATTGTCCTAAAAAATCTAAAATGTAAATCCGGATTACTTGAGAGCATTTTATCGATTGAAAATTAACGATTTCATCAAAATATTTGATGGAATTAAAAAAAAAAACAACAAATGCTTGTATTTCGATGTAAAAACATCTTCAGGGAGAACGTGACGTTGACGAAAAGTTGGACAAAGATGTGGAAAAATCGAGATTACAATTTTTTTTTCGAAAATGACCTTTCCAGTGGCCTTTTGGTACGTCACAGAACTTTGAAATGTTTATTCATAGTCAGCTGGAATTTGAATATGTAAATTAAGGACACCCTGTATATTGGTACGTAAGAACGAACACAAATAGATCTACGCACCAGGCTCATTAAGGCTAATGACGTGGATCGCGCAATTATTACCAATAAGTGCTTGGCTACGTAGAGTCAAGAGAGGTTTAGAGAAGTTGCCGCGCGAACTAATATACAAAGTCCCACACGATGGAGAACTTGGAGCTAGGACTATCTTCATTTTACTTTCTCTCTCTCTCTCTCTCTCTCTGTTTCTTTCTCTTGGAAGAGATAAGTCGTGAACGTATCAATTTGTTATAATTACAGTCCTCGTACGATTGTACGAACGCTGACCAAAATTATACGTTTCGGTAAAGTGAGGGAGACCATTGATGCCCATTGAGGGCCCATAGGCGTTGTGAGAAAACGAAAAATCGAGTTCCCAGCAGCAGAAGCAGCAGCTCTCGTAGAGATGAACGCGAACGGTTCATCTCTACGCGAGAATTATTCTCGTGATCCTTATTATTGCGGCTCTTTTAAAGATATTTCGTTGGTTAGGACATTGTAGAGATTTATTTCGTGCGAGGTAGAGGCTTCCGCAAAAGGCTCGATGAAAAGTTCGTCGACAGACCAAACGAGCCAGTATCTATGTTCGAATATATTTTGCAATAAATCATACACCGATTCGCGATGCCTCGTAGACACGGATTTTCGATCAACGAAACTCGTCAATGAAACGAGCCAAGAATAATAAGTACAAGTTTAAAAAAAACGAAAAAAAAAACACTGTAAAAGGACGTAACGATTGAACGTGCTATTTATTACAAAAGCATAATTGACCGTTTGGCCACTTGGTTATTTGCTTTTAATCGTTTCCAGGGGCTCCACCATGATTTTCAAACCAAATTGAAATTGGCTTCTACGTCGACGATTGTTCAAACGTTTCTTCTCTTCGTTTTATCGTTCGTTCGCAAATTAAACTGTGTTTACGAAATGTCTCTCAATATATTTCGTAAACATTTGTGGATGACAGTTTCATTCATGACTCAAATTTCTTTGTGAAAAATTAGGAATAATATGGAAATGGAGCGACCTGCTGACCATTGACCAATCAGCTTTTGTTCGCGCTTTCTTCTCATGTCGCTTTTGAAGCGAGCCACGAATTTATATACACGTGAGACACGTCTCACCAAAGTGTCTCTCGGGCTTGGCCACTACGCCAAGTTTAAACGCTCTCACTCAACGTTTCGTTATTTACGCGTCTATATATCTATAACCCACACGTGTCAATATAACTCTCGAGTCTTTGCCGATTGTTTGCCCAGTCAAATGGGTGACTGAAACGCACGAGCTTCAACGATAGAAGGAAGAATTAAAAAAGAAGAAAAAGGAACGCGGAAGAGAGATAAATAAATGGTCACTCGCGTTTGTTCGTACGCGGACTTTTGTATATACGCACGGGAATAAGTACTTACACCCGCGACTCCTACGTTCAGATTACTACGCAGCACGTACTCCGAGATGCAAATGAACCAATGGACCCTAAGCGCTTCCCAGAAATCTTTATCCCTCTGTACATATCCAACTTTCCTTACTATTTGCTCGAATCTATCAATAAACCAGTCCGAAATGTCTATTTGTTCCGAAACTCTAGGATTTCAGGCAGTCTCTCCTCATCCCCAAAGCATTTTTCTACGGAATTCATTTTTTCTTTCGATTTTTTTCCATTTTAAGTAGACATTCGGGCCGCATTACTTTGGAACTGTTTGTCCACCATTTCAAAAATATTCGTCATGCTTCGTTTTCCAGATATTATCGCAATCAAAGATTCGACAGTTTTACTCGCGTTCTCGCATCGGGAGCAGTTAACAAAACTCACGAAATACGTCTAAGAACTTTTCAACTAAATTCTTTTTATTTACTTCAATTGTCAAGGAACATCTGACGATTTCAAAAATTCAATAAAATACAAATTTAAATTTATAAAAAAAATAGATATCAAAAAATAAAGTTCAAAATAAAAATAATAAAAATAACATGAAAAATCCGGAAGATAAGGTTAAAATAAAACAAAATAAAATAAAAACAAAAGAAAGAGAGATAAAAGAGAGAGGTGGGAAGACGTCAATGTATAAAAAATAAAGAAAACATAATTAGGTAGTTGCGTGGAGGTGGAAGAGTGCGATACGAATAAGTGTTTGGTGGGAAGTGGTCGCGGGGGCGCCAGGAAAAAGCAACGCGGTGTGCGCGATTACGAAGCAAGTCGACCAATACACTGACACGAGAGAAGCCAAGAGGTGCTAGTAGAGATCTACTCGTGAACGAAGGAAGGTAGGAAAAGTGGGAAAGACGTACGTTTGGGGGGAGACAGGAGAGGGGCGGGCGGGCGGGGGGGAAGGAGGGGGCGAAAGGCGTGGCCCGTTCTTTCTCGTCGATGAAACTCTCCCGCGAGGAGTTCTTGATAAATGTTTGTCTCTGTTTAAACTCCTGTCTGTATGGATGGCGAGTGCAAAGCACCCACCTCGCTTTTCTGATCCGAGATTAACAGAGAAGAGAAAAAAAAGCGCTTAAGAGAAAGAGAGAAAAATTAAGGCTGGAGGGGAAAGAAGACGTACGACGAGATTTGCTCGTTTCACGAATGAGGGAATACCCACCGATCGCCGTTGCAGCCCCGCAAACCAGAATCCGAGACACATGCACTTTTAAGACAGTTCGGGGTAATCCGGGTCACTGTACAATGAGAATCAATCTTTTGAGATATTTGTTTATCTGCTGACTTCGAATGTATTCGGTTCTTCTCAGATTTGACATGCATTTTTGGAAATTTGATCAGGATTCCCTTTTATTTTATTGTTTTAAGCTATTTTTTTAAATCAAAGTCGATGAAAGTTCGAGTAAAAAATATTTTAAACACTAGCTTGTTTCTTCGACTTAAAATCGTCAAATTTTTATTTCCGTAAGCGATTTTTTTAAATGATCATGACGAAATATAAAATTGTGCTCAACACATAATCTTCCGGGAGTTTTATTTAAAAAAAAAAACGATTTTTCATGCATTTTTCTTTCACAAAAAATTTCAATCACAAACGAACGTACGACGAAAAATAAACAGAAATGTCGATTGTGAAAAAATAAAACTTCTGCAACTATAAAAAGCTGTTTCTTTGAACTTCATAAACTATTTTTTCTACATATTTCATAAAAATAAAAACGCTGAACCGAACATTTTTCGATAATAACCAAATCGTCACGATCCCAACATAAAATCAAGTGAATAAAAAAACCCAAAGAAAACAAAGCATTGACTGGGCGGTATGTTGATCGAAATAATTGATCGATTTCAAAAAAACGATATTTTCGGTCCTCAAACCGATAAAACTTCCTCGCTTTCTTCACTTCGTCTACGAGGTGAAAATAATGAAAAAATAATAGATATCGTTGGCAAGAATAGTGTCATAACTGACCCGGATTGTCAGCACTGTTGACAGATCGTAACACACGCGTTTATTGGGTTCGTATTGGTGGGAGTATCGGTTCGTACGAAGGAGAAGAAACAGAGGGGATAAAGTATAAGCACAGTGAACCTACAACTATGCGCGCGGGGCACAGTGGAAGAGCAGAAGGAAGAAATAAAATGTGAGGAAGATGGGCGATATTAGCTGATGCAGTAGCAAAACGCCGGTAAACGTTTGGTCGGTTGGGCGATGTTCTAGCAGCGGAGATGAAAAGAAGTGGGAGCAAGGGGCGCTTGCAACAGTGCTGTTAAGTAAAAGAGAAAGAAAGAGAGAGAGAGAGAGAGAAAGAGAGAGAGAATTTTGTATCTCGATGTAACTGCGGCGCTGGTGGTGCGCGCCGCACGTGGAAAAATAAGGAGTGGGGGGGAGGATCAGAGTAGCCACACACCACACGTCGGAATATCGCGCGGGACGTCCGACCGAGCGACTTGTGGTAGGGTGGAAGGGGGCGGCGGTGGGGTTGCGTAGAACGGCGAGGAGAGAGAGAGAGAGAGAGAAAGAGAGAGAGGGTGGGAGGAGGGGATGATAGGGTCTGGGATGCCGAAGGTGAAACTCTCGCGCAAACACCCGCCGTCGAGGCCTCGCAGTCGGCGCGAGACAGCGCTACTGGAAGGATCGTTGCGGTTCGTAAACGATCGTGAAGCGCGCACGCGTCCGTGAATTACTTTCGGCGCCTTATCTCCTCTCGTTACACTCGTGTCTTATCGGAGAGAGCAAAAAAAAATAATCAAGCAAAAAGTGAAAATAAAATAGGAAAAAAAATACTCTTATGTATTTTATTTACAATCGTAACCCTCGATTCGTCAATTGAGACGAGAAAATTACAGTTTTCTTTTTTTCTTCGTTTCGTTTTTACTGTTATTTTTATTTTTTGTTACTACGATTTTTTGGTGAAAATATAACCGCGCATTTTTCATCGATTGTTGACACTAGAGCTGTTTCGATTTTATTTTGTTTCTCATCAACTTTGAGTGATCGATGAATTTATCGTCTGTGTGCAACTTCGAGGAAAACTCGTGCGAGTGTTTTCTTCCTTTTCTTTGCCCTCTAATCGCGTCTTTCTTCGACTCTCGAGACGACGCAACTGCTTCGTCGAAACGAACTCTTTCGCCTCGAACATAAACGGCACAGGATTTTACTTACGCGCGAGTGAATCAAAAACAAAACAAACACGAAAAATACGAAAAAATAACATTGCTCAGTGTCTACACTTCGAAAACTTCGATGCTTCATAAATTCTCTCTAATTTCGTCAATGCTACAACGAACGTTCCCTCGAGTTTTGTTTTATTTTGTTACTTATGATTTTTTCTCGAAATTCATCGTTTCGAAGACGATTTAACGCTTTGTGTTTATAACGCAAATCGTCGAGTGAAACCTCTTCGATTACGTTCTGTGTTGACTCGAGAAAAATACGAGTAAGAGTTTGGACGAGAAGAGGGGGAAAAATATCGAGACTCGTGGCCAAAGTTTCAATCCGATCGATTGAACAACACAATCAACAAGTATCTCACGAGCTCGGACATCCATCGTGTAGTAAACACACTCACGAGAGACACGAAATAGTCCAAAGAAGACAAAAAATAATATTTGGATTTATTATTTCAACACGAACAGCGAGACCGTCAATATTTTAAACTCTCTTTTTTCTTCTTAAATCCTCGATTAACCTTGCATAATAAACACACAAAAAATAACAATAGTTCGTCTTTGAACGATGCTGGCGTCTTCAAAAAGCATAACGACGAAAAATCATTTTAATTAGTGCGGTTTATTCGTGTCAATCTTCCAAGAGATCGCAGTCAACCAAACTTTCTCGATGTCTGTTTGGATTGTTTGAATTTTCAAGTAAATATTATATTGTGATAAAAAATCTTAAGGATATTCAAACGTGATTTAGTCAACGAAGGATTGTGCCAGAATATCGTGTCGTATTGTTATTAATATTTATATAATAAATAAACAAAAAGGAGGTGACAAATCGATGGAAAAAATTTGTGACTATTCGAGCAGTGTTTCTTGTTTCTTCTAACAAATAAATATATATCGTGAAAAACTGTTTGTTCGACGTCGTTGAGATCGTGACAGAAATTCGTTTAATCACGCAACTTGGATGCCACTCGCTATTCGGAGGCAGATTTTATAACACTTTTTTCTGGGTAAGCAAATAAATATTTAGCATAAAACATATTTCTTTTTTTTTACAACAATTCGAAGCAACGTTTCGCTATGACGACCTGAAGAAATTCGACAATTTCATCACGTCGACCAAATCCTCGTGTTTTCGTCGTTCGAAATACCAACAAATTGATCGATCATACAGCCGGCTTTTTATAGTCGAAACCAAACTCGGTCAGGAGTGCAGAAATAACTTGGCGACGGAAACAATTCGTGAGAGAAAGTCCAAAATTCTTGAATTCTCTTAATTTAAACAATAAAAAAATCAATTGATCCAGATTACTTCGTATTGTAGGTAAAAAAATTGATATCTCCAGAAAATTAATAATCAATCGACAAAGTTGCTTAACGAATGAAAAAAACAAAAAAAAAGTCCTGGGAATGCAAAAAAATTCTTTTATTTTCATAAAAAAAGGGTCAAAACTGACATTAACGTATTAATTACAAAAATAAAACGATCGATAACGAAAACAAACAAGAAAATTTCAACCAATCCAAAAATCTGAACAAACCCCGATTAAAAAGAAAAAAAATACAATACGAAAATGAAACTTTCGTCGCTCACTTGTCTCGTCAATTCCCGGCCCCTTTTTTCTTCATTCCCCACAAAATTTTATAAATAATTACTGTTAAAAAGTGTAAATATCCAGTTTACAATGAAAAATGGAAAAAGTTGGTTACGTTGCTAGGAATCGATGATTAGTTGGTCACGTTGGAAGCTGTTGGTTTAAAAAAGCAGTCGATACTCGTTGTTGGAAGAGGGCCTTGGTCGTTATTGGGTTAGTAGTTGGGTCAGTGAGGTTGATCGCCCGAGCGGAAGATGCTTCGATTGTGTCACGTGCGAGGGTGGTTCGTTGTAGTGTCAACCGTTGTAGGGTCAGGTCAAGAGGAATAGAGAGGGTGTAAGAAAGGAACGAAAAAAAAGGGGGAAAAAAAAAGAAAAAAGGTATGAACAGGGGTGAGAAATAGAAGGAGAAAGCTACGTTGGTGTATTTAGTAGCGAGCGATGTGGCTGTTTGTGGTGTGGAGGCGTCGGTAAGCTCGACGAAGCATTGAGGCGCTGCTAAGCGACGGAAGTGGAGCGGATGAGATCTCGTGGAGCAGGGCAATCACGATGGACTGTTGTCATTAAAATAAATTATTTAATTTGTTGATAAAAATCCTGGAAAATTAGGACAATTCGATAGAAATTCAATAGAAATAATGTTCTTCGATCGATTCAACCCAAAGAATTAAATTTCGAGATGAAATAAAACTTGGGCCAAAAGGGTTAGAGAACGCGGACATGGGAATCGGCGAGTATAAAGATTCGAAGTAGAAAAAAGCTGTGGACTTTATCTCGACTCTTCTGTTATCCGGATTCGCTGCTCGTGGCCCCTGAAGAGACGAACGTCCATTTAGCATTTGAAATCTTCATTTTCCTTTTTTTTTTACGTAATTGACTTACATTTTTTTTTCGTTTTTTCAACTATTTTATTCATTTTTTTTCTCTTCAGACCTATTTACTTTTTATTTATTTGAGGATTTATATCGAACCTATATATATTTTATCTTACAAGTGTTTATTCGCGCGTGCACCTTCACGCTTCGTGGATTTCACGACGCGTGCCGAGCGTGACGCGATCCTATCCCTCTTCCTCAGATACTACTTTACTCTCTCACTCTCATTCTTCCTCAATTCGCCTTTTAACCCTTTGACACGAAAAATTCAGCCTTCCCTCGTACTACGAGACTCAAACATATCTTCATAACTCTATCGTAATTATCTTCTTCTGACTGTCACGAAAAACGACATCAACGTTTACTCGTTTCTCTCTTTGAATGGAACGAATCAGGAGTTTGTTTTTATTTCGATATATTTTATTGACGATTACGTGCAACGAGCAACGAAAAATTGAAGAAATTTTGAAAGTTATCGTCACTCAGCGGAGATTTTTATTCAGCGGAGTAAGAATTTTTGTGACGATTGAATGAAAACTTTTGTGTACGTACGAATTTTTATTTTATTTTCACAACAATTTGTGTTTTTATATTTTGACAATGTTTTTTTTAGATTTTCGATAAAATTCATTGATTTCTCGGAAAGGGAACGAAAAAACGATGGTTTCGATCTAAGTCGATGTTTTTTTGCACTCGATTTGTTTGATGAGGTTGAAGATCGTCTCGTTGCAACGAAATTCGATTTTTTTTTCTCCGCCCTGTTCTTTTCTTTCGTTCCAACGTGAAAACTTCAATAAAACTTGAATTTTTCAAAGAACTTTATTGTCATTGAATTTCTTTAGTAAAAAGAGCAACCTGTTCCGAGTTGTAAATGAAAATTTCAGCGTTGAGTAACTGTATAAAGTAAACTAATATAAAAAGGAAAAAGAAAGAAGAAAAAAAAAATGTCGAAAGGTTATAAAAAAATTCACGTAGTCCCATAAAAGCTCAATAATCCGCGATGTTTATTCCCGAACAACTCGGAACTCGGTTGCAAACGATCGTGCGAGTTACGAAATTCGAATAATTCATTACGAAAAGAGTGTAAATATGTAAATTTAATGAATTACTCGTAAAAACGCAGTGTGGAAGCCACGCGCTATTATATACACGAATTTATACACATACGATTTTAATCGCTTTTTGCATTTACAAAATCATTTATAGCTCCTACACGTTTAGGGGAGAGCTATGAAGTGTGTTTTTTTGATTTTTTATTTATTTTTATTGCGTTTCGTAACATTAATTTCTTTCTGTCTTTTTCACTCTTTCTCATTCTCTATTTACGTTTGTGTATCGTTGGTATTTATAATACTTACTTAACAGTCGTACAGCATAAAGTGTGTGCATTTAGTCACAGACGTTTAAGCTCGCGGGAGCGCGTGCCGTTTACACTGTGTATAGAGCCGAGTTTATTGACGTTAACACCGTCCTATCGTCGTGATTCAACCGAACTCAGAAATTCGATGAATACAAATCCACACCTAGGCTATGGATTTATTAATATGTATACATAAGTGTGTATAAAAGTCATAGGAAATAATAACGTGGATAAAAATACGAAAAAATATATGAATAAATGGAGTTTTATAAATATTAGTGACGTAAAAACCGAAAAAAAGGGCAAAACAATTTTTTTCCAAAACTTTGATGATCCGCTGCTCCGAAAATTGACCTGATATCGAAAATATGAAAAGGGAATGATTCGTGGCAAATTTTCCTGGCTTTCGAACGAGCCTTGTTGCATAAAAAACGGCCGATTAGTTAAGTTTTTAGAGCGATTTAAAGAAATCGTTGTGTTTTTCACTTGTTTTGTAAACGTCGTTGTATGGTCTCTTGGCGGAGTGTACGTGGGCGTGTGAACGTAACTTCATTGTCTCCGGATCGTGTAGTAGTTACGCGACGCTAAATCGTATTCGTCGGCGTCTCATAATCGTCTTCGTACATAAACAAAATCAATCGGACTTCTCTTTTCTTTTTTCTCCTTCTTTTCTTTTTGTTTGTTTGTTTCTTTTTCGTTTTTTTTTTTTTTTTTTTTCACTGTATATCTTCTCTCTTTTGCTTCCGCGCGTCTCTCGACTTGGCGTCCGCCGTGGTTCGCGGCTCTCGCGCGCGTGTACGGTGTCAGGTGTCACGGCTGTCCGGTTTCGTTTGCTTATACAAAGGAACGAGATATGCCAAAGAGAGACGATCAGAACGAGGAAGGAAATGGCGAAGCGAAAGGAGAGAAAGAAGGAGGGAAAGATAAGCGCGTAATAAATACATAAATAAGTAGTATGCGCACTGCGGCCTTACACGACGGAGAATTTTTTTCAATTTCTCATCATTTCAATCAATGAAAATATCTACGTGACAGAATTTGATTGCGGGAGTGATTTGAAAATGAAAATGAAATGAAATTATCGATATTTCAATCGTACAAATCGATCGTGTGTTCGATCAATTCACATTTTCTCATTCAACTTTCTTCTCCATCGTTCTTTTACCTGTAAACATACACTAATTTGTTTGTTTTTTTTTTTACGTTTTTGTTTTCTTGTTCCCTCGGACTCCGTTTTTCATCCCAGTTGCATTTTAATTGACGCGCGTAAGTCTCTCTCTCTGATGGTATAAAAAAAAGAAGAAATAAAAAGAAAGATGGGGAAAAGGGAGATGGAAGGTTGGCTTAATTTATCCGAGACGAGAGCAGCTCCCGTGTGCCCATCAGGTGGAGATATAATGATGATAGGGTGGGAGGCAAAAATGCCTTGGGGTGAACCTCCTGGACTAGCATCATCCTTGGACCCAGTCCTATAACCGCCCGCCGGGCGCCTTGCCGCTCTCTCTCTCTCTCTCTCTCTCTCTCTCTCTCTCTCTCTCTCTCTATATATCGTCTCTCGATTTTTATCGATAATCCTCGCAGTGGCGCTTCCACTCCTCCACGATCTTTCATCTCTTCTCCTCCTCCTCCTCCTCCTCCACATCTTCTCTTCGTCGAAAATACATCACATTTAGTTGCAAACTCTTCTTCTCTCTCTCTCTTTTTCTCTCTCTCTCTTGGTCTCTTCTCTTGTTGTTCTGAGCTCCGGATCCCAACATCCCGACGATGATCGAACGTGAGCAATCACGAGAAGGAGTCGAGAACATCAGCCACTGAGAACGACGCGTATACATACGCGCCCCTGGCAATTAGGAAATCCATTCGGTATAATTGCATGCGAATGAACACACATACACGCTCTATCTGCTCCACTACACCGTTTATCTTTCTGTGTACGTCAGTTTCGCAGCGTACGTTCGTTGCTCATTCAAAGAGGCGGGAGCATATGCAACGAGGCATCGCTACTGTAACTCCCACTCGTCTAAAACTCCGTATGCTTTCCCAATGACCCTCATTTTCATGTGACGAGCCTTTACTTCCGGTCAAAACAACGGATATTAACAATTCGGTAGCGCGAAACCCTTGAGCAACCGTATTGACTGGGAATTTATTGATTATCGTCGATTTTTAAGAACAAAAACATCAAATATTTATCTTTTTTTTAGTTTTTTTAACTCGGAAATTTTTAAAATGTGGAAAAATGAACAATTATTATTTGTTAACTACACTAATATCGCAAATAAATAGAATTTGAAAAAAATGAAATAACGAATTTGATAGAATTATTTGAAAAAAATTCTTTCGGTGGTTTTCGTTTAGAAAAATAAGGAAAAAAATGAACTTCGAATTCCGAGGCAATTGCTCAACGAAATGAACAAACGTACAGTTCAAAGGGTCATCAAAATTTCCAATCCACCATATTTTAACAACTCAACGAACAGCTCGATTGGAAATCATGTTGAAACCACCTGCTGTGACAGCTTTTGTTATTTATCATTTTTACTATTCGAACTTCATGAATTATTTGATCAATTCAAAATCCTTTAGATAATAGTTTTAGGATGTAGAGCTGTGACAGATTCGTCGTGATAAAGTGAAGATTTGTTTCGACCCGGTGCGATGATAAAGATATAAGGTCGGATTGAACAGCACAGGTGAAACTTTTTCAGAACGATTTTTGAATGTTTTTCAAACGCCCACGTTATGAATATATACTGAAGAACGTATATGGACGATGTATTTATCCCGGAGTATACTTTCGGGTATTTTCTCAGCATATAAACGAAGAGAGAGCGAAAGAGAGAGAGAGAGAGAGAGAGAGAGAGAGAAAAGAGTAGAAACAGTGACAGAAAACGGGATTCGTGTGAATATAATAAATGTATTCAACAGCGTATATAACGTCGAGAGTCACCATGTAACGAATTCTTTTGCGGCAAAAGCCGCACTCTCTTTCACGATCCATCTTTCTCTCTCTCTCTCGCTCTTTTCTTGATTCTTGCTGCGTAACGAGGAGTTCTCTCAGCAAGAGTGTATCTCCGCGTAGGTGGTTCTCTCGGGCCGTTGCTTTCCTCATCGCCGCGACACTGGGGCCACAGGTGTTTCCTGGAGTAATGGACGCGTCGATTCTGCCTGGTGATATTTTATCCCCGCACCTTGTTTTTTTTTTCACCATTCTTTTGACTGCCAGCATTTAGTAGAAAGTCTCCTCGTCTCTCTCTCTCTTTCTTTCTCCGGTACACCAACATTTTACATTATTTTACATTTAACGTATAAACCCAACATCGAAAATCCGGCTAATTGACAATGTCTCTTGCCTCATGCTCATTCTTTCATTGAATCAACAAACAACCAGTGCGGGTTCGACATATACTTTTCATTTTCAATCGAACCATCGGATTACGACGACGATTGGATTTTTAAATGTCAACCTTTTTTTTGAAAATTGACTACGATTTGAATCAGTCTATTGTTTAATCATTTTCTCTCGTTCCCTTATTTTTTTAATTATTTTTTATTAATAAGAGTTTGACGAATATTGGGAAGCATTGAAACTGTTGGGAGTTTCCACTGTTCGTAGAAGAATCGAACACGTGTATCAATGCACGTGTCAATGTTCAATACGAATGTGGACGAGAATCCCGCCAAAAGTTTCAATTTCATTGACAACTAAAATCGTATTATTCGTTCGAACACACGAAGATCTTAAACATTAGATTGTTGAAAATAAGAAAAAAGGGATTCGCTTTCTTTACGGAAGTTGGAAGACTTCGCGATATTCTGGAGCCTCGTAGGAGACCAGGAACATCGAGGAGGTTTGGTACAAAAGCAATATTGCTGCTATCGATAGATTGGTGAAAAAAGAGGACAAATGATGTACAGGAATGTGGTGAAATGTGGGATAAAGGAGAATTTATATGTTGACGAAACGACGAGTATGTCGACGCGATATTGACGACAGGAGAGAACGAATAACCAGGAGGTTTTTCTATCCATCGGGATGTTTCTTCATTCCATACAGTTATATCGCGCGTCGTCGTTATTTTATATAGAAATAAAGGGGGTGGTTTAGCGAAGCGTGTGTACACAGAGGGTGGATTCGTGTCGAAGGGTGTTTCGCTAAAAAAAAAGCAAGTACTGTGGCAAGGGTTGACACGACGGGGCTTCGGGGAAAAGCGGACGGAAGAACAAAAAGGATTATGTGCTTTTGCAACACCAGAGGGTGGCAAATAGGCGAGAAGCTATCTCTTGAAACACACGCGAGAAGGACGCAGGGGTTGTTGGATCCACGAGGGTAGTTTGTGGGTGAGGACGACGAACGATATGGTGGATGGAGAAAAGCTCGAGGGAGAAGCGGAGCTTCCATTCGCCTCGGGATCCTTCGGTGCTCCGGGTTGTTTGTCGACCTTGACCGTCAAAATCCCACCCTCTCCGGTGCAACTGGTCTCTATATCTATTCACACTCCATAAGCCAACTTTTCCCTCGTCCCTTCACCTCCTCCTTCTCTCGTAACCGCTTCCCCTCCGGCTTCGACGTACGGAAGGATGCACCCATCGGCTTCGAAACCCACGAGAAAATCAGTCCACGTGCGCCTCTCTCTCTCTCTCTCTCTCTCTCTCTCTCTCAACACACACTTCAACGATAGCAAAGGTAATCAATATTGACGGTTTTGTTCCCATGTGCACACACACACCAAGCTACGTTTTCCACTTGAAACCCTCTTTGCGTACAATACATTTTTTCAACTTTCTCTCGATATTATACTCGCTCTTATATACATATATATGCACATATTAAATTATTGTGTATATAAAAATATACCTTCTATTATTTTCCCTCCCGACACACACTTTTTTCTTCACCGGGTACGCGAGGTACCTTCGTTACTCTCACCAACAGTTCTCCTAGGCTTCGATCTACTTTTTTTTTTTCCTTTTTTATTTGAACTTCAAGCTTTTGTGTCTTTGTTTCAATTACAAAAACATTTGAAAGCTACATTATCGTTCAACGAGGTTCGATCGCCATAATAATAATTGTATATACAAAGTAACGGCAAAAGAATTATGGAATACTACAAATTATGCAAGATATTTTTTCGAAGTTTTGCGTGAATCTTCTCGAGCGTCGTATCATAATGTGGAAAAAATTTGATAAGGTTTCACCGTCTGGTAATCGAGATATTTAGTGTTTAAAATGGCAACTTTTGAGTATGATTGTTAAGAAGATTCGCATGAATTTTAAACAATTAAAGTTTATCGAACCCGTGAGAAACGATTGAACCTCCTTGATACGTTGAAATTTATACAAAAAACATTGTTTTTACAACATTTATGAAAATTCTTCTGGAATTTGTTCTGTTGGATAAACGATAAATTTATTGTCGTTCTCCCCCTGTTCACGATGCACAGATTTATTGACACGTGGCCAAGTTTCCATTCTACGCAACAAATTTACCACATGCACACAAACTCTTCATCACACCGTCCTGCTCCTCCGGCTTGATGCCCAGGGATCCCTCAAAGCCACCCGCACCAACAACAACCTCTCGCTACACCCCGGTTACTCCTTTCCTCATACCCTACCCCATTACTCACGAGTTAGTGGCAGCGAACGTGTCAATATAGGTCAGGGGATGCGCGCGTGGCGTTTATCGATCTGGGCCTCGTTTCACCTCCGCTCTCTGCCGCGAGTTCAAGTTCGAGGTCGTTGTAGTATACGTTGACAACACGGTATCCTCCAAGCATTCGTTTTGTGGGGATGGAACCGTGTATTAACGTTCCTCTCGACGTTTTTTTTACCCCCGCTTTTTTTAAATACTTTTTTCTTGAATATTTACCAAATTTTTGGAAGGAATAACAATTTTTTGGGTTTTCAATTGACATTTTTCGGTACATCATTCATTCACGTGAGTCATTTGATCGATTTTCATTGAAATTTAATTAAATTTTGATTTATTAATACGAATTTCAATCAAAAGATAATTAACGATGTATAATTACAAGAATTTGATTCGGTCAAGGCTCTTTTTGATATTCTAAATTTGTTTCTTTTTTTTTCGTTTTAATAAGCTGAATACTTTAGACGTCTCGTTAAATAAATTGATTTAAAATTATCAGATTCTGTTCCAATTATTATGATTAATGTTCGAATGTAATTGAAAATTTATATTTCGCCAGTTTCTCTTCATTATACGCTACTTACCGCGTCACGGGATCGTCGCGATTCGATACGAAAGTTTTTTTTTTTTTCATTAAACTCACTCACAGTCGTCGGTCTATGAAGATGAAAAAAAAAATAAAACATCAACACACGCGATTCTTTGTGCCCCCAAATTGCGATTTGATTGAAATAATGATCTTTCAAACTGTTCGGCACCTTTTTTTTTTTTTTTTTGACGTACGTTTAATTAATGGTAAAGCAATCGGGTTTTAAAGGATAACGCAAATTTGAACAGCTTTCGTTTTTATTTTATAATTATTATCCTTGAAAAAATTACTTGACTATTTTGTGTTGTTTGATTGTTTGAAAAAGTTTGATTATTTTTCACGCAATTTTAATAATTTTCATCGCATTCGAGAACGAAAATGTTTGAGAAAAATATATATTGACAAAAATAATTTGTGGAAAGGAGAAAAAAGAATATACACGTGACGTCCAGCAGGTGGAGGACTCGCGTGTGGCCTCGATGTGAGAAAATGCAACGGCTATAATGTAAATAAGACGCGAAGCTAATGGGACGTCGGAGCTCGGATGAAGAAGCCGAAGAGAACAAGACGAAAAAGAAAAGAGTCGAGTGGGGCTTTGAGTCACGACGAAAGGGATCGAATAAAAATAATACATGCAAACATGATAGTTTAGTATGTATACGTTCGAGTGTATAATGCTACATTCAAAATCTTGTTTTCTCCAGATGTTCGTGAATTAGAAAACTCTTATTTACATACGAAAAAAATCAATGAATACGATTTGTGATTAGTATCAGTTGAATTTATTCGATTGATTGTCAAATTATTAAAATTTCCATATAAATAACATTTCCTTTACAAGGATTTTATCGTCTAGTGAAATTTTGTTAGTAAAATCATTTTCCAAAGCTCGATGTAATAAAAAAAAAAAATTACTTTTTTTTTTGACAGCAGTAGAGACGAATTTTAAAATGCAAAACAATTTCGCTACAAAGTTGAAAATAATTAAGAGAAACGTTCAATTTTGGGTGATATCCTTAAATGTATTTGCGTCGTTCTCGCATAAAAGCAGGACATTTTTAATTAATGGATAAAAGACTGTGCGGTGTGTGATAGTTTGGCACACACTGCGTGCGGAGGAGGAAAAAGAGGCTGTTAGAGTTTATCGGAATATCGGATCGTGCTCTTGGGGTTTCCTTCTCTGTCGCGTTGCCATTTATTTTTATTTTTATTTTTTTTATTTATTTTTTTCATGCTTTTAACGCGTTGTTGGCCACAAAAGATATGACCAAAGAGGGGTCCAGCCGAGAGTTGATTCCAAGGTCCTTACAGTCGCGGCGAGCACCTGTTACCTGAGAAGAACAAGAGAAAGAGAAACTCGAAGATACATACGGGACTTTTTTTAGTGTGAGAAAGAGACGCCGCCACAATATATATATATATGTATATAAACATACATAAATACTCGATATAGCCACGCGATCGAGCGCGGCACACGAAAAAAGATCGGAGCAAAGAGGAAGCAAAAGATGCTGAGTCCACCCACGACGTCTGCTCTTTTTTTTTTTCTTCAGACTCGCGCGACTAAATTTTCTCTCTCTCTCTCTCTCTCTCTCTCTTTCTCTCTTTCTACTGGTGCTTGGCTCGTTTGTACTACAAACTTTGTAGTTAGCTCTTAGCCTCTTGTCTCGATTTTTAAAATTCTCTTGTCCCTCCTCCTTCTTTTTCGGCGCTGAAGATTATTTCTCCCTCGCACAAACCTTTTTCTCTCCTTCAAGATCTTACCACTTGAGAATCTTTCTTGTATACCCAACTCCCTTAGATTTGTACCGAGAGATTTTCCTTCTCTCTCTCTCTCTCTCTCTCTCTCTCTCTCTCTCTCTCTCTCTCTGTCTTTTCCTTCGCATTTGTATCGAGAATCTCACCTCGCGTAATAAATATCTTGTCTTTCCTCTTTCTTTCTCTTTCCTTATTTCTCGTTATTCTCAACCACGGTTGCCCAATCTACCGCGAGCACACCATATAGTTATGTACAGCCACTATTTTTTTGTATCGATCGTACAATATTGTATATATATACACACATATGTATAAATTGTGACGTACAATATTCTCAAGAAATATTATTATTTCAGTTGGCATTCGTATAATTCGCTAGATATTTCCACGGTCCTATCGTTCCTATCTTATATTCTCTCTCTCTCTCTCTCTCTCTCTCTCTCTTTCTCTATAGCTATATGTATATTATTTATTGATTTATCTGTGTGGGTTTCTGACGTAGTAAATAAATGATTTCTTCTTTGCAAGAGTGTTTGCTATGTAACAGCACCGGGAGCTTGTCCCATCGATCGTTGCTGGACCTAATCCCCCGTCGAACAACGCGAGATGAGGTTTAAATGTGTATAAGTATGTGAAAAAAAGATATATATATATATATAAACATGAATAAATGCTTGAATCAGTAAATATAAGCTAGCCAGCGTGGCGTCTTCGTTCTTTCTCGTATGTTTGTACAGAAAATATACACCTCCGTGTCTTTCTATTTCTCCTCATCGCGCACTTCGCCCCTCTTGTCACGAAAGCTATGAAAATCACGACTTTCTACGAGCAAGACGATCGAAGAAGACTAATACACGATGAAACGTTCTTATATATATTTATATATATGTAGATATAAGAATACAAAACTGCGAGTTGATTCTCTGACATTTACGAGCCTGAACGTATGAGCCAAGCCCTCGTCGTCACACTCACTCGTCACTTGCCTCCTTTTCTTCTTCTTCTTCTTCTTTTCCTTCTTCTTATTTCTCTCTATTATCGTGGATATTACAGTATTGCCAATCGATTGTAATGAGCCCAATCATCGAAACGTCACGTGTGTGTGTGTGTCTGTGGATAAATAACGCTGTGCCATTTTTCAATGACATTTTTCTTGGATCGTCTGAAAATTGATTCAACCTCTTTCAATTGTTCGGGAAAATTGTTGGTTTTCAAAATTCGTTAGGGCTTTTGGAAATTTGTTGGATATACAAAAAGAAAGGAAGAGTGAGCATGAGTGCAGATTCTGTGAAGAAAATTTCGTACCCAGTCATACTTCCCTATCAGCGTTTTAGTCCGAATCGTCACGATGCAAAACCGCACCAACGTCCTATCGCGATAAGTGACTTTTACAATGTACTCCACGCGGGCTTTTAGCGATTCGTTTCGAACGATTATACGAAAACGTTATTAACACGAGTGTTTTTTATTTTCTCTTCGTTTTTTCTTCACGTTTGTCTATCAAACGAAAGTCCTTCGAGGATGTGCGGCTAACCAGATCCGGAAGTCGTCGTCTGTGGCCTCTCAAATTCGTAGCTCACTTTTTCGTGTTCTTTTCTCACAAACTTCGATCTTTACCGAGAATCTTAATTGGCCTGAACTCGAAGGACCAAAGGAAAGCTAAAGGGAGAAGAATTTCGTAGGTGGATCTAATCGTCGTAAAGAGCAGTTCGCCTAGAAATTCTTTTACGTGGGAGTTTAGGGGAATTGTACGTCGGGGGGCAAAGGTGGCAGTTGAGAACCTTCGGAGATTCACCTGCCGTGCTGGCACGAAACGGTGGCCTGTTAATTACGTGTGCGCCGGTATAACTGCCGCTCAACGTCCCAAGCGGCGTTCTGATGCTCTCGGGACGTCTCAGCTTCAACTTTTACAAGCCAACCATCCCACGATCTCTCTCTCTCTCTCTCTCTCTCTTTCTCTCTTGGATTTTGTTGACCAGTTTGTGTGACTCGTACACTCGGAAACTCTTTGCTCCTTCTCTCGCTATCATCATCTCTCTGGCGGTTTAGTATTTAACCTTCTTTCTCTCTTTCGTCTCTCCATCTCTCTCTCTCTCTTTCCCTTTTTCGTCAACCGCCTCCGCGGATCTCCCTCGCGTTTCGCTCCCGATCCTTCTGCAAAAGTCTCTCGATAAGTTTTTTTCATTTCCTTCTCCGCTCCCCTCCCCTTCATCCACCCTTTGCCGAACGTGCAAGAGAGATGAATCTCTCGCGGCGCGACTCCAACTGCTGAACAAACCCGAGACTTCCTTCCTTCTACGGGGGCGTCCCTATATAAGAGGACTAACAAAACGACGAGACAACTATCGCAATGAGGCCTCAACCGCGATTCAACGTTTTTATCCTCATCTCTTTCTTTTTTTTTCATTTTCTCGTACTGAGAAATTTACAAACAAAACCCTTCACCATTTTTGTACCTTACTCCGACTCATTTCTACTGTTATATTTGGACTAATTAATGATATTTTCTTGCCTGCTTTATTTTTCTCGCTCAACGATCACCTGCCATAACACTTTTTACAAAAACTTTCATCGATTATTCGTTTCTGGGGTATTTTTAATCATTGAGATCGTAGATTTTTTTTATATTCAATGATCAATCTGCGAGGGAATCAAAGATCGGTTTTAAAGGAAGTCGAAAAAGGATCGGCCAGTAAAGTATCAGCTGCGAATAGAAAAAGTGCGAGTGTCGAAAACTTTTTTGATATTTAATTGGTAATATCGTTGTTAACAGTTTAATTCGAATTATTATGATCCAAAAACACCGAAAACATCGATTTTCCTTTTTTAACATGAATTTTTTTGAAGAATTTTAACAACTGTTTTGATCTTATCGTCATAATCGTTCGGGAAATCCGTTCGGTCGTATGTAAATTCGATATCGTCGAAATATATCTTTCAATATATTTTTCTAACACGAATATATCGAGGAATCGTGATTTTATGTCGATCCTGTCAACTCTCGGCTTTATTCTGCCTGTCAAAAGACGTTTTTTTTTTTTTTTTTTTTTTTTTTAATTCTACCGTCGATGAGACGGTCCTTCGTAAAGATAAAGTCAAACGACGTTCTGTTGGTGGTTCCTCGGGCTATTAGGATCGAGGATTTACGGGGGAGGAAGTTGGAATTGGTTGTCCACCCGGTTTCCTTTTTTCTTCAAGCTTCGGAAATACCTACAAATATATATTCACGTATATATATTAGTATATATATATATACATGTGAGAAAGTCTATATAGAACCAAGCGGCGAACGCTCAACGTCGACGATTACGAGATAAAGCTCTCGTCGTCCTACGCGCCGGTTCCTTCTGATCTCGACCGCGCCGCAGACTCCCTCAACTCTTTCTCTCTCTCTTTCTCTCTCTCACACTTTCTCCCTCGTTCTCTTCCTATTTTTTCATCTTTCTCTCGCCCCGAAAACCGGAGAAACTGAGGCGAAGGACCTCGAGAAACTCTCTGACTCCCACGAGAAAGTCCCGCCTCTCTTTCTCGTGAGCGTCTTTGCCACTTAAAGGCTTAAAAGCGACTCTCACACGAATCTTACACTCACCGCCAACACTCATCGTGTAACAATGGTCCTTTTTTTCATGTTCTCTTGCCCCCTCGTTCTCTTGTTCTTTTTATTTCATGTCGTATTCTCCACAATTTGCAGTTAAACTTAAACCATCGCTTAATTTAGCAAATACTCCTTTGCACCGCGACAATTATACCGATTTTTTTTCTTCGTGACTGGCAAATAATTGATTATTTTTGTAAAGGATCGAATTCAACAGATTCATCGAGAAAATAAGACAATTGTTGTTGTTTTTTTTTGCTTTTATTGCACGTTGGACGATGCATGTGTCTATTTTATCAAGAAACGAGTGTGTGAGTTTGTAACGACGAATGTGCTAGGATCCTTAAGACGAAAAATGCGAAAGATTCAGAAGAGCTGCCCCCTCCCCCCTCCTCCCCCGGTCCCTCGTATGAGGGGCACTTGGATGCTTCACCAAGAGAGCGCTAATGTCTTTCGTTTGTTTCACGAGAGGCTTACCAGCGGTCTCTCACTCGTGGAATTTTCAGAGGAATGCGACAGAAGAGACCGAGTTCCTGAATCGCCATTTTTTTACACTCCCTCTCTCCCTCTCTCCCTTTCTTGATTTTTTTGTATTATTTATTTTTCTCTCGCATCTCGTCTCTGTCTCCGCAGGTCTCGCTTAGAATCGGCGAGAAGAAATCGAAGGAGGAATGAAAAAGATTGGTAGGAATGTGTACGATAAATCAAGCCGCGCTACGACCAAATTACCGAAGAAGCCAAACGTCCATTTTTATCACCGAACCATTCATTTTTCACTGACAAATTAATACGCTTAAGAGATTCTGATGGATCGCCAATTATCGACACGCCTTTTCAAACCGCAATTGTTTCAACTCCAAATGTCGCACCTGGAATTTTGTTTTTCTTGCTCCCTCGTCTCTCAAGATCTGCCATTTTTCGCCCGGATTTTTTTTATCTATTTACGAGGCTAATGTGCTCGAAAAACTGGAACAGTTTTTCCTTTTTTTTTGTTTTTTCCTGCTATCCGAACCTTTTCTTTTGAGCTGATTCTCTCTCCGCGGCGACGACGTCGTCGTTGTGCAGAGTTTAAAGGAATCCGGAGAACATCGTCGCGTGAGGCCAACATTATACTCGTTCTCTCTCTCTCTCTCTTTTCCTCTTTCTTTCCCTTCTGATATTTCTCTCTGTTTCTCCCGAGTACCGCATGGTCTTGCCCAGCGTGGAAGCGTCGTAATTTCCCGGTACACGCCGCGAAAAGCCATAACGCAATAATGTGCCGACTTTATGCGACAATTATCGCCAGGCGCAAGTCTCTCTTTTTCTCGCTCTTCTCTCCTTTGAAAGAAAGAGAAAAAGCTGGGCCCTCCGAGCACGAGAATCATCGCCGTGTATGGGCCACACTTGAATCATATGTTCTCTTGGAGTCTCGGTGCAGAAAAGCCGACGATTTACCATACATTCGTAGTCCACCACCAGCAGCAGCAGCAGCAGCTCTTGCCGTCAGGGTGGGCGCACAGCGTGTGGCACCTGTCCGCGACTCGTTTTCCTTTCGTACCTCTTTTTTACCTTTTCTCTTCGTTTCATCCTTTCTTTAACTCTGCAAATTAGAAAATAGCCTGGATAAATACAGCCTCGACTGCTGTCAGGAAACACATTTCGCTTCCTCATTATTTCTCATCCCTTTCTACGAAACCATTTTGCTTCGCAATATTTCTTATTATTTCGTCTATTTTACGTTTTTTTCGCCAATTTATGTTAAACTTCGAATCTATTCGTTTTTTAATTACAAGGAAAATCAATTTTAACATTTTTCGGACTTTTATTACGAAGTTTTGGTCAATGAGAAATCTTATGAATGTTGCATGAACAAATTTTCAATCTGCAGAATTAATATACATTATTTGACCATCACGGAATACCATATTTTAAAGCCATTTAATATGATTATTGATCTTTTTTTTAAATATCAAAGTGCATGGATAATACTTTTAATGTGAAGAAGAGGAAGATAAAAAACAAGATAGTCGAGGAACAGCCTCGAGATCAAGAACATAGGGACGGTAATTAAAACGGGTTAATTCGAGGCAATTAAAACGGCCACCGATGTAGTTACTTACGAAATCAGTTACGTGGATTATATATATATTTATATATTCATGTGTTCCGAGGATCGAGAGAACGTATCGTGCGTATACGCGCTTGATCGGCTACGCCCACGCGTTCAAATTTTCGCTCGGTCACCCTTCACGAAACAAGTCTTATTTTCTTTTGTCTCAATATATATACGGTGCGCGTATACCGCATTCATATCAGGATATTATAAGCGACTCGGTAAAAAGAGCGTGCAAACCCCTCGGGCTTATTTCTCCCGATCGAACGATTTTTATTTTTCTATCCATTTTGGATTCATTTCCGTCTCCTCGTTTGGCCTGCGCTCTAAAACTCATTAAACTATTGACAAAGCGGTTTATAACGGATTTTTACTTTTTTTCAATCTCTGGGATCACATTCAAGCCGTTATTACGAAACTACGGGCAACATTTGAAAAAGATTCACTTTCACGAATTCGAGATATCGAAATAAAAAATTGCACAGTTTTACACGCGGTCTTACGGGAAACCAGTGAAAAAATTCACATTTCACGAAGTAACTTCGAAACTTTTCGTCAGATTTTTCTCCCTTTTTTCACAATTACAGGTGAATGTGTGGTGATGGTTGTGGAAAAAAATAAAAAAAAATTCACCGCTCAGTTTGGGAGATACAACGATGTAAAGTCGAAACTCCGCATTGGACATAATTTTCTATATTGTTTTCACCTTTTTTCCTGTAAGACGTTAACGATTAACATTATAAGATTATTCAGTAAAAAGTTACATCCAAGTTTTCAAACATTAAGCAAATAGTCAACTTTTGAAGGTAAATGTGAGGAAATTTCCACCTTAAATTACGACAACAAAGTACTTTGCAAAAAAAAAGAAACAAAATGAAAAGTACACCACAAAGTAAATGTATTAGAAAATTCACGAGTATAGAATGTGCTGGTCGTTGAATTATTCTTGCGTTTATATTAGTCAACACGAAAAGGATGATCAAGATTCCTTCAGTCCCAGGCGTTGTCCCACGTGCAGAGGATTTGCTTAAAACTTTAAAGGCAAGACCGAGTCCTCACCCAGTATTTTATTCTCTGCGACTTAGACTTGATTTTTCAGTTGTTTATATTAAAGCGCAATCGCTCTTGGAGATGAGGGATAGCATTGTAAGCTTTTGCAACGTCTTTAAAGGCGTTCAGAACTCATTCTGGTACGTGAAGAACGTTTTAAACCTCTCTCTTTCTCGCTCTTTCTCTCTCTTTTTCTCTCTTTCTCTCTTTTTTTCTCTCTCTCTCTCTCTCTCTCTCTCTCTCTCTCTCTCTCTCTCTCTCTTTCATATTCTTGAGAACCGAATGCGCGGTAACGTATTCCACACGGTTTTGTCGTGCCTTCCATCTAGTTCAGAGTTTTCCTAGGCCTCGCGCATTCCGTTGTTCCCTGATCTTCGAAGCAATAGAACATTTTTGTCGTACCTGCGATACGTAACCAGGCAACTGGAGATTTTCAAGCAAGACAAGAAAGAATCATCATTTTCTTAATATCTCAGATCAAAGATGAAAAAAACAAACGTATATTTCGTTAGAAATATTCCAAGTGCGTCTGCAGTCAAAAACTGTTATTCCCGCGCGGTTAAATTTCGTACAATGACATTTTTCAAATATTTCTACCACCATTTGTCCGACTTTGGACCGTAAATCAACAGTTTTTTTTAAATTCATCAGATCGCTGTTGATTTGCATGTCACATGCTTTTGAAGGATCATTTTATTCGGTTGAAATGACAAGATAGTTTACGAGATACGAACGCAGGGGCAAGGGAGAGGGAGCTGAAGGGGAGTAAGGGTGAAACGCTCTCGTGCTGCGTTATTAATAACGAGCTTTGTAATTGCGACACGGTGTTAAACATAGGGAACGGCGAGAGCTGCCGAGTTCAGTGGGTGTACAGAGAGTGTAGAGTGGTCTTGTTGCACGCGACGTGTCCAGCTATCTTGCCAGTGAAACGATCGAATATCTCTTTCTCTCTCTCGCTCTTTCTCTCTCACATACTCTCTCGTTCTCCCTCGGTCTCTTTATTTCTTGTCGGTGCCACGTGGACGAGTTAAACAGACTCTCGAGCACACTTTTAGTCTCAACTAGAAAGACAGCAACGCGATAGACCGATAGATTCTAAACGACAAGTCGAAACTATGTTGTTATAAGTGTCAAGTATGTGACATACATTTATATCGCGATTTAATTGTTTCCGGTGTGTCGTTCCTCGTGTTGACTGTATATATACCATTTTTTTTCCTGCTTCTTTAATCCCCTCCATGCATTTATTGTAAATCATATCACGATTAACGATTCGGCGTAAACGCGTATCTCTTATACCTTTCCAATCTGGGAACACACGCACATGATCCTCATCCGTCTATTTTTAATTAACTACGAAACCAAAAAAACAACGAACAGCGATTGACTAGTTCGTTTTTATACTCAACGCAGTCTATATACGTCTTGATTTGTCGCGCGTCAATTTTTCAACTGCCTCTGAAAACTTGCTTGTTCACGGGTGCGGCTTTATTCTCCTTTATGTCGCTATTTAATCTGTCAATGAAACCTTGTGTACCTGCTGATCGTTGCAACGTACTCGGATTATTTGTCGTTTAATGTCTGTCTAATGTCTGATTAAAAATAAAAAAACTAAAGTGTTTTTATTATTTTCATTATAATTGTAAAACGATTATTATTTCTTTTAACCAGTTACCGGGTCTTTATTTATTTATTAAATTATAAATTATCATTGTTTATGGTTCGAGGTAGTTTTGACAGTCATTTTCGAAGAAACTAAAGCTTGAAGTATTTTTATTTGTGATCAAAATACGATATTTATATCGAACAATCTCATTCAATCGATGAATCGAAAAAGTAATGATTTCTTTTTATTCTTGTTTTCATTTATAAATACTTGTGCTATTTATTACTCTCTCAATGACACATGAAAAAAAAAAAACAAATGAAAAAAAAATAAAACATATTCTGGAAAGTTGTAATGACTAATAGGATCTTTGCGTTTTAGACTGTAAATTCCACGAGTTTCGTCGTTTGCTAGTTGCTCCGGCACGCGACGTTCGTTAGTTGGCCTTTCTGCGGATAAAACGTTCTCCCTCTCGTATATATTATTATTATTATTTTTTTTTTAATTTTTTTTCTTCGTCATTCGTACTCCCTACTCAATTATATTATATTTTCTATCTCTCTCTTCTTCTCCTTATTCATAATCCACCCGGTGTTGGCCACCGGAGTCTCGATGGTTAGGATCTCGCAAGAAAGCTCACGATATTACTTTCGTGGTCGCCATTACCGAGTCTCGGGGGCGGTTAATTTACGTGCCGGCTAATTTACGCCGGCCACTCATCATGCGGGCGGTGGATTCTGGGCTTATATCGCCGCAGCCTGCCCGCGCGAATACTCGCACGCCTTTCCTTTCCTCCCTCTCCACCCCCTCCGCCCCTCTCGTCCTTCCCCCTTAACATTTTACACATACAAACGCATTAAAACGTATCGCGAACACCGGACTTTTGCCTTTAGTCCAAACGGCACGATCGCGGATTCATATTTTCGTTAAGTATCACACATGGACGCACCGAGGAAATAACCTCCACCCTCTCTTCTAATTTATGTCTACGTCATTCCGAGATTAGCACAACATTTTGTCATACACGAGTTGGCTTATAAATTGTTGTTGTAATTAATTTATCATTCGTTATTATTTTATTCATTTTGCTCAAATTTTCCTCTCTCTCTCTCTCTCTTTCTCTCTCGCTCTACTGTACCATTTTCCTTGAGAAAATATAATTTGCCTGATTTAATAATAATTATCGTCTTTTATTTTTATTTTCTTTGTAATAAGATTTTTAGAAAAGACACATTATCAACGAAATGAGGATAAAATGACATTGCGGAAGTGATGATTTTTTCTTTACGATCAATTTTAACTGAAAGAATCATCGCAAAATCACCGAATATCGCGTGATCGAAAAGTCTGATAATCATTCCCCGCAGCTCCGTCTCGTCTCTATTAGCATATTTACGCGTGTTACGAGTCATGTATCTCTACCGAACGATCAAAAACAGAAAAAAAAGTATGTATTAAAAACAAAAAAAAACGTTTACAATGAGGTAACGAAACGTTTACGAGAGACACGTACGCAGGATTGATAATGACCGCGTGGGTGTGGCAGTGTTTATACCATCGAGAAAATTTCTCTGTGTCTTTTGTATCAGGCTTCGATCTCTCGTCCCAGGAATGAGGAAAAAAACACATATTTTGCTATTTGTTTATGTATTAATGTCAGGTTCAGAATTAAAGCAGAAAAAGAAAAAAATACGTAGACGGACGTCGTGGAACATAAAATCTTTGGTTGATTTCGCACGAGCGCAGTTGCATATCATTGCAGCTTTATCATGTTGGATCTCGACGTAATTTCATGTCTCTCGCTCCTCAGGATTACTCTTACACGATAATACCGCGGTGTATATATTTATAAATATATACACATGTATAAACATATAAATACGGACGTGGAAGAAACGTCAGTTGAAAATAAATGTATAAATATATTAAACTGACAGTTTGTGCTCCAATCTTTGGTGGCGATCGTAAAATTCTCTTTTTTTGTTTTGCAACGCAATGCGAATAAGAAGATAGCTAAATGCGAAATAATAAGAAAAGAGTTTATGATATTCGTCGAAGCGTATATATTTTAGTGATCGAGTTGTGACCAGCGTGAAACGTGGAACTGAATGGATGAGAGACAGCTCCAGCTCGATATCTTTTGCACATTCACTGTTTTGCGCAACCCGCTCGCCATCAGATCAAATTTGCCACGACATGCCAAAAGGAAAGAGAGATAAAAGGACGGGGAGGTGGAGGGGGGAGGAGTGTGTGCACATAAGCACTGAATGATGCACTTGTCGCCCACGCCATCGCGAGAATCCCACCGGCCAAGCGTCACAGACTCCCCACTATTATAACTGCCAGACTGCCACGACGAATTAACCCGCAATTACCCGTACTCGCGGCTCCTACGATAACGTCGCTCTCCCGAGACTTTTGCCGCAGTTTCTTGCTGCCCGCGCCGCATGATCTCTCTTTTTTTTTCTTCGTTTTCAACGTTTCCTCGCTCTCGGTGCAATTAATTCCCGTATTTTCTTCCGCGAATAACAAATAAAAAATAAAAAACAATGATCTAATGTTTCTTGTCATTTCATCGTTTTTATTTTTTTATCGTCGCAAGATTTTCTGGATTGACGTTTTTCTCACTTTTGATATATTTTGGAAAATTCGACGCATATAGACAATACGATAAAAATACAGAGCGTATCAATTTTTTTTTTCAAATTGAATTTAATTAATTGGTGGCAAAACTCTTGATCCAACGATTCCAACTCCTTGAAAATTATTGCAACGTGACACGAGCTGCTGTTTTACACCATACAACCCCATACAAATGTATACATTGACGTTTGTATATGTCTATTTGCATATATGTTTATCGATGTCTCTGCAGTCCTGCTGCACTGCGACGCTCATGATTCTCTCTATGCAGAGAGTACGTTCAGCAGGACCACCCACGTGTTAATATCCTGCCATCGAAACTTCGAGATTCTCTTCGTTCGAATCCCAGTTCACGTACCTTCGCATAAATTTTTACAAAACGCTGGTTTACAGCCTCTAAAATTACGAGGTTGGAGGCGATTTAACCCTTGGAAAGAGATTTGGAGAAAAAAAATGTCCAGCATCGATATATCGATAAATCAGAAATTAAAATAAATTCCACAAGTGTCGGGGAGTCTTTAACTCGCTTCGATCATCAATTCTCGCTTGCGGATGATCTTTTTAAAGAGTCTTGTCTCGTACGAAGGATCGATTGGTCGTATACATACTTTTATTATAAATAAACATACACAGAGACGAGCGAACGTATTGGCATCTCTCCCTTTGGAGTTCGTGCTTCAACTTTCTTGAGAAAAGTTGCCCCGAGTCAGTCAACAATCAAGATGATCGTAGTAGAGCTTCCTCCGATGATCACTCTCGCAGATCCTCGACTGAATACGAGAGTTGGAAAAAAAAAAAAAAACAGCCCCCGGTGGCCTGACGTCGCGGTTTTTTATTTTATTCATTATTCTTTTATTTCTTCTCGGTTCGCGCATTTCGCGGAAATATCAGACACTCTCCCACTCTCTTTGTTCAGTCTTTTGTATCTTACTCTTATTCTTGGATCTCTCTCTCTCGCTCTCTCGCTCTCTCTCATCTCGTTGCATGTTCTCGCATTCGGGACGCGCGAGAATCTTCTCGAGATGTAGTAAGGAGAGCGAGTCCAGAATCCTCGGAAGAGGGTGGATCGACTCTGTTGATGCTCTTAAACTCACTCTCTCTCTCTCTCTCTCTTTCTCTCTCACAAAAGACATTACACGATCGGTGAATGCTACTCTCTCTTTCTCTCTCTCTCTTTTCTATACGTGTGCTCATGTGCTCTGGCAAATACGAAAACACGTTCTTTACCTGCTACTCCTGCTACGAGTTCTCACTCTTATGTCGTGTGTCGCGAGAACGAGAGAGAAATACACTCGTTCTCTTTTCTCCCCCTCCCCCCTCCCGTGCGGGGGCTCACTCGATCCTTAAGACGAATGTCCCCATTGCCAGGGAGAAGATCTCTCCTCGCAATATATATTTATATACATGTATATGCGTACATATAAATGGAGAATGGTCGTTGGGCCACTCCGACAACCATTGCAAAGTCCCCTACACCTTAAATCAAGCCCCATGGGTAGCTGTCGAGTTCGCCACTCGCTACGCACAAATTACAACGCGTTTAATTATCAACTAATGTATAGATATATATATATCTTTATATACATATATACTCGCGGACGACTATAAATGTGCGTATGTGTCCGTACGGACCAAGAGAGAGGACGCTCTCCCATGCACCATTAATCAAACGCTCGCGGCACAGAGCAACTGATCGCAACAGCCTCAAATCTATATATACATAGAATGTGCTTTTCGTTTACGATAACCGATCATCATTTTCCGGAGCATATATACGTCGACGCAGATAAAATCTGTCTCTGTATCGAGCCCCGTGTAATTTGTCCTGCTTTTCCAATTTTCATTCCTTTTTTTCATCCAGTTCGAATTATTCAACAAAATGGAAGACATGACACTGTTTTAAGGGAAGTTGGCAGCGTCGCTGCCATAAAGATTGATGATTTTCATGATTTTTTTCCTTGTTTCAATCAATTCATTCCGATAATCAGTCCGATTTTGAGGTTTTTTTCGTTTATAAACTTGAATCGTTGAGTTGATGGGGAGGTTTGTTCGAATGTTTTACTTTTTATTCTTCATACGAAAGTCGAGTTTTGATGAAAGTTGAAAAAAAATCGAAAAAACCGCATTTTTTGACATCATTCTTGAGTCGAATCGACCTCGAGCTCAAATTCTCGAATTTAAGTCATTTTTCGTGCTGTCATTTGCAATGAAATATCCTCCAAGTTGTAGATAAAAATTTCGTCGAAAAAATCGTCGCTCTCCCGCACGAAAAAATCCAATCAACATCGTACACTTTATATTTCCATATATCACAAAATTTTTGCCGTAGGTACGTTCAAACACAAGATATTTTATGACGTGGAAAAAAAAATAATAAAAAACAAACATTACCTGGAAGCCGTACTTCCAGTTAACGAGAGACGCTCTTCGCGAATAGCCACGGAGAAGACTAGAAATTATATATATACGCATTAAATGCACACACATGAGGATGTGAGACACGAGCAAGAATTCGCGCGCGCGTGCATCAATTTACGTGTCATCGGGCGACAACAACTCTTCGTGGATTTATCATCGTCATTATCGAGTTTATTATTTCAACTCGCGTCGTTCTTTGCCTTGTGCGCACGTAATCTCCTCGGCACACACGGTTTTCAATCGCTAACACACACATTGACGCATGCAATTTTTCATATTAAAAAATTCATAATAAAAGAAAATACGAAAAAAAAACGGGTCCGGAAATTTCTTCATCGATAAAATATCGATTCTGACATAATTCTTCATCATTTTCGTTCTGAATCTTTTTGATTCTCGGCGTCGAATCATTGCCGCGTCTCTCGATCCAACTTTTTTGATCGCATAAAAGAAACGGAGTTCATTTCAAGTGGTTTTTTCGATTTTTTTTTATTATTTCGGCTTGAATTCGCGATCTTTTTGCACTTCGCCAAAGTGTTTCTGTTGGGCTGGTGGATGCGTAGCCGGGAGGTATAGCGTCAAGAATGGTTGGTGAACTTGTTGCTCCTGGAGAGTGAAACTCACCGCATCTTCGCCGTGTATCCTGCCGCCATCGCTCTCGTTCTTTATTATCTTTATACTCTTTTCTCACAACTCCCGGCGCCCGTAGTCTCGTTGAAGAATCACAAAACTATATATATATGTGAGGAGTTAACTTGTATATAAACATAGCAGCGAAGAAGCGGTCCAGCGAGCACGAGTCTGGGATGAAGCCCCTCGCGGCTTCTGGGCCTCGGTAGCCCGTCTGGTTTTTTGGTAGCAAAGAAACAACAGCTCTTCGCCCTTGCGCTTGCGGTGCTTGATCTGTTGTGCCAGCCCGCGTGCACAGCTCACAATTGCTCGCGCGCTTCTCGCTACTACCCTCCGGCAAATCTCCTCCTTTATCGTACCACGCAACAGAACCGAGAGCACCCACAACAATGAGTAGCTCTCTCGTGAGATCTCTTCCTTCCAAAACGCACAGGACAAAGTAATCGAGTTACCAAACATTATGAACAAATATTTATTCCATAAAAAACACTCCTTCGAAGCCAAAAACTCTTATCACGTTGGATTTTTGCAAATTTAATTCACCAACATTGACACCACATCCAAAAGCTCAACAAGACAATGTTTCGAATCGTGAAAAAAATTGTGAAAAACCAACAATAATTAAAGCAAATAAAAATAATAAATGAATTAATAATTAAAACAAATAATTGAAGCGAAAATAATAAAAACAATAAATAAAATATAAACATGATTTTGCATGGTATTTCGATCGAAAAAGTTTCGATGAAAATGGAAATTCATTGCTTCCGAAAAACTCATTTTGTTCCTTAAACACTTCGATGTGTTCGTTCGTTCCTAGCCATCGCTGAAATCCTGCCAGGATCTTCGGCACATCGTGTTTCGTATGGTGACCGCTTCGCGTGTGTATATATCCGAGAAATCTTGCGAGTATCAATATATATATATATAGATATAGACTCGTGTGAAAGAAATATCAACCGCCCCACCCACGCCCACCTTGCTTCTCTCAACCTGTTCCCTCGTTCTCTCGGAGTTGTCCGGCGAGGCGCGCTCTCGCGGTCTGCTCTCGCTCCAGCTCCTGCTGTTGTTGCCGTTTCTGCGGTTACAGGTGCCTCCCGGAGGCATTCCGGTGCCCTTGCTTCACCTCTCCACCTCTCCGGGGGTCTCTCCCTCGCTCTCTCTCTCTCTCTCTCTCTCTCTCTCTCCTCATCCTCTTTTCCTCCTCATTCTACCTGCTGGCCTGCTCTGCCAATTTCTTCATGCCTCATCATACTTCTCATCCTTCGATCGCTGGGGCATCAATTTTTTCATCCTCTCTCTCTTCTTCGAAGCGGAAAACGATGAATCTTGTTTTGGTATAGTTTGAACGGTAAAGTTCATTTATCGATGTCCATGCTAATCAATGGATTGAATTAAATAATAATTTTCAACTTAATTTCAATCGTGTTTTACAGATAAAATGATTTTTTACCCACCACGTTGCGTTCGTTTAATCAGATTTTTGATAAAATACTTGCTCGAGGCTGTTATAAACGTTGGAAAAGAACGAAAAATGCGCGTATGCACGTTTCTATATACATTTTTATGTCAAGACGCCTACGCTTTTATCTCAAGAGCCCGAGCGCGCTATCAAACGCTAAACTAGCAACCGCGTTATGCGAGACCTGTTCCCTCGTCTCGAAGCAGCGCAGAACTTACGCATTTATTTTTATTTCTATTTATTTGCTTATTTTTCTTGCCCTTCTCATTTTATTTTATTAAGCTTTTTTTTTCTTCATTTTTTTTCTTTATTCGAGCGTTTACGAGCTGACCCCCTCGCGTTTTACGACGTTTATCGTCGCCGATACGCGAGAGCTCCTCTAACTGCTCGACAGCAGCTTCTATCGCGATTTTGCCGACAACGTTAACACCCAAATAAAAAGAGAATGATATTCAAGGCCGCTTGAAACGAGGTGGGCAGGTTTGCGAGGGTGAAAAAACGATGTGGATAAAACGTTTACGTCAAGTTTCATCGTTGCTGTAATTCAAGTGAATTTTTATCTCGGTTTTTTCGTTTATTTCGTCATTAATTAGTGCCCAGGTTTGAAAAAATGTTTACAATTAAAAATAGCACGTGGGAGGATCTTTTGGTTTGTTATTTCTCATCGATTTTCATTCCAAGAATTTTCTAATGCCCTTTTTGAACCGATCCATCCGGAAGAGAGTCGTCCATGCTACCTTCGCCACGTCCTCCTGTCGTTCTCCTCGTCGACGAACGACAGCCGATCGTCGGGGCTCTAAATCACTCGGGGAAAGAGTACATCGGGTATTTTACCGCGTAAGTCGAGATGAGAGTCCCCGGGAGCTTCTCCTTAAGCGTATGACTGTATGAGGCTGCAAAATTTCGCGGTAACATGTCCAAGTGGCGCCTTGGGAACGATAAGTCAGTACTCTGTGTTCCAAGAGAGAGAGAGACGCTTTTGCTCGGAGCGTCGTTCGACTTGATACAAGAATCCACAGACGGACGTGGACAAGACAGGTCAACCTGCGCCATTTCTTATTCGTCTGCACATTTTTTTCTTTCTTTTTTTTCCCTTTCAACTCGCTACTTTTTCGTAATTCTTTCAAGGAATGCTGATTCGATAGGAGGTGAAGAAAAAAAAGGGGAAAAAAATGATTAACACGGTACGACGCTGAGGGGGAAGTGACATTAAAAAATGGTCCCAAACTTAAAGTCGAAGATTCGAAGGAGTAAAAGAGTTCGGAAACATTTGTTTCCACCAAATTATGAAATCTCTCACCTCAGCGGGTGTTTCATATTAAAATATATTCCCCGTTGGATGATTCTCGTCGAAATGCGGCGGCGTGGTTAGGTTGCGTGGCGTTATGACTAAGTGATGTTGTCACCGAACAACCGAACACCGAGAGCCCAGCCGAGAATCTCTATCTTTATCTACATTTTTATACCTCCCCTCGTCCTCTCTTATCCATCCGCACAAATACGAGGACGAGAGGAGACAGCAGGCCCCAGGAGTAGGGAGAGAAAAAAAGGATACGCGGGAGGGCCATAAATTTCTCGCTTTCCTAATAGTCATCTGCTGTATTCCTTGGAGTCGATGGTTAACGGCCTCGCGAGTTGCCTACTTGCCTTATACGAGGAATAAATACCCACACGCGAACACATGCACGCACGAGCACAAGAGACATCCTGTCCTCCTCGTCTTGCTGCTTGTTCTCTTCACCGATAAATATTTGATCACGTCCAATAGTTTTGTTCAAGAAATCTCCCGGGGGTACACAGGGCTACCCGAGTCAGCCAGATCTCACAAATTTATAAATAAAGATTGTTACTGCTTCCTCACAACAGCCATAAATCTCCACACTTTTCTCATATATGCGTTACGGCGCCATCTGTGGATCGCGATCTCTCGTGTCAGACGTCTGTCAATTTTTTTTTTTCAACTTCTCTTTCTTCTCCTCCATCCCCCTCCCCCTCGTCCGCCTATAGCTCGCTTTCTGTCATTTTCCCATCTGTCTTCTCGTCAGTCTCGGTACTTTAACCAATGTGACACGAGTTGTCCAAAGTCAACGATGAAACGCGTCGCGAATTTTTCTATCAAAGAAAATGGACCCATTCGGTGAGTTGGATGGACGATGGACAAAGTTTTTTGGAATTTGGATATTTTTAAATAAATGAAGAATAAAATAAACTAGATGTCTAGTGGTTTAAGTGGGAGCTCCGGTTGATTCGATAGCAGTCTCATAATTTTGTATTGTTTTGTATGATTGCAGGACAAGGTGGGAGGCAGTACGGTGGTAGCCGAGGGGGTAGTAGGCGGCATAAGGGGCCCAGGCGGCGGGTGCCGCGCATCATCGATGACGATGGCCGAGAGCGCCGTGGAGGACGCCGCGGCCGCGCCCCCGGGTCCGGCAAAGCCGCCACCGCCCTCCTGTACGAACAACAACACATTAGCAGCAACGGCGAATCGGAATCACCGAGCGGCCCGAAAGCGGCGGCGTTTAAATCAAGTATTGGACGATCTGAACGCTCACAAGAGTCTTCCATCGGAGGGTGAAACATTGCCAACGAGATTCGACGCGACGTCATTGGCGTCGGAGGAAGAGGAGGACGTGTTCGGTTCGCCGAGGTCAGCCTCACGTTCAGCATCGGAAAACGCTCTTCAGCCGATCTCAAAGAGGTTGAAATCGGAGCGTTTGGAGACGACGATCGAAGAGGAGACACCCGGTGCCAGTCATTTACCATATCAGCCCTATTATCCGCACAATCAAAATCACAATCATTATCAAGACAGTCAATCCCGTCGTTTGCACTCGGCGGATAATATCCAGTACCCAAATCACCAGAACCATCGTCCAGCGAGTTTGAATCAGCAGCCAAACCTCGACAGCGTTCAGAGCGGCGCCCTTCATCACAATCACCCACACCATCATCACCATCATCAGCATCAAAATCCTTCGGCGTATCATCACAGACAACCACAAAAGTATCGCAACTGCGCCTGTCCGAATTGGGTCAACCAGCCCTTGTCAGCCATGTTGTTACCTTCGCCAACCTCACCACTGACCCCACCGACGCCGTTGACTCCTCTGACGCCAGTCAGCCTCACACCATTGACACCGGTCTCGCCCTCGTCTTACACTTTCGAGCAGTATTTCAACACGAAGTACATGCCAACCTCGGAAATCGGTAGGAAGCGAAGCCACTCTGATTCGGATGTTCCTGGCCGGGAACCGAGGCCACCTTCCTCCGTATCTTCCATAGCGACCAATTCCCAGCACACGCCATCCAGTCGATCGGTAGAAAATGATCCAACGAGTCCGCAGGACTGTCCTCTTGATCTTTCCATGAAAAATCTCGCTCTAGCTCACAACAGCATTAACAACAACACCAGTAGCAACAATAACAACAATAACCACAACAATTACAACAATAGCATCGGTGGCAACAACAACAACAATAACAACAGCAGCAGCCAGAATAACAACAGTAATCGGCCCAGTGCCCTTCAACTACTCCCCTCAGCTCATGTGACCAGAGGCTCCGTGAGTGTTCCCGTCGTTCGAGGCGACGTCGCTTCACCCACGACCAAAGAAACTGTCGCGGAACGTTACAATCTCGAGGTATCCCCGGTCGTTGAAGAAATGCCACCGGGCGCCGACGTCGCCTACGTCTGTCCGGTATGCGGCCAAATGTTCAGCCTCCACGATCGTTTGGCGAAACACATGGCCTCCCGACATCGACGACAAGGTCCTAAAGACGCAACTGCCAAGGCTTATCGCTGCGAGGTATGCAAACGTAGCTTCGCTCGATCCGACATGCTCACCAGGCACATGAGGCTTCACACCGGCGTCAAACCCTACACTTGCAAAACCTGCAATCAGGTTTTCAGCCGATCCGATCATCTCAGCACCCATCAGCGCACTCATACCGGCGAAAAACCCTACAAATGCCCACAGTGCGTTTATGCCGCTTGCAGACGCGACATGATCACGAGGCACTTGAGGACACACGCCAAAATCAGCGACGGACAAGTCACCAAGTCCGAGACTGGAAACCTCGTCTCTGGAACGCCCAACGGAACATCCGAGAGTCCCTCTTACGGACTCGATCCCATCCCCAGTGCTGTCAAAATCGAATGACGAAGCGCCACTGGATGACCTTCCCAGGAAGGACCCTCGACTACCCTGGAACCTCGACGTTGAATGCGATTTTTATCCTCATCGCCGTTTTTATCGTCCCGGCAATCATCTGCGTCTCTTCGGCCTTCGTCGGAAGTCCAAACGGCGATGCTTTTGGCAAACCGCGGAACAACCGATCCTTTGCCACCCCCCCCCCCTTTCCCCATGAACAGTATTATCCGTAGATCTTCTCGTCCTCTCGGTACAACGTCCGGACTCTTGACGTTACCTCATACTCTTACTTTTTTTTTCTTTTCCCTACAAACTTTCGAACGAATGATTATCTCGAAAAAGCGCTTCCCTCCGAAACCCCATGCGTGCGTATTTGTTGAATGAGCGCAAGTTTAACGACTATTGTGATCGTTGATCAAGGACCATGTTTTTTTTTTTTTTCTTCGTCTTACCTGCACCGAGGCTCAGACTTTTTTGGTTACTTTGATCGATTAGTGAGAGCAACGAGGGAAAGAGAATTTTGTCGAGATGAATTTTGAAGGTTTGTTTTTTTGTACACGTAGAGAAACACGCTGTGAAACGGTAGCGTGAGGTGCTCAGAACCCAATTACGTCGCGAGCGATGTTTCTCCTGTTTTTTTTTTTTTTTTGTTTTTTTTTTTTTTTATTTTGCAAATAACGTTTTTTTCCTTCTCTTCTCATTCCTCGTTGGTGTTTTATTTCATTTTTTTTTCTATTATTCTTGTTTTTTCATCGTAAAATATATACGCACGTACGTAAATGTATTTAAGCGGGTGTGAGCGTACGTACGATTCTTCAAACAGCCATTAAACGTTATCCTGCTCGCGCACTCTCGAGTACTTTATTTTTTTTTGTTTTATTGATTTTTTTTTCTTTTTTTTTGTAAATGTGCCAAATTGTGGGGTTTTTTTTCTTTTTGAAACTCTCGGCCTGACGAATTCGAACAACTAATTTTATATTAAAAGTGTACGCGTGTAAGAACTTGGAGAAAAATTAATTTCCAGTCAGAAAGTCATTAGTTCGTCCGGTCAAAAGCCGAGAGAATGGAGTTATTGAAATGTGAGAATTTCGTCGATGACACGAACTTTGATTCTTTTGTATGCAGGGCGTTTTTTTTTTTACTCGTCAAACTTGAACGGAACTCGATCCTTGGATCCTAATTTATTTTTTATTTAATCTTCGTTGCCAATCAACGAAATGAGAGAATTTAATAAATAAAAGAAACGTAAGCAACACAGCGAGATGAAAAAATGTCTCGAAGGATTTTCAACGTCGGGGAGCCGAACAAACGAAAAACAAACGAATGGACTGATCAAATACGAAGACAAAAATTCTACATAAGGCTTCTTAAGAGTTACGAAGAAAAAAAAACACGACTATTGTGCTGCGTACCTGTTGAATTGGGAATAGAAAACAAAAAAAGAAAACAAAAAAATGAGCGAAAAATATAAGAAAATGAGTTGAAAGTGTAAAGAAATCGACGAATCCCCGGTTCTCGTAGATTTTTTTGTATCGTCGTTGATTGATATTTGAGCTTATAAGATATTTGAACCTGGAAAACGTTGAATAGTGATTAATAATAACCGTTGACTAGATTGTTAGAATTCACTAACAAGAACAGAACAAAACACACAAGCATATAAAACAAGGAAATTAACTCCTTGTTGTTTAAGCGAAATTGAATTGAGGTTGTTGGTGAGAATAACAAACAACAACAACAAAAATTCAATCAAAACTCAGCGTGAATGGAAAACAAAGAAGAAAAACATACTCAAACGGAGTTGAAAATTTGAAAGTTATAGATTTAACGAGTCTTTGAGACTCGAATGAATAAGACGAGAGAGTGTTTCGAGTCGTGCCGAGCATGACACGTAGTTTTTTTTTTTCACTCTCTTTATGAGAGAGTGTCAAAAGTTGTTAGTTTCATAGAAGAAGAAGAAAAAAGGATGAATTGCGCCAAGCGTGCTCAAGTGTTCTCTTTATTGAATTTTTTTTTTTTTAGTTTTCATTTTACGAAACTAGCCGGGATTCCGTCAAATTTACCAGTGAGAGGGATCGTAATTATTGCTTTGTTTTTAAAAGTCAAGTAAATTATTTGAAATTATCTTCTTTTTTTTTTCTTCGTTTGTTTTTAATTTTATTTATAGTCGAGAAGGATCAAAAAATAAATAAAAAATAAAGAAAAACGATGGCGTCGATCACTCACTGATGCGAAGACGATCCACCATACGAATTAAGTGCTCGCGATCAAATTCTCTTGTTTGATTTTTTCGTTTCACCCTTTTTTTTACATTGTGCCTGAGAGCAGCAAACGCCTCTTGGTCTCAAGCATTAACGATACGTCCGTATTTTTCTATATCGAGAGATTGTTTTTTTTTTTGTTAAACGATTACTTTATACTGTCTTCATTGTATTAAAAATACAAAAAAACACGAACATACACACGAATACACGGACACCAATACAAACACAAACACATGGAAACACACGAGAGTTTTAAACTTGCCATTTCTACTTGCCCAACTGGATGAATAATTCATCTTTACTGTACTCGTCGTCGATGCTCTCGTCTACCGCTGCGTCGGAATTTACGAGAGATCCAAGTGTGTGTCAAATGTTTTTGAGAAGCGAAATAAAATAATAAAGAAAAACAATTTAAAAAAAAAACCTTAAATAAATCGAAATATATCGCGTCGAAGGTGGTTAAATAATAAAAAATAATTGAAAACGATAAATAAATTTAAAAAAAAAACAAAAAAGAAACATGTAGCGACACAAAACTAATGCGATAATTGTGCCAGATGTGAAGAGGACGAAAATCCAAGGTGTTCTTTTGTAATTACAAATTACTGTTATTCTTAGCCATTTCCCTACGATCATTATTACTATTTTCTATTATTATTATTATTGCTATATTATTATTGCTATTATTATATTATTATTATTATCATTATTATTATTATTCTTATTATTATTATCATTATTATTAATTTTAATTATTAATTATGGGCTAGTTCCGTTGTTAAGTGATTAATCATGTTTAATATACTTCTATTATTTATTTTGTTACTCCCCTCTGCCCCTTTTCTTCGGCCCAACCCTCCTGCTCATTCGAGAGTCCTTTCCTTTTTTTTTCCATATTTTCCTCGGACGAGATCCTTGAATGATTTTTTTCTTTTTTTTTTTTATCGGCCGACGTCATTTCTCGTTAACTCTTATCCTCTTCCCTTATCGTTGCCTTTTTATCCATTTCTCATCTTCGTCATCTCGTTATCCTGACAAGGATATTTAACCGATTAAGTAAAAATGTGCGTGTGTGTGCGAGAGAGTGAGAAAAAGAGAGAGAGAGAGAGAGAGAGAGAGAGAGAAAGAGAGAGCTCAATCGATATACGTATATGAAATGAAAAATATTTCCGAAAAGTATGATGTACCGATATGTGTATTTTTGTAAACGAGAGCCGAGACCGTGACAGAGATAATTAACTGTTGACGAATTTATACGAAAGAGAATGAGAGAGAGAGAGAGAGAGAGAGACTCGCGAACTCGTATCTGTAGAAATTTGCGCGCGACTACGAGATTTTGAGTACGTTATGCGATATTATAAGCAAGTAAACTACGATGAAAAAAAAACAAAAAACAAAAAACGAAAAAAAAAAACAAGGGCTTGTATAAATTATTGATGATTGTGTACGTTAATTTATAAATTATGTTGTGTTTAAAAATGAAAAAAAAAAACTCGTGCCAGAATGGAACAAAAAAAATATATAATTTTTTGAACGAAAATTTCTCATACACGTGATTTGATCTGTTTTTTATTCATACCATTCCACACCAACTTCCTCGATAACCTTTCACGCATTCTTCTTTCGATTCGATTAGTAAACAAAGAAAAAACGTTTTCGAACAATTTTCAAATAATGAATTAAGTCCTCGAATGAAATATTTTATCATTTCATTGATTAAATGAGAAGGAAATTTAATTATTTTTTTTTCCATACTTTAAACTTACCTCTCGAATACAAAATATTCGGAAAAAATCTCTTTACAAATTTCATTTAATTTCTCAACTGTTCGATTAATCATAGAAAAATCATTGGTAGAAATAAAAATTCATTTTTTCTTTGAATTATATAAAGACTTAACAACCGGACCATATTTTATCAATAAACACGAAAAAATAAATATATCTGCTGTATCAGCAACAAAATGCTTTTGATGATTTTTTTATCAATAAAAATCAATTATTGCTGTCAATCAAATCGATAATTCCGTTGCTTCGAAACTTTAGTCACGAGTCTTCGTTTTTTAGTGTACGTTTGACGTAATCTCAGGCACTGTAACGTTGCAGAGAATCCGAAAGAACGGTTCTCTAACCACCGAGTTAAATGTACCGAAACACTCGAATCACCAGTCTTTAAACGAATGGAGGTCGAATGCTTCAGTTTCCGAGGTATTCAAGTCGAAGACCATAATTTCATCGTTTATTCGTACTACGTGTGTAACCCGTGCTCCGGCTACGTTTTCATGAGCTTGTACATTTTTTTTATCGTCCGCGGGATATTCCGAGCGTTTCTTATCAAATTCGCCATTCAGTGCTGCTGGCAACTCGATGAATAAGCTACTACAACGTTCAGTGTTGTAAGATAGTGTAAAAAGAAATCTAAAACCACTGCATATTCTTGATTGTGGGTTAAAACTGCTGACACAACAGGTCAGATACCTTCGAGATATATTCCGTTTTCTCATCCTCATCGTTTTTACCCTCCTTTGCTTCAAGATCAAGTATAAATAAAGCACAAATTAGAAAAAGTCAATGAACAACAAAAGGAAAATAAAGAGCTGACGATTTTTTTTCTAGTATAGAAAGTGCAGCATATTTAGAATCCCAGTTTGATTTTGGGAAATATAAGATCCATTTCAAAAAAGATACCACAAAAAATCTGTATTAAAATCAGTGTGAAAAATAAAAAATAACAAATTCACTAAATCTAAATCGATAAATCGATGGATCGATAAATCGAAGGTAAACTTCGACTTAGACGTTAAAAAATGGTTTAAATCAATGTTCAGCTGTTCTGGAAGTCGCATGGAAAATGTCAACGAAGCGGTACTTCCTAACCTTTCATTTGCTGGGTAGTCAGATTGATTTTGAGTTTATGACATTAAAAGATCGAGGGATAGTGTGAGTAGTTTTTAAGAAATTGATATATTCTGGGCTTTTTCGATTGTATCAATTTGTTTTTTTATTCTGAATTTATTTTTATGGAAACGAAGAAAAAGCTTCGACCGGAGTTTTCGTGGTGTCATTGATGTGGAGAAGAGAATTTCCGGTGACGTAGAAAAGAGACGCGACGAGAGAGACGAGGAAAGAGAAGGAGGAGGAAGATGAAGGGGGCGATCGATGGGGATCGATCGATGGATCGATCGATTGCCCGGTCTGACAAGGAAGCGCGATCGGGGCATTATTAATATCCTTTTTACACCGCCGAAACGAGACCGTTCGCGGTAGCGGTATCGCGGCGAGTCGCGTTCACCGGCGCGAACTCGACGATCCATCTCCCTTGTCGCGCGTCCACGACGACTCGAGAGACTCTTGACTTTCCACGATCTTGTAGCTTTTTCATCCTTTCGTTTATTCCTCCTGTTTCTTGATTCTCTGTTGAAGAGGAAAGAGAGAGAGAGAGAGAGGATGCCACTTGTGGATCTTATTCCTCCGCCTCTTTCTCATCGTACATTCTATACCTGCTTCTCTTATTCTTTCTCGTATCTTTCTCTTTTCGTTCGTTTCTCGTCTTCCGCCGACGCACACGCGTCGCCACACCGCGGTGTTGCCGCCGCCGTCGCAGTCTCGGCCGCGATCTCGCTCCAGGATAAATTATTGCGAGCTCGCACCGACATGGCCGTTGTCGGCAAAAAACGAGAAGGCTGCAAAGCGAAGGATAAGAGGGGTGGAGAAGCAAAGAGGGAGAAGAGTATGAGGAGGTAGAGAGAAAAGACGAGAGAGGGGAGAGTCACCGGCCCATTAGAAATTATAAATCGATGTGAGCGAACGAGAAGAAACGAGGAACGAATAAGTGGGGAAAAAGATAGCGAGAAAGAGAGAGAGAGAGAGAGAGAGAGAGAGAGAGGGAAAAGCGCTTCTGTAGCAAAGAGAAAAGAGGAGTGCGAGAGACGCGACGAGAGGAAAGGGTGGTGAAGGCAGCACTCTCCGGACCAGAGATACAGGTACGACTTTTTGCCAGGTGATCGGTAAACGCCGACTGGAAACTGAACGCGATCGACGCTACGTTCTGACTGCTAATCAGCGATCCAAGACTTAAGCCACCCACGCCAAAACCTCCAAGAACCACCTTTCTATTTCAGTCCACGTTTATATACCAAAGATAAACGTTGACGAAACGATTTTTACCTTCCACATCCCCTTTTGCACGTCCATTTCATTATACAATATTCCCTCCGGACTTGACATCATTAGAGAACCATTGAACGAAAACTTTTAATGGATGCTCTTAAATGAAAGACCGGAATTCAAGATAACGCTCTCGAAGACTCGCCCCGAACGACAAAAACAATTCACCAGGTCTCTCTTTCTCCTTTACCATCGATCCGGAGACACTCGCGTGTACCAATTTGGACACACGGTGCTTATATACCAATCGTTTTACCTCCCACATCCAAACCTCTTATGCTTTCCGAGAACACTGCAAGATCTTGCTTCTCCCAAGTCGATCCCTCTTTCCCTCGCAGCTATACCTTTCAAGGGTTCTTCTTTTTTTTCACCACTGACTCAAACAATTGCCACGGATGATAATTAATTCACAGAACCAGAAGTTCCAACTTTTGTTGGCTCTCGTTATTACTCTGAACAATAAAAATAGAATAAAACAACATGAAATACACTCTAATTATTCGAAAAGTTCCAACATTACCCTCGATGATGTCGTTAAATTCTTGAAAATCCTTCGTTACACAGATATTCGTTCATTATTATCGATTTTTAAAGATCGCTACAGGTTTGCATTCGTCTTTTGCTCGAATCTTCGAGGTAAATTGGTGGACTATATAAATTAGAAGCTGTGATAGATTGAAGGAGATGGAGAAAGAGTTTGTATGATCAGGTCAGAGAAAAAGAGGGAGAGAGCGGGAGAGAAGGAAGAGAGCGTATCGTACACATGTGCTGGCGCGTGTATGCCAACGGGGGTCCGACGTATCGTTTAATTTAAAGGACGTGGAGTTCTCGAACGTCCTTTCTGCCACGTCTCGTCTTCTCTCGCCCTGAGGAGTCCCCGTTGAGTGTGGTCAAAGAGGGAGAGAGCAAAGCAGAGAGAGAGAGAGAGAGAGAGAAAGAGAGAGGAATAGAGAGATGGTGGCGAGTGGCGAGCCGCGCGCGATAAATTGTCATTCGTGACAAACTGGGCACGCGAGGAAGAAAGTCCGACTTGTATCGTCTTCCCGATGCCTCCTCCTTCTCCTTTCGTCTTATGCTCTGCGACATTGACTTCGTACCTGGGTGCAAAAAGAAAAATTAGTCCGCATGCCTGTCCGAGCTTTTCAGCAATTAAACTGCAGTTACAAACTCTCTACACCAAAAAATTCGTCCGACCGATTAATTTTTAGCACCGAATTCTGCCGGCTGAAGAATGTTTTTGTTGTTTTTTCATTTTCACTTGTTCTTCTTTCTTTTGCACGAGAGAGTATAGAAAAATCGTCGATAAAATTGAAATGATCGACAACAAAGAAGAGAGATCGCGCGTATCCTCGCGAGTAAGGACCGAGTACAAATTCTTGTATTCCAACTTCGTTACATCCGGGCGTTTTGTCTCGGGAACAACCACGTGGGACAAACCCTGTCCCTTTCGCCTCTTAGCTTGTTTCACGTTCCGCGTCTCGTATCCTGTATGTGTACCATCGCGGAATGCCTTCTTTTCCGTCTCGAGGATATTTACAGCGTCAACTCGCGTGCGGCAAAACGCGGCTACGCAGTGTCTCGTTCGCCAGAACCTCGACGACCACGGAATGCAAGTCTTCGTTTCTCCCGCGGCTCTTCTCCTCGTCGTCGCGCCCGCGCAACCTCGCCACGAGCCCAACTCTTCTCTCTTTACCCGTGTATGGACTTGGAGTGTCGAACAGATTGCTTAAGTTCCCTTGACATTTAACATCGTAAGTCTTTTCGACGTTGCGGTGACACGAACCAACTCCAAAATGGCTTCGATCGTTTATGATGAATCGTTAAATTTCTTTTCGCATCAAAATCATTCGTGAATTTGTTTTTTTTTTTTTATGAACTTCATTCCACTATTCTCGTCCGTCCTCTGGGAGTCCTTCTTGATGATTGCACTCGGGTATTAAATTTGCACGAGGGCCAAAGGAAACAGTCGGCGAGCACTGCCAGAAACTCGGAAAAACTGCCTTCTGACACTCAGCGATTATTACCCAACTCGGTGCCCGGCTAAACGGTCACCCAACCAAGTATTGACCTCAGTTAAGGCTCCTTATATCACCAATGAGGAAACGCCATTACGTGGCGAGATTGTTTTTTCTTTTTTTTTCAATTATTCTCTCCTCTCTCTCTCTCTCTCTCTCTCTTGATTGCTTGGTAAAGGCGTTGAAACATCTCGTACAGTGCGAACCTCTCGATCGCCATTGATGCCGGTATATTAGCAAAGTATTGGAGGTTCGAGAGAGGCCTCGGCGTTGCAGTGTAATGGACCGTGACGTTCCTATTAATTCAACGACATCGACGTTGTACTCGCAGCGAATAGCGAGGCTTCGATACGATTTCATTGAGGTACTCGCAGAATTTCATTACAGAAGCAACGAAGCAGAGAAACTTTGAATTTTCTATACGCTCTATTACCATTTTCATCTGTTCTTTAGATAATGCAAAGAAATAGTCACCTGGGAAAAAGATGGGACGCTTGAATTATTGAATTTTTTATATACAATTAGGTGAAAAAAAAAAAAAAAAAAAAATACAGCGATCGAGATATTGGGGAATGAAGAAATAAGTTGCACCGAGAAATCTGAATTTAAATAATTACGCCAAAAGGAACATTTTTCAAACCAAATATTTGATCTAAGAGGAATAATCGATCATTAACGACGTTTATAGACTGAAATAATAATCCGTCTTTCAGTACTTTAATAATACAGGCACCGAGAGGCGAAAGTCAGTAAACGGTATTCGCGGCACGTCGAAGCAACGTTGAAAATTCATTTTCTCCACCAATCTGCAATATAATAATATATTCAAGCTTCCCGCCGTAATTAATACTCACGGCACGCTAATGACGAGCGATAAAGCGCGATACCAGAAAAGGGCGTGGGTGTAAAAACTGGCCTGAGGCGAGCTCCACGGCATATTGAACGTAGGAAACGCGACTTCACATTATTCATTGTGACTTTACCGATCATTGTTTTTATTTTTAAGAGACATCGTGTTAATATCGCGGAACTTTTGCGCCCTCCATAAAACAGGGCAACAAAATTAGCTCACGAGAGTGGACAAAAGTTCGAAACAGTTGCCAAAAGGTTTCACATTTTTTACATCGACGTCAACCGGAAGCCATGCAGTGAATAATTTACAGACCGATACAAATTAACGGTTTATCGATAAACTGCCATCCATCGTGAACGAAATCTATCGATTTTAAACCTCGCACAGTATCCACGAAAAAGGTTTTTATCATGAAAAATAAAGTGAAATAAAAATAAAACAATTGACGAGAATGTAACGAAATATTTTGGGCGCATGAGGATTTAATACGACGTGCAACAATATTAAAGTGGAACTGCAGCCGAAAAGCTTACATATGAGTTAATAATTTAATCAGACTCTGAATAAAAGTGGATTTCGTGACCTACTCTCTTCCTCGACGGATAGACCTGGACACACACATCGATTTATCGTCCAAAACTGTAACAACCATCGAATTTATTACTCACTTTTGTGATGGTGAGTTCGCATATTACAATTCAGGCTTCAGGTCAGAATACTGAGAGAATATTCTGTCAAGGGGTCGGAGAAATAAAGGCTGGAAGAAGGAGCGAGATGGAGAGGAATATTTTGGGGAAACTTGCATGTAAAAGACGTAATCGGGGTCATAAGAATGCTTTCATCCGTTCGCGACAGATCTATATTTTTCGTAGAATATCAGGTCAGCTTAATGCGACAACAGTTCTGATTTCGGAGTAACCAAGGGATCTGCAGTTTTCATGAGTGAATTTTCCCCTCAATGTCACTTCCTCCTACCTCCATTTATATTAAGCACTTTAATTAGGGCATGGGATTTACATTATTCATCATTTGACATATCTCTTTCTTGAGGATAACTGATTCAATTTAATTTATTGATCGTACCTATTTCTAGATTTTATTTAATTTACCCAGCTTCCAATGTACCGCGTTCTAACCACGTTTCATTATTTCACTGGGTTCTATTACTCTTGATTATTTAAGGAGATCTTCGTCTTACGAATAACAAGCAGGTCGTGTGACCTATTTTTATTTTATTTTATTTTATTTTATTCCATTTACTGGTAATTTGATGTGGAAAATTTCATTTAAAGAAACCTTTTCCTCCAATTAAATTCATTAAAGTATTCCTTTATGTTGGATAAACTTAAACGACGTTCCATTTTACTGGCAAAATATCAAGTTTCCGAACGCCGAAGAAATCCTAACTTCGAAAATTGTCCAATTTGTACGAAACTGTATGTGCATTTATCGACTTTGCAGCTCAACGAAGAATATTTAAAGATTTTGGATTTCATCATATTGAGCGAAGAATTTCAATTTTTGTTTATCGTCACGATTTGTTGGGATTTTTTTATTTTTCAAGATACAGTCCAATTTTTGTACGAATTTTCCGAGCTGCTTATGCGCCCAAAAAGTACTTTACTTACTATTTTGAATTTAAGCCTGTAAGACATATTTTTCCGTTCGTCATTGATTCTGACACGGATTGTGTTTCGGCCGATTTTCTGAATATAGCTTCAGAGACTTCCGTTCTTTTCATCATCGACTTTGCGCGGGACATGTTTACCGAAACGAAATTTACCCCTAATAAGTTTGTAAACGGAAAACGTGAGAGCGGTTTTAGTTATTCTCTGCAAAATTGTCAACGCAGCCACAATATTTCGAGGGAGATTGATGAATCTTCGTGATTACGTAATCAGAAACAATGTAACAAGGAAATCTTGAAAAATCATGAAACAAAAGAGAGCTTGAAAACGATAACCGTAACGGATGAGAGGAAGATAATAAAAAATGTTAAACTCCATAACTGTGACGAAGAATAAGTTAATTCGAGGCACGTATTGAGTCTGAGTGAATGAATAAATTTTTCCGAGTATCAGCAAAAGGTGAGCGGGAATTGTGCCCCTGGAGAATTTGACCAATCGAGAGACGTGTCGTGCGCGAACGATCTTTCCAACTTGTCCACCGCCTCCTCTCGTACTCTCAAGGTATAATAAATTCAACGAATTACCGCCGAATATCTGAGTTAAATTCCTTCAAGCCGATCTCACAAGAGCATCACCTTATACGTGGTTAAAGCTGGGTCGCGTGTATTTTACTGTGTCGCGAGTGCAACGGAGGTGAGAAAAAAACGAAACTTTATTTCTTTCCTTCTCTTCAACTGTTTCTCTTTCTCTCTTTCTCTCTCTCTCTCTTCCTCGGTTTCGTCCAAGTCTATATTTCTCGAATTGGTTGCGACAAAGAATCGCGTCGCCTGAAAACCAACGCCTTGTGTTCCTTGTCGTCACTCGTATACACATTTTGCCAAGGAGAGAGAAAAATTCTCGAAATGTCTTTGGCGGAACAATTTCTCTTCGACGTTTTGCCCCCTCTCTTCTTTCCCTTTCGACGAGAACGTCGATCTCGGACGTGCGATAATTCTCGCGGTCCTTCGACGATGCTGCTGTTTTGTGCTCCCGCGACGAGATGCTTCAGTCCGAGATGAAAAAACGGTAGGAACGAGAGAGAGAGAGAAGCAGAGAGAGCTCGAGAGGGAACGAGGGTGTGCCACGAAGTCAAGAAAACGTGAGCATTTTTGAGTCACGCGGTTTAATTACCAGATTACATGAAAATATTCGTCCAGCTAAATTGCAGAACCTCCTCAAGACTCTCTTCTCGCTCAACTACGATGGTTGAATCGCACCGAGAGACGGTGGGGTCGCTTGAGCGACCGCCTACGTTGAGACCGCTTCTCTATTTGGCACGACCCAACCCCACTCTTGCTTCGATTAGGTTTGCTTGCGAACGATCTTGTTGCTCGTAAGGAGAGACACCAAGTTCTGGAGGCACATTGCCTTATGTACTCCGAAGAAAAAAAAAAAAAAAACCATCTTATTTTCAACGAATTTGACAAAAGACGTCTCATTATTTCTATATTTATTGACTTTTGATAAATAACTTTGCAGAATAAACGAAAAATTTCAATTTTTATGTCTTAAAGGAATGATTAAAAAAACGCATAAGCTTTTGGGAAAAATGTCCATCATGAAGTTTAAAGTTTAAAGTTTGTATAAACTTTGTATCGCTGTGTCTACAATACTGAACGGTTTGAAGTCTTGATTTTTTTAGACAAACTTCCTCTTGTGATCCTCTGCAATGGGAAAAAAAAAATCTTTCGAAAAGTTTCGGAGTTACTTCATGAAATGTGAATTTTCTTTCTGCTCCTCGTGCGTAAAACTGTACAATCTTCGATTGTCCGTATCTCGAGTACGGGACCGTGAATTCTTCTGAAATTTCGCACTGATTTTTTTTTTTTAATTCTGTAGATAAAAACGCTGAGGCGAGACCTGGCTGTTCAGGTGACGAAAACGGTTCTTATCTGAAGCTTCTCAGTCTCTTTCTCACTCGCTCCGTTGCTTATTGAAATCTTGTTCGGAAATCCACATGTGTTTTGACAGACAGATGCGTGGGTGCGGGTAACAAGTCTTCACACACGAATAAATCTGCGTATGGGAATGTGCAAGGAACTCTTGGAGGACGAAGTTGAAGACCCTCACGACCAAGATGTGCCTCGAGGGTTTTTCTGTTTTTGAATTTTTTTTTTTTATTTCGCTTGGAATTTACTGCATCTTGCTCTGCCAATCTGTTTCTTTGCATCAATGCATCGGGAGAATCTAAACCGCAGGGGCCGTTTATTGACTGAAATTCCACGATCATTGAGCCCCGCGCAATTCTGCAGCTTGTCCGGATCGAAGATTCGAGCCTTAAGTTGAAAAGAATCCAATTGGTTTTCATGTGTGTGAACAGTGTCGAGTGCAATGATAGTCTTAATGGTATAAACGCAAAAGGAAAAAACTCGCACTTAGCCAATCGATAAAGTATGGCGAGCTGCTCTGTTCTTTTCTTGGCTCAACGTCAAAGAATTTTTTTATATCCTTCGGATAATCACAGTGAAGAAGAAACAGAAAAAAAAATGTATAATAACAAAATATATTTATCGAATGGAGGGAATACAAGTTTTTCCATGTATGGACAAAATTCTCGTCTCCCATGATATTTTTCAAAATAAATCATCGTCACTAAATCGTGACGTACAGATTACCCAGTCGATCGAACGACCTTTTTGCGGTACAAGGAAGCAGCAAAAAAAAGTGTTGCTCGTAATCTCGTCGTAGCTTGTGAACAGAATGAAGAAACGAACGCGACACTCGCTCCTCGATCCCCAGGGTTTTCTCCGGTGAGTGGAATACTGAAGTGAGATCGTAAAACAACCACCTCGAAAAAAATATTTACTTAACTTAAATCAACGAGGTTGAACGCTATAATTTTTTTTCCGACGCTCATAAAAACGTTGGTGGAAGAAGAAAAACCAACTGTCCAGATTGAAATAAAAGCTCACTGGATTGTGCAACGTTGGAACGAACAACATTGTCACCTAAAAATTCGATTTTTTATCGTCCACGTGATTCGAACGTCACGAAAATGGTTGAACTTTCCACGAAGCCCTTTAGCAGCTCGAATGGAAAAAAGAAAACAAAGAAAAAAACAAATCAATGGCTCCTCTTTGCGAAGCCACCGGGTAAGAGTCGTTCGTCTAGTCGAGTTTCCTGACGGTTTTTGTAATCGTTGTTTTTTTTTTCAATCTCCATCAGCTCTTAGAGTTAGGCCACACGTGTCGCGAGAACTTTTCTCGTGGGCACATGTATACACACATCTGGTGCGCGAGTGTATATCTAAGCGTGTTCCTGTCGATCAGATCGAACGATAATTACCTCGCTCCGAATGGTATTTTCTTAGTGACAATTAGAGAAAGACGAGAGCACGGGTAAGGAGACCAAGATCGTTGAAACAAGACACGATCGTGATTTGCCAGTTACGTTTACCAATAAAAGTGTCCACGTACATCGAAACGCATAAAGAAATCAAAGAGAAAAAAAAATGGAACCTTTTGTCATTCCTGATCTCACAATTTACGAGCAATACTCGATCGAGTATCTCGATTTTTTAATTTTAAAAAACAGCAATAAATAAAAACACAAGAAAGAAATAAATCGGTCAATTGATTATTCAACCATCGATCATACATTTCAAAATAAAAAATCGTTCAATAAGCACCAGTGCACAAAGTCTACGAAGCGTTCAGAGCAAATGTGGATTTCCCGGATTTCCAGAGTCTGAGAAACTCAAGCAATATTCCAGAGTCTCGGTGAGGTCTCCCCAGACGTTTTCTTCGTCGTTGATCTCTCGATTCTCCAGAGGTTTCCATCGTCCACAGGAGTCTTTCGTTTGCTACTGGGGAATCGACGTAAAATACGGAAGAAGGAAAGACCTTATAGAAGTCTCGTGGGCTGAGGATCGCCACTGAACATATATATCTGTAGATTCTTGAAAAAAATGCCGCAGATATCCTTTTCCCGTTGGTCCATCACCGAGAGTGATTCTCTCAAGCTTCCCTCCAACTGTACACAACTTTTGTATATGTACAAACACTTACGTGCGTCTTTGTGACTAAATCTTATCAAAGATATAGTTTTACGAACACATACTCCACATATAAATGTATATATATATATATATAAATACATTTGTGTGTATATCGCGGTTATATGGTGAAGGGAGGATTTATTCGTTTGCGATTTACAATGCTTTATGGTGTCGGTCTCGCTGCTCCAACAAATAATTGCCAATTAAACGTCCCGACGATCGATCCTCTCCGGCTCAAATACTCGTTTCCAATTGCGAAAGGTAGGAGCTTAGAGCTATGTGCTCACGCGCGCCCGCTCGTCTCCGCCTTTACCTCGATTACACCGTACATATACACCGCTCTATGTATCACCAACTATATCGTAGTAGTAATACGTGTTAGGTTAGGTTTTACCAGGGCTCGCGTGGACACTCGTTAAGTCTCCAACTATTTAGATCGATTCTTCAGTCTTCCGCGCTCTTCTAGTGCCATATATATGTGTATTAATGTGTAAATACATATATACAAACATACCAACCACGTGGTTATATATATCGCGATCAGCGAACGTGACTCCTCGGCCTTCGGGACGGAGCCGCGTCGTACGACTGAACGATTGATTCCATTCAATCTGTTCATTCTAATAATGACCATCTCTCCGACATTGTGTGACCCACTGATTAATGTTTATCCTGATCTTTGTTTCTTTGATCTTCTTTGAGTTCCATCTTCCAACCGAATCTCCAAGTACGAAAGTTTGACTGAAAAAGTCACGAGGCTTTTTGAAAGATCGAATTTAGAGCGAATTTTATTCTAAAACCCACGACGTCGCCCTAAATCATCGTGTTTCGATTCCGTGGGTTTCATGAATCGATTTCTGGCGCATACCTTACTCACTTTATGCACCCGCGGACACTTTCACCGTCAGGATATAAATCATTGTTTCCTCTCTCTCTCTCTCTCTCTCTCTCTCTCTCTCTCTCTCTTTCTCTCTTTATCGCGAAATTGTGAATAAAGAAACGAGACGCCTCCTTCCATCGAAGGGGTGACCCTAGGACTTTGTACGCGTTATAGTTGAATTACGGAGGTGCGTAACGACACCGAGGCGCCCGCGCTTCTCGATAGACATGCGTACATGCCCCCACATTTATATATACACGTGCAAAAAAAATATATACAAATATATATATATATATATATAAACAAAGAAAAAACTGTGTTCTCTTTGCTCTGCACTCAGTAATTTTTTCTCGAATAAGCAGCCGCTCTTTCACAAGTTCCCGCTTCGACGTCGTCGCGTCGGACGTCGACGACAACGATGAAAGAAACGCTCGTGGAAACGCCCACGTGCATTGTCTACCGGGCCTCCCCGGAATACAATACTCTCTACGTAGACGCTTAACATGAATAAATGTATTTACGATTTGACGTAGGTGTGCCCGCATACTCGAGAAAGAGAGAAAAATGAGAAAGACAGAGAGGGAGACAGAGAGAGAGAGAGAGAGAGACCTTTTCTCGCGAGCAGTGATTTCAAGAGTCTGCTTTTGCTCTCACTCTCACGGCTTTGCTTTTGCCAGCCACCCACCCAACAAGCAAACTATTGCTCCGAAGAACGTGTTCGATCTTTTCTCCTCTGCGGACAAACTTATTTCTCCTTCTTTTCCTTTTTTCCTCCTTTCATTTTTTCTTACATTTGTTTTTTTGTTTTGTTTGATGGTTTTTTCTTTTCTTTCGTTTTTTTAAATCCGATTTATCTCCGCTCTACAACATTGGACAACAAGCAAACCGGCCCCGTTTATCAGCAACAGCAGCTATCGAGATGCGTGTCCGCCAGTGTGCAACGTGAATAACAGCTTGTTTCTATTTATTGCCCACGAGAGCATTATTTGTGAGGATAATTGCGTGGGATTAATTCCCTTATTACAAGAATTTAACGTCACACGTGGCACGATTGTTTCGTTGCCAAGCCGTTGATTGATTTTATCGAAAGTACCAATTATTTAACGTAATCGTTGCTGTTCAATTATAAATTCACGTGTCGAGCCTCGAAATATTTATTTTGTTATCTGACCAGATTGTTTTTTTAAGATTGCTTGGCAATTTTTCCATTCAATAATTATACCGATGAATATTTTTGGTGATCAGTATCACGCCCGAAATTAATGCTCCATAAAAATATTGACTGATGAAAAAATCAAAATCAATTTTTATCTTGAAGACATATCTTGGCGTTTGAAAATTACAACTTAACGATGCATACAAATTATTCTTTTATTTTACACCGACCGATAAAAAACTAGTAATTGATGAAAATTTGAATAAAACGAGCGATCTATAAAAAAATAAATGAATGCACGTAAACAATAAATAATCAAGGCTCAATGAATATTCAATTTTTCAACATTTTCCGATCGAATTAATATTCATTATTGTTTACACACAGTAAAAATTACCTTTTACACCTGATCGGTTAATTGTTTTTTTTTTTTTTTTTTATATCAAAAATGCATTGAGTCGCGTGTGAAAAGTTTGCGGGACATTAATCTCACGAGTCGCAGTTTGGTTGGGGTCAAGACGAGGTTTCGCGATTGTTGCGGCACGATTGGTATATGGAGGTTGTTGGGAAGGGTGTTTCGAAGGTTTACAGCCACTTCGTCGGTGGTGCGGTCGAATATAATCCTGACGAGAGAGGAGCTTGTATAAATCGACGAGAACGAGACGTTTATACACACATATCGTCCTGTGAAAATCAAAAAGACGAGATATAAAAGATTTTTATTCGAAAAACACTTGGCGCCCTTTTGACTTTTGGAATATGGATATGTGTGTATCTTGACGCCAGGCTCTTTCGTGTAATATAATGCTAGTGCGTGGGTGCTTTGCCATTGTTCGACAGGGTATAAAATCTGAGGGAAGACGAGAAGACGATGGTGAAGAGATTCTAGGCTGTAAATCGAGGGACCATTGTCCCAGGAAGAGACTGAAGAGAAATATCGAACGAAGAGCAGCAAAGCAGGAATTTCATGAGAATAATTATTGAATGGATAATTCAAATTTATTAAAACACATGCCATTGTACATTTTTTTCAGATAAAAATAGATAAATTGCCAGCTTAGAATTTCAATTTCAATTTTCCTTCGTCAAATATGTTCGCCAACATATTTATAATTATCAGCATCTTCGAAAAAAAAAACAAATCAAAAAACTATCTTCTTCGGCGTCTACAGCTGTCTGTCTTTCGTCCATCATCGTTTCCATTCCAAGTTTCTTTACCCCGCCAGTTTTTGTGCATTCTTTTTTTCTTCGCCCGTTTTGTTTTCTCCTTTTTGCCCTTTGGTTCATTCTTATTCTCTGCCGAAGTAATCGAAGCTCGAAGTGGTTTTTAATCTGAAGTTCTGGTGGGTCGGAGAACGCTACGCGCTCCCGCTGCTCCCTTCTCATTCTTCTCTTTCCTTTTCTTCTTCTTCTTCTTATTCTTCTTCTTATCCTTATTCTTTCGTTGTTCTTGGCTCAGATGCACTTCTGTGATGCATTTCAGACCAGCCCGAGAGAGGTTCGGCTAAAGTCCCGACCTCCACGTGACCTCACGAGAGAGCCGCTCATTACCGGACACGGAATCAATTTCAATTTCGCCACCCGCCTGTAGCGCATACAAGACTCTCTCTCCCTCTCTTCCTCTCTCTCCTTCTCACTCTCGCTTCTACGTTTTTCTCCCTCGTCCTCATTTTTTAGTCTTACTTATACCTGCCGATATATTGTGCCTATACAAAGATGCATTTATTTTTCGTGATTCCTCAACCCCATCGTACACTCTTCTTTCCTGTGGGCAAGGATCAAAATTCTCTTTATCCTTAGATTAGTAAAGTACTTTAATCTTTGATTACGATTTTTCAACTTCGTACAATATTGTGAATTGGAAGAAAGAAAATGTTCCATTGGCAAAAGAAAAACTAAACATCTTTTGAATTGAATTTCCAAACGTTGGAGCTGAACTAAAGTGATATCCTGATAATTGTTCAATGCCGGCATCAAAAATAGGAATTTCAATGTTTGCTCGAAAGGAAAGCGTGAGAGAGATGATAAAAAAACGATAGAAAAGGTTAAATAAAAGAGAGAAGATACAAAAGAGAAATAAGACGCGATGAAGGTGGCCGAGAGAGGACGCTTCTGGTGGAGGTTGATTGAGGTTGGTGGGTGGCCCCCACGGTGTGCAGGTAATGCCCTCTAATCACGGCCACAGCCATTGACCATTACGCTTAAATGCGATTTTGAGCGATCCCCGCGTTGCGCCGGAGCAAACGCAATTTCCCGCTCTTCTTCTTCTCTTCTTGCCCTTCGAGAGAGCTCCGTTACATTAGGATCCCAGTATTTCTCCTCCTCTTTCACGCACACCCACAATTTCAGCATCGTTCTCTCTCCCGACATAAGAGATCGTGTGTTCCTTCAATGATGTGCATCTGGTTCTTCGTCGTCGGTTTTATCCCGGAGGCGCACGAGTCACGGACGATTTCGTGCTGAAAATGGGCCTTCGAGTATAAAATCAGAAAAACAAAAGTTCAATAAATAATGTTGCAGTATTTACGATCGTCCTTATTTCATTTAGCGAGATATTTTGTATTCCCGCATATCCTGTCATCGAATTATTCGTCGTATATCATCGAGCCTCCTGCTTTTTATGCAAAATTTTATTCAGTACGAAACTAAGTATATAAACATGCGCGGCAATTTATACACATTTTGGAAGACGTAATAAAAAGCGTCGTAAAAATAAAATGGAGAAATATCCGAAGAGGATTATTCTTCGTCAAAGACAAATCCTCCGGAGTTTAAATCCTAAATTCTTTAATGACAGGTTATAATATGTTATTTCCATAAACTTATTATTGTTGATTTGATTTTACGAATAATTCCAATGAACGTATAAAAAAAGTGGTGAAACTATGCCATTGGTTTGAAAAGCTTGCGGAGAGTCCGAGTCTCCGTTGGTTATTGAAGAGGAAGAATGATTTTCTCGTGGCATAGGAAAAGGACTGGTATATGTACTTAAAAGTGATGTTTCTTCACGCTTTATGCACAAGGTAGCGAGAAGAGAGAGAATAGAGAACTAGAAACCAACAGACTTTACAGCCCCGCGTCCGATTTCGTTCGGTCTCTTTGGTTTCTCCGGAGGTTTCCCTCCTTCTTATGCCTTTTTTACTGCCTTTTCGTCTTATCCTTCTTCGGCAGTATCTCGTGGTTAGAGAATATATAGCGGAGTGTTCACAGCGCGAGACTGATGCTGCTGCACCCTTCGCTTGTGCTCGTTTTGCACTCGCGGATGCAAGAAGCTTCGCGCAAGTGTAGCAACAGCAGCAGCAGCAGCAGCAACCTGCTCTTCCTCTTTGTCGAGAGAAAGAGAGGAAGCTGGACAGAAGAAGAGATGCGGGAGAGTGAGTGAGTATGCAAGAACCTCGAATCGCGGGTGTTAGCGATGGAATGTAAATACGCCGCGACCAATAGGTTTTATGGTTATTGCTCCGCGAGCCCTCAGATGCACATCGTATTCGTGGCTGTGTGTGTGTGTTTGTCTGTTTGCAAACTTCGTCCACATCTTTCGATCCATTTCAGAGCTACTACAGTCCGCCAATGGCCTTATATTTCACTCGCGGTGCAAAAATAGAGAAGCTTTTATTCTCGTTCATCTCGCTAAACCTCCCTATTTCCTGCTCAAACAATCCAACGGCGAAGACGTCGCATTAAATCTCGCTATTTCGCTCTTTCGTCACACACAACCAGTCTTTTCATTCAATTATACCAATATATATCTATATAAATCTATCCCCGATACTTCGCAGATGTTCAAATAACTAAATAAAGATAAATAGATCGAGATTATTTTCGTTTTATCTATTTGTGGCAATTATACTGTTGCGGCACACGTAGAAAGTTCTATTGTGATATATTACCCCCATTTTCACCTTAACGACCAATGGAAGGAAAGCTTTTTATTAAATATTCTTTAATTAGCTTTTCATCGAGATACAAAACGCAACGTAGAAAAGTTGCTATTTAATGTGCCATCGTCAGGAATTCTAAATGAATGAAAAAAAAATCTATATATATACATAAAAATATACAAAGTTTACATCACGAATCGTTGATACTCAATTGCATTAATGAAATGCGTCTTGTCCTCTGAATTCTTTGCATACGTGATACCAGCAGGACAATAAAGTAACGTTTCTTTTATTCCAAAGGCTGAATCCACCAACGCACTCGGGCGTAACTTTCTCCATTCTCTGACACGTGTAAATATAAGCGCATGAAGCACTTATATGTCTATATATATATAGATATATAATTATAATATACAAGAGACTCGAACAGTTTGATTTCGCGCGTGCCTGACGGCAGCCAGGGGCGCACGAGGCTCACTGTATGCAAATACTTGCACGTCTATGCAGTTGCAACTGCGAGCTGTGGGAAGAAGTGGAGGGAAGAGGAGGGGAAGAGAGGGGGAGGGGGAGGGGGGTGAAGAGAATAGCTGCGTATAGGCGTGCAGTCGTCGGTTCGAAGGCGAGATAGGCAGGGGACTCGCGAGGCACGTCTCGCCACGTCCTTGTAAGGCCACTTGCCTTCCAGGCGCAATTCTCCGCACACGGTTTCGATGCAGTTCGTCTGTGTACATGTGCCAGTAGCTACTTCATATGTGTGTAGCACGTACACATGCTATTCGTTCACCTCAGCACTTACATTCGTAAAAACACACATTTTTATAACTTTTTTTCTTGATTTTTTAATTTTTTAATTATTTTTTATTGTTTAATCCACTTATTTATGCTTTTAGGTATTTACTTAAACGCGTGTATTCAACGTAAATTAACATATTTCGTTCAGCAGTTACAGCTAGGAGCTTAGTTTTACTTTAATTAGAAGCAAATTTATTGAGCGGACTAATTATACATTTATTTTGCTCGATGATTCGTTTATTTTGAAGTCGTTTTGTTTTTTAACTATCATCTGGTTTGGTGTTCGATCGAAAATATAAGTTCGATTGATAAAATCGTTCAGACACCAATCTCGAACTTGAAGTTGATAGAGAATGGTATGCTCAGACATTTAAACTGCTGCTACTCTCGCTTGTTAAGTGTCGTTTGAACAAACGTGTGTAAAAGTGCGTAAGAGCTCTTGAAAGATTGGGTACTCGCCACAGCTGGTGTGGCTTGTCGACGATTATGGATTATTATGAGGTTAGGTTTGCGTTGTTTCGATGTTAGTGTTTAGGCTCGATCGTGTATGTGCGTATCGTAGAAGCGAAATATTCTATCGTTTCTTCTATATACACAAGTGAAGCAGTAAAGTTGAACGCAAAGGATAGAGATGCGAAGACTCGTGCAGCATCGAAGAAGACTGACGGTCTCGCGAATGCGGAATACTCTTCGGTTCCAGCTCGTAAATCGATTACGAGCTTCACGTATGTATAAAACCGAAGGGCCTTTTATATCGAAGCTCTCTCTCTCGTGTCGAAAGGAAAACGACCTGGTGCGATCGTTATTTCTCATCATAGCTTATCGACTTCGCTCCACTACTGGCTCATGAAAATCAATAAAATTGTATTTTTTTCTTCTATTTGCATTTATAAATACCATCTGTTGCGTATTTTATGAATACGGAAAAATCGAACTGGAAGATTTATTGAGAAAATCGCAGTAATTAGGAGATTACACGACGTTCTTCCGATACCAAAAAATATAATTATGTCAAAATAACATTTATGTGATTTTTTTTCTCTCCAATTAATGAATCTCTTGGAATAAAAGAGAAGTGAAATTTTGGATAAAACTCGAATTACCAGTCAAATGCAAATTTTGTATCTCAATAAACAGTGCATCTCAAAAATGCTTTTTTTCTTCATAGAATATATTTCTTTTGAAAAGAAAATCGATGTCCGATTATCATTGATCCAATAATTTGATCGACGTCATTTGTGGAATTTGATATAAAAATTTATTCGTATCACGCGAACTCAAAACACGTAGCTATAGCGTATTACGTGCGCGTAGTGTTTTATTTTTATTGATTTTGTTATTCGATCCATTTTGGAAGTCCGTTACCACGTTTTTTATCGTCCTTTTTTTTTGACATGAGATCGTAGAGGTTTTTTGGTGTTTTTTTTGTCCTCTCGAGCGATCAGTTATTTTGCTGCTCTCTTTCTTAGCTCGCTCAATCTTTTTGAGATATAACACGGCTCTTCTTTCCGATCGTCGGGCTGAGACGCGCGCCTCCACTTCGGCGGTAATAAGAGGGGTACTGACAACCCCCCGGGGCACGTACATCGAGCTAAGTTACCCTTTCAACGATCCTCGGATCGCGAAACACATGTGAATTTTTAACTCTGTTATCGACATTGAAAAAATCGCTAAAAAAAACGCAAATAAATAATTTTAAATTTATTTGGAGCATTAAGGTTTTTACGGATAATTCTAAAAATCGAGCAAATCCCAATTTCAAATGCACATTAATTAACCTAACTGTTAATTGGATACAAAAAACTTGTCCTGGATGCAAGAAGAAGAGTCTCCTTTTAGCTGCTTTTTTGTTCCTCTCCTCGCCTTCTTTTTCATTGAGACAGAATCATTAATAATTCGATACATACATAAATATCAAATAAATAGGTTTGAGATGAGAATTCAGATAAAACGAGTCAATTATCGAGTTTCGATGATCGCTACGCGCACACAAACGAGAATGCGAAAGCGGAACTGGCATTCTTACTGGAAAACGAGAAACTCTAGTCGCGGAGATAACACGCGCGTTGGAAACCTCGGAAAGTACCATTTTGCTTTCATTCAACGTTGTAACTGTCCGCAAACGCAATGAGCTTCATAATTTTCTCGATCAAGTTGCGTACAAATCGTGTTGAGGACAATTATTTTTTTTTTACATTATTATTTTTACATTATTTTTTTATACATCGGAAAATCGCGATCTCGCAATTACGTGTGATCGTCGACGAATAAGACGCAGCGGTAGGAAACCTCGCACAGTTCCTTATAAAACTAAAACGACGAGGATACACGAGCAGATTATGATTTCTCAAGTTCGCCGAGATGGCTCGAAGTCAAAGTGGCGGATTTCACGAGGATAAATCGTTATCGTTCGCCCTTATCGAATCTAGTAATTAGACTATATTTATATTAATATATATATCAAGTGTCGAGTGGACTAATCTCGCTAAGAGTCGTAACGAGAAGATTTTATGGAATACTTAACATGCATTTCCGGTTTTAAAGACACGTTGATGTCACTCCTGATGAGGACATTTAAATCCAAAGTAGTCTTGAGATTATGTCGTTGTATTTGAAAAACTTTGATCGCTTCAACCTTCCAGGATTACATTTCGTCGTGTGGATAACCAAAGGAATCTTTTAAACTCTTAATTACGTGATTTTTGTATTTTTTTTTTTTTTTTGTCACTGATTCCTTTAATTCTAAAGTCATTAGAATGAGAAAGTATTTGAACAGATTAGCAGAGGGACAGTGTGTCAGGCGAAAATTTAAATACTATCGTTATTTTGTAATATAATTTTAAGTTGCGTGAGTTTGTCGTGCAATATTTATACAACGTTTTATCTCTTTTAAACAGTTCTTTTTGTGTTTTTTTTCTTTTTTTTTTACTGGGGAATGATCTGACGAATTTACGACCTTATGAACTCGGTCGTTTTATGATTCGCTGCTTTTTTTTCGCAATGTATTCAATTTAGCCAAATTTTTTATGAACCGTCGAGACGAACGAGCATTTTTTTTCTTCTCTTTTTCCTTTTACGATAACGAACTATAACCAATTTCTTCACCCGGCGTTTGATATTATGCGAATGAATAATGTCGTTTTTTGAGGTCCTTTTCAAATGTTTGATTTATCGGAATATTTATGAAAGAAACGATTAGCGTCATCCCATCGGGGAATGACTGTCTTAAAAGTCTTTCGAAGGATCGTTAAATGGCGAATAAATAGTAGAGTGTTTTATATTTTCTTCGAAAAAGATATATTTCAACGAAAATTTGAGAGGAGTATTTTTACGCGTAAACCCAATGTGACCTGATTTCGTATTCTTGCTTTTTTTTTTAAGGTTTTTACTCTTTTTTTTGTTACGTTTTGCTTCGAAAAAGACTGTAATAATGGAACGAGTCACTGACACCTTAGGCGACTTTTTCGAGAGCCTCGGAGACGGAGTGAATATTATTTAAAATGAAAAAAGGAAGGAAAAAATGAAAAATAAAGAAGAGAGACGATTGGCAATCACGAATTTAACGATTGGTCGGTACATCCGCGGTCTCGGTTTACGAGGCCGATCCACCCTTATTACAAGCGCTCAAGACGAAACTCCGTGGCCGGTTTGCAAATCGCCGTGGGAGACACTCGGTCGTCTAGCGGGAGATGAAGCACCTTAAAAGTGGGGGAGGACGAGAGACAACAACAACAAAAAAACACGAGTATAAAGACGGTGTGATCGCGAAAGTCGCCGAAACACTGAGAAACGAACGAAGCGGAGTGAGTGTATACACCATTACGTCATTAAGGCGTCCAATAAACTTCTTTTACTACTTCCTTAAGGGGGACCCTTACGCGGCTTCGTCCAGCATCAGCCAAAGACAGCGAAAAAAAGGGGGACGCGAGGGAGTGAAAAATATTGCGGAAGAAATAAAAAAATTGATGATAGTGAAAATATGAGGGATACGAAAAAAAAGGAGAGCGAAGCTCCGTAAGAGAAAACCGGGGAACAAAAGGAAAAAAAGGAAAATAATTCAAAAATCATGCAAACACATTTGTTTCTTTTTTTTGTAACAGACAATTATGTTCACCGTTATTTTTCCCCTTCGTTCCTCATTTCTTTTTTCCCATTTACTCGCGAAATTTTCACCAAAGAATGCACATTTATATGCGCGAGTTCTCTTACTCCAAAGTGCTCGAAGAGAAATCTTCAAACTTTCGTGCGAGAGAGTTACAAGTTGAAAAAAAAAAAAAATGTATTTGCCTCAGGAGATCGTAAACGACTCTCGACAAAGTAATAAAATAAAACTAAAATTTGTTGCCTGAAAGACATAACTTTTCATCGATGCACTTCCTCGACACGTTTAATTCCAGGATCGTTGCACCAAAACTCAATTTTATTACACAGATTTTCTTCTCTCCCGTCTCATTCTCTCTGAACTTTTGTTATATTGACGTTGATAATTATAGGTCTCCAGTTATTTCCATGTTCGTCAGAAATTAGCCGAAAAAAGTTAATTGCCTTCATAAGGATCTGCACGTTTTATTGTCTGGTTCAATTTTTGCAATTTTTAATCAGTAACAGTACGATTTTTTATGTCGTAATCAATTTTTTTTCCGAAAAGTCGTTCTGTCAGGAGCTCATCCCGCAGTGTTTATTGTAAAAGGTTTTTTTTCCATTAATTTGAAATAATAAAGTTCTCCGAACGCCCAGAAATAATTTAATTCATTAAAAATATATATTTGAGGGAAAAAATCACGAAGTCATTCGTAACGATTTCGTTGGGAGAATACTGTCGATTGAGTTTTCATCAGAATGATATGCATTAATTAATATTTCAAGCTTTCACTTCGTCGAATTAGTTCCCACGAGATTTTTCATTAACGATCATTCCGAAAAAACTTTTCTCTCAATAACTCCATTGAGTGCTGAGAGCCAGGCTGGTTCGTCGATACGATTTATCATTGATTGTGTCGAATTCAAATACAGATAATTAAAGCATTTCGTAATGACGAATGGCGCCTGTAAAAATGTACCGTAATGCAGCGAAGCAACTAAAAAGTGGGTTCGAAAATGTTGGTCGAATGTGGTCGCGATCGATCGGTGTGATCAATGATTTTTTTTTTTCCTTTAACCAACGATCATATAATTGACAAACACAAAAATGATAATAAAAGTGATGAATAATGAGGGAAGGAATATAAATTCGTTGATTTAGTCGTCGTATCCTTGCGCGGATTTAACTGGTCCTGCGACTAATTCGCACTGCTCAACAGGATCGTTATTAATGTGATAAATTGTTTATATATGTGTACATATATAAGAAACTTATATATACGACGGAATAAAAGCATATCTCGACGATACATTATTACTCACTCGAGGAAATATTATACGAAAAATCTGTCAGAGAGTCTGATTTTATCGACGACCGTATAGATAAGCGTGGTTTGTTATTGGTCTAGGCAGAGAAAAGATATCATGATGAACACAAGAATGAGAAGCACATAGCGATAAAGTAGAAAAATTTGGAAAAAAAAAAACAAACAAACAAACGAAAAGAAAAAGAACAAAAGAAAAAGAGTTGTGCCAGTGGAAGAGGAGGATTAGAGATTCGAGTCTGTGGTTTCGTGTGGTGTGATGGTCGACGCTTTATGGCAGGATCTTGGCTCTCCCACGGTACTTAGTCGACCATATTGGGTCATAAATAGTTGGCGGATGTCTTTGGCATCGACTACCTGTTACTCTCCCTCTAATCTCTTTACATATATATATGTATATATAAATATATACACCAATTTGTATACATATTAACGTAGAAATTAATTATTTTCTACGTATACACATATTAGCTGTCATTTTGTTTCCTCACACGACAAACTTTATTTCACCACTCAGTTGATCCCCCAACTATCGTGAACGTCTCAAATTTTCCGTCCTTTCGATCGACGAACGTTGACTTTCACGGAGCAACATAACTGACCGTTTGCCATTTTTTAATTAAAAAGTCATTTTTATGCTAATGATATTGCATGATAATTAACACACGTCAAAAGCAAGGTCAGACTCCCTCTCGAAATCAATATAAACACATTGAAATATCGATATTTACGTCGAATCAAACAAATATGCAGCTCGGTGGCAATTAAAAACAACGACTATTCGAGATAAAATTGTAACAAAAATTTAACCTCTCGTTTTTTTGACAGTTTAAAAGCCACACCGATGGAGCTTAAAATAATAATGATTATTGCTATGACGATTAAAAGAAATTGAAAGAAAAGTTGGTAGATAATGAGAAATCAATGCTTTACGAGGATGAAAATAATGCAACGATAAACGAAACTTAATTGGCCAATATGACCGGGATCAATGTAATTATTTTGTGGTGGTCAATACTGTTACTGGACTGTGAGAATGTATCGGGGATACCGTAGCAGAGTGGAGTACCAAAACGAAAAACACTATTTTTATTCACTTTAATCGACTCTGTTAATTAATTTTCAATTTTAATTGAACTTTGTTAATATTATTCAAACTTTTTGTTAAAACTACGGTGTTTTTTTTGTCGTCCATCCGTTGTTATGTTCGTGACAAATGTTTGACACATCCTGGCAGAACTGAGACCGTCAAATTCGACAAAATAGGCAACTGTGGACTCGAAATTAATAAAATATTCGATTCGATGTCACAGCTGGACGGAGCAAGAAGATTAAAATACTAGAACTGAAGAAAAAATATAAAAATAATAATACTAATTAAAAAAATTAATCAAATCCTTGCAGTTGCAAGACTTCGTTTCAAGTATACCATTTCGAGGTGGTTTTCCTTGTACATAGTGTACATATAAATGTAGCACGAAGGTAGAATCTTACCCGACAAACAATTTATTGCTCGAGATAATTGATTTACAGCAATAAAAATAATTTTCATCGTTCCTCTCGTGTATATATGCGCAAGAAAGAGCATAACACTTTGCTTCTGTGCTTCGAGGGATATGAGCAAAAATAAAAGGTTTTTAAAGCAAAAAAAAGGGAATAAAGGAAAAAACAGTGATGAGAAAGCACGGTAGCCATTAGCCTATAAAGTTGTGATTCTCGAGGCTACGGTACGCGATAAGAATCGAACTCTTATTACGATTGAAACAACGTTTTAAATACCCTGTCGAATAAAAATCCTGGGCCTCGCACCTCGACTTTTCTTTTTTACTCCCTCATTTTTTTTTTTTTAGTTTTTTTTTTTCATTTTATCCCTCTCTTAATTCTTCTCATACCAATGTTTCTTTCTTTGCATCGTGCACACGCAAACCGATTTCCGGTCTGACTGGTCGAAGATAAAGCTTCTGCTAAGTGGTTCAGACTCTTGGCGCGTGAACGCATCAGTGGCGCCCTACGATATCCTTTCGGTCTTAATACACATTTATATTTGTATGTATTGTATCTATATGCTTACTTAGTACGAAGTATAATAATGTAATATCGAAGGAACGCGTGAAAAGTAATCTTCGCAGTGATATCGAAATTCATCCTGCTCTTCTCTTCTCGCAGCCTCCCTCGCGTTTGTTGAGACGTAATAACCCCCTCGCGAACAACTCGCGACAATATCTCAGTCCTCGCGATTGCAATTTCACTAATTAAATAATACGAGGTCCGGTAGGCTCGTCAGTTGATAAGAAACGAAGTGGTCAATGCGTCAGTACAAAATAAACTTGTATCGCTTTTGCCTCCCAGCTTTTCTACTCCCGTTCAGTTTTTTCAAATGTTTTGTCTCGAGAGTCGTTTATTGTTGTTAGAAAATCGATAATCTGTCAAGACAGAGCATTGACTGGTCGTCAAAGTTTTCTGACAGTAATAATTGGATAAAAAGTTTGGAAAATATAGTTTAAAAGGTCGAAACCCTTTTCTACTCGTGATTAGGAAATCGTTTTGAAGTGACGTCAAGTTAAAAATTGACCTAAACTCTCGTTAAGAAGAAATTGAACGGTGGGGCCACCCGGTCACGAATGAGTAACAATCGAGGGCTCTTCAAAGTCCGTACAATACACTGTATCGAAAGCCAATATTCCATCACGTTTTGGATCGTTTTTTTTTTTCTTTCAATTTTTTCTTCTCGCTCGTTTTCTCTGTACGGAATTACGCTTTGAACATTTGGTAATTCCGGGGAGTCCCTCAGCGGGCGCCTTCGCGCGAGACGTCCAACGATACAAGTTAAAAGAACGAGAGAAAGAGAGAGAGAGAGCGAGAGAAAGAAAGAAAGAATCGTTGAACGTTCAACTTTCAGACCCACGTCGATCCGGACGTGGACCGATGATCCTTGGCTTATCGAAACTCGCTTTTGCTTACACATTTACTTGCTCGGTTTGGCTGGCAATCATTTTCTTCGTGGGGGTCAGTTGGGTGCGGTGCGTGGGATCGAATACTCTTTCTTTTGTTTTTAAATCCTTTCTCTCCGTTCCTCCGCAACGGGAACGGGAACAAGACGAGAGGTTATTGTGCAAAACCCAAAGTTTACTTTGAAGAAATATCGATTTCGAAATGTTGGTACTCGAGGAATCACGAAATGGAAACATGCAAAAGGAATAACTTTGGGAAAAAGAGACAAAAATTGATTTTTCGACAAAAATCTTTTTCTCTGTTGACGACAAAGTGAGTTTATAATGAATCACAAAATTATTCTGTGGTACGTGAAACATTGTGTTACAAAGAGTCGTCTCCACTTGTCGGAAGAATATTTTTCATTTAATCTCGATCTTGATTGTCTGTTTTGTCTTTCTTTCTTTCCTCGCAAGTCTCGCACCTCGTTCGTCGACCCTACAACTTACTCGGAGGTTCGTGACTTTGGAGGCTGCTGTCTCGTGCGTGTGTACGTGTTTCTCTCCCTCTCTCTCTCTCTCTCCTTCGTCTTTCTTTTTTCTCTTCGCTCCTTCATCCCTTTCGGTTTACTGGCACTTTTCGAGGTTCTCTTCCGGACGCGCGAGACACGATTTTTCCTCAGATAAGCTAAGAGACGAAAAAACATATGAAGAGCGAGTGTTGAATAACGTTTGTGAACAACGTGTGTGTCACTTCGTCGAGATTCAACGGAGACAAGAATCAAACGTTTACGGGGGTGAGACAGATTGTGTTTTAACCGCATAAGTACATGTGTGTTATTTTCTACTCGGATTACGAAAGATTTTGTGGTGTGCGAAAAAGTTCTCGTCTTTCATTTCTTTTGTCGTATGTCTCGAGCTCGAAAAAAAAAAGAAAAAAAGGAACGACGATTCCCGGTCACTCATAGGTGTCGTTCTGCACTCCCTTTTATCTCCGCACAAGCTCCAAAAAGACAAAATTTTACCTATCCCAACAGACACGCGAGAAAACCTACGCCCCGCGACTTCTTGATTTATTACCATCGAGATATTTGTGCGTGTGTACGTGTGTTTCGTGGCTCTCGTGATATATTCGTGCGCCGGGTCTTCGACCCACGAAACTTTTGATTTATGTGCAAACAGCTCGAAATATGTCTCAATTATAAATTATCACAATCGTGTTATGAGAAGTATACAATGGAGCATGTGGATAGTAATGTTGAATAATAACTATTAACTTCTAATTGTCATTAACTTGACATTTTAACTATAAAATGATGATTCGTCATTAAAATGAATGAATTAACTGACGAAAGCTTTTCGATTTATTTTCAATCCTAACAATAAAATCAATGATAAAATAGTTTTAATCATAGTGGCTCGGAATATATTGAAATGAGGAAGAGACGAATTTGTAAAGGGTTTTTCTTGAGGTCTCCACGAATCTGGCCCTTTTTCACCCTAACGGTTAATCGTCAGCCCTATCTTCGATCTAACCTGGTACACAATTCCTCAGTATATTCAACAATTACGGATGAAACTCGCGGGAGCACGTGAAGAAACGGTATCACGTTTCATCACCGTACAGTCTTTAAACTCTGTTATATGAAATTTCTATTCTAAGAACGTACCCACTGCTGTACTAAACACGATGAATTACGTGTACCCGAGTGTCTCTGACTCGGGAGATCTCATCAAAAGAAGACTCGGTTTACGAGGGTTCACGTAATTGTTGTTAATTGTTGAAATATGTTGTTGAAAGAGTATCAGTTGAATGAAATTTGTTTAAAAATCCGATGAGACTGGCTTTGATGATCGTGAAATAAGTTAAGCAGCGTCGGTTGAAGTCAGTACTCGGTTGGGTGACCGCTGAGCAGAAAACAGTTTTTCTATAAGGTTCTGATAGTCCGAACGAACTAAATAATCAATAAAAACACAAGAGTATTGAATTGGGTTTGTTTCCCTCAAAATAATGGGATGTCCTTGTAAAAACTCATCAGGATATGCGCAGAAACAATAAAAATAAAAGTAAATCAATGTAAAATTGAAAATTTCAAACTTCCAGCAACAAACTCGTAAGCTAATAATCTCGCTTGTAACGACACCTCATTAATTAGCGCGTATCCCTTTTACAAGGGTGCGTGCGACCCCCATCCCTCTATTTCGATTGAGCAACCTGTTGCTTCCCCTTCCTCGTGGTGTTGTGTATACAGCAGTCGTGACTGAACGCTGGATTTAATGGCAGAGATTTCGTGCGGTTAAGTAAACGCTCGTTTTCTCCCCCAAGTGCGGGGGGGAGGGGGGCTGCGTGGAGGCGTCAACCCTTATCATCCCTTAGTCACGTTCTTGCTACCCTAATAATAATCTCAACGTAAGCACACGATTAAGTCGTCAATTACAAGAGGGTTGGGAACTATTATAACATCATAAATAAATCGTGTCCCAAGAATTCTCACGAAGGTACTAAACTTATTGAAAGTTCAATTATTAAACAATCACAAAAGCATGATTATATAATTTTAACAATTAATTCATTTTTGCCACCACTTTTTTTATACTACAAAATGAAAAATGTACTGGTGCCCGATATCCACTATCAAAGTACATTCGAAAGCATCCATACATACAGATATACATGTCATTTTATCCTGGATATAAGAACCCGTCGAGGATACATATAAATAAATAAATCCTCGATACATATGTGCACACGTACATAAGCACTATATATATATATTTATATACATATGTATTGAGAAAGAGCGATCAGATCGTGGAGGCAATATAATTTATAACTGGTGGTTCGCCAAGAGGTAACGTGTTTCACTGTTCTGCCCCTGTATTTCCTTTATCTCGATATATATACGCACGTCCACCCACGCACTCCTCGCGTGGAGTTTCGCTGGTTCTCGAGCTCCATCTGTATGACGAAGATATTCGCGTTGGTGCGAACGGTTTCATTGCGTGTAAAGCTTTGCGAAGCACGTGGTGCGGTTTAATCAAAGGGTCGGGATCAGCACTGTTTCAGGTTGAGTTTAGAGCCTTTCTGAATTTAAGGCCTGGATGCATGATGCTTTATATCAAAAGGGCAAACCGTCCATATCTGCAAATATCCTTAAAGCCCTTCTCGCGTGAGGGCTACGATTTAAATACAAATGTTATATTACACCAAACGTTTGGGTGTTATCCTTCGTACAGGGCACTCGGAATATTCTGTTGCCTGGTTTTATGCAGAAAGAGAGAGAGAGAGAAGAAGAACTACAGCGTCAATGCAATTGTCGTTTATCGTCGCACCCGGGATTTACGGTTTCGCGGAGCATAAACTCGCGACACGTATATTTTCTCTCCACAACGAAGACCACATTCGCAAAAGAAGCTTCGCCAGCTCTCTTCGCAAGCTGCAGCATCCGCGAAAGACTCCAACGTTTGATACCGACCAACCAAACTTTACTTGTGCGATTCATCAAACCGCTATCGCTCGTATATTTCGCCCTTTTCGACGCCTCTTTTCACATGTCCTTGTATTTGTGCACCTCAACCAAAGCATCTTCTTACACGTACACAGCTAAAGATTCTTGAGAGGTAACAAGTTTTGAGCCTCTGCTCTTTCTTCCTTTCTCTCTCCCACTCTGAACAGCCCCAGCTGGTGCTCTTCCTCTCTCTCTCTCTCTTTCTCTTCCTCTCTCTCCCTCTCGTATCACCTCTTTCTCGTACTTCACGAATCACAAATCCTGATCTATCTTGATCTCTTTGCCAGGAGGCAAAAAATATGGTGATAGAGAGTTAATAAAATGTAAGAACACGAGATAAAGATTCAATATCTGTTAATGTCGTTGAGTCGTTGTTTATATATATTTATTTATCGATTATTGGATAACAAAAAAGCACGAAGAAAAATAACGATTCCGAGTGAAAGATTACAATCACGAGGGATAGTTCTTTCAATGGAAAATATCGAAAGTACAAACGTCAAGATCATGTGCTTCGTGAGATTTTATTCGAATGAAACATTTCAATGTAATTATGCTCCGATCAATGCGATGATCATTTACGGATTACAACACGCACACGGAACACACTTTCGAGAGAATTATTCTCTTCCTTTTATCCAAAGGATACACCTAGAAAGAGAATAAAAGGAATTTAAAGAAGAGATTCATGCTAATGACGTCGTGGAGGGATAATCAACATCGGGTCAAACGAAAGGTAGGTGATCAATCATCGTAACGATTAGCAAGACGCAAACTGCCATAGCTCCGCGTGTATATCATAATAACCTATATATTTCTTTTTATTCTAATGCGTGGGCGGTGTGGGTGTTATGAGACACGCGTTCTCGACTATATCCTCGACTATATCCAAGAAGTTATTCCGCTCGATCTCTAGCTGAGAGCGTATGCTAGTGATTATATTAATGAGGGAGATCCGATGCTGTGTGTTCGACACTGCGTGTGGGACACTTTTCTAAAGTTCGAGTTCGAAACACTACCGAGAACCGAGTACAGCTGTCAATTTTTAAGTGACACTAAATCCATCATATTCCTGGTCCTCGTTCAATGAATTATTATTTTTTTATTTCTTTTTCATATTCGTAAATTGAGCAGGGAATCAAATATTAATTTAATGTTTGGAGAACAGATATTGTTGAGCTGTTGTTTTTCGATCGAACCGAAACCTTTTTTTTTCATTTTTTTTTCATTGTCTTATTGTTGAATATTCTAACAATACAGTAAAAATAATCGGTTTTATTTTTAATACATTTTTCTCAACGGTGCCTGTCCAAAAAAAACGATCTCTCGGACGGACAGCTTCGGTTCTGAATTTCGAGGGCCACTCAGAGGGTCCCGCCATTCATGCTCTGGTATCTTTGCAGCCCACACTATAAGTGTCAACTCTCTCGTAATATCGAGATCGCAGTGAAAGAGACAAGACATTTTAAATAACTAGACGCCGCGAATGACGAGGGAATAAAAATAGGAAGAAAAAAATGCATCTCTCGTATTCAGCAGATTTTATTATTTCTCCTGCCGGTCGCTCATCTCGTCATTCGAAAATTAATGGAATTCAATTTATTATTGATTTTATCCCTTATAAGTGAATTCTTAATAAATAAATCTAAATAATGTATATAATTGGAGAGAATTAACTGGCTTTTAAAAAGCAGCAGACGAGAGCATGTCAATGGGCAAGTTGAAAACGCGACTCTTATCTTGCCACATTAATCTTACGTCGAAAAAATAATTCGACTGTGATTTCGTAATTAATGGAGAGAAAAAAATGAAAAAAAAAGGAACACTCGATGTATTTGTAGCAAGTCTATATGAAAAGGCTGTTTGGGACACGAGCTCGGTGGCATTTTGGATATCTTTTTTTAATTATCCTCATTTACTAAAATAATTTAACGTTGATTTCGAGGATCGATTAAAATCACGACCACGAACTTTTATTCACCTCTCTCTCTCTCTCTCTCTCTCTCTCTCTCTCTCTCTCTCTCTCTCATACTTCGCGTTGGTTATGTTAGTGAAGTTTTTGGAGCTTGATACTAGCAGGAGTAACTGGTACGAGAGAAGAGTTCACTTTTAATCGTGTATAGTTCAGAATATATAATACACCCTGAAATCGATATCCGGCGATTTGCCGTGCGGGCGCGTTAACTCGCCCGATAAATCAGCCTCGTTTTACCTTTGCTCATGTTTTTGTAAGATCGTGTGTGCTGTGCTCTCTACCTGCGCTTGAGAGACTGTATCCCTCGACTAGATTGCTCGACGTTGGTTAACGGTAGTTATTAGCTGTTGCCTGCTATAATCCTTGAATTAATTATACAAATACGCACATACTACATTATATACTTTTACATAAATCCATTTACATACCTATATATCTATATCCGTCCATATATAAATGTGAGTAAAACCAAATGGACCCCCGCGTTTGTCGATTGCTCTCGAGATTCGACTCTCTCTCGTCAGTTTGGCACACGACCTGAGGAGCTCTCGTAGAATGTGAATTCCCTAGCACGTCTGTGTATTTTTTTCGGGCTTTGAGAAACAAGCGGGGGCGAATAGAGGTTTTTTTACCGAAGCGAAATTCTCTCTATTAGGTTAATGAGCACCTACGTATGCGCATCTCCTTTAAATACTTATTTCTATAAACACCTGGATATTTAACTGTCTGGGAAATTTCATATTTTGTCGTTAGCAACATTATTTCACTCCTCGACCGATGCTGACAACATAAATTACTCGGTTCTCCTGTCTACGGATTTCGCAAGTTGCAATATAATAAAGGAATTCACTAAACCGTGAGAAACCACCCGCTGTATTATTTCACGCCATAATCAGCCATTTATATTAATATTATTTTGTAAACACACTCAATTTTGAATGCTTCATCGAGATGGATTTTGATTTACGAGTTTTTTGCATTTATTTCGTCATAAAAATTGTGTATACATTGAAATATATTCATTTACTATGTAAAACGAAACGTGATCGTATCTTTAAAGAAAAGATCATTTAGTCCCACCTGCCCAAACGATATCTTCCGAGACACGCTTTCTTTGCATTTATTCCTTCTTCTTTGGATGCTATTTTCACGGCGAAACGATCTCGAAATAACTGCCACCATGTAAACGCCTCGAGTGCTCTCGTCCCCGAAAGTCCTTCGTGTTTTTATTTCATTCAGTGTTTTTGCGGAATTATTTGGAAAAAACTTTATTTGATGATAAATTCATTTTTGCATTTACAAAAAAAAAAATTCACATCTTTCAATAAATTTTCCTAGGTTTCCACTTGAGCAGAATTTTATTTGGAAATTTTTTCAATCGGATCAGTATTTCTGGAATATTCACAGTGATGGTTACATAAAAACAACAATTAACGATTTACAAACGATAATTGAAGATATTTTCCCGTAGTTTTCATGAATTTTTGTATATTTTCGTACACAAACCTGACCTGATTTTGACAGATTCCTTCATCCTGCCGTCTTTTTGTTTCCAGTTCCCCTTTGTTTTTCCCCTTCGTTCCCAATATCGCATTCACAGCATCATGGAAATTTCCAAATGATTGAGAGCCCTTGAGAAATTGACGAAAAATCTCAATGAAATAAACAAAACGTAAAAAAAAAATCCAAATAAATTCTACTTCGACCTTATACACAAAATTTATTAAAAAATCACCAAAACATTTTAATTTTCTATTCCGTTTATCCAAATTCTAGTATTATTTTAATGTCTAAATAAATATCATTGTCCTCGTTTGTTCACCTTGCAAGTGCACCCATGCGAAGGAAATAAGACGAGAAAAAAAAAAGGGAGTTGCAGTCTTGATGGTCTTTTGGAAACCCAACGAAGTTTGCAACGCGATAAATGTAAAAAAATGAAATAAAATTGCGAATAGTTTATAAAGAGCGTAGTTGAAGTGGATAAAATTCATGTAATTTATGCAGATATATACGTGGCATATAGTAATGTTGTATATGTATATATAAACGTGGGCAATAGTACAGTGGCATTCGTTGTTCTTCCTAATGGGCTTCGCATTTCTCCCGTCGCGCGGGGGCTTTCACAGCCAGCTGATTATGACATGTTGGTAGCGTCTGGCACACGGTGTTTCTATATGGGTAGTATAAGCGATACCTCTTTCTCTCATCCAAGGGAGATCCATAGCGCGTGCTCCAGGCACCGGAACGCCATTTGCCCGGCTAATGACTCGCGGACACTCGTCTCCCGAGATCGTCTATTACACTGAGCCTGAAGGGAACAACCCACACAGATAATGATATACACGTTTATAAAGGTACTTCTTGTAGCGAACAAGTGAAATACTATTTAAGCAATAAAACCATTTCGATATTCAGTTAAATGTCATATAAAAATGTTAAATACTGAATCATTCGTTTAAAATCATTATAATTAACATGAAATTAGACAAAATAATGAGAAAACAGCAGAAAGTTTGTATATTTTGAGGGAACAGCCCGCTCGGATGATGATATATACATTTATAAAGCTACTCATTGTGGCGAACAAGTGAAATACTATTTAAGCAATAAAACTATTTCGAAATTGAGTTAAATGTCATATAAAAATGTTAAATAGTGAATCATTGGTTAAAATCATTATAATTAACACAAAATTATATAAAACAATAAGAAAATAGTAGAAAGTTTGTATATTTCGTCGTTTAATACCAATTTTTCGAAAGAAACAAAAAAAAGTGCTCTAGATTAAAAGACTGAGATTAAAAAGCAGATAAAATCTTTTGGTAGCTTTGCATGGCCCGGGGCAAGGTCGTGGAGAAGAATAGCGGTAAGGCGGATACAGTCAAGTGTTTATAAGTCGAAAAGAATGAAAAAAAAGAAGAACCTAACCACACGTGGATATAATAAAGCGTGATAGGTTGGCAAAGAAATGGACGATAGTTATTGTTTTGTTCCTTTTCGATTTTGGACTGTCTTAAGAAATCGAGAAAGACTCGGGCGTCGGGTGCGAAAACGAAACATAACTATGTATCCCGTACGTTTTATACGTACATACACAAAGCTGTGATCACACAAACGCATCTCACGCCCAATGCGAGTCAGCCCGAGCGTGGATAATGCGTTAGTGCTAAATTTACGTTCACTCGGCGAGACGTGCGCGCGCTCTCGGATCTCTAGACGTACGTGGGAGGAGTTCGCGAAGGCTCTCACCTTCGCGCAATTCTTGCGTGCCCATCTCGACGCTCTTTTCAATTCCGCGTGTAAGTAAATGCACAAATGTGTATAGAAATATATACCAACTTAGAAGCAAAAGGACGGCGAAGAAAAATCATTCGACGTTGGTTCTTAGCCGCAGATTCGTCCTTTTGCTTTTCACAATCTTTAAACTACAGCATTCGGATTTGAGCTTGCGCAACGACGGGCGACGACGCTGTTGCCACTTGACTGGCGATTTGTTACTCCCAACCTTACGCGATGAATAATTGCCTGACGTCGTATATATATTTGTAGTAAATGTAACTCGTTTCTTGCATGCTGTCTTCTCCCCTCCTCGCACCGTCTCTTTTACCCTCTCTTTCTTCCTCATCATCATCATTTTCTTTCTCTCTCTCTCTCTCTCTCTCTCTCTCTCTCT
>JACEOJ010000104.1:597251-631555 GCA_013761285.1 Campoletis sonorensis | reverse complement strand
TTTTTTTTTTTTTTTTTCATTTTTTCATTCGTTGGCTTTCTCTTATTCTTACTTTGGACAGAGATAACCCGAGAAACAACCTTGCGGATGTATATATATTTGTATTTATATGTAAGAAGCGAAACTGCGCGGCTTCTCGAAGTAGCGTCTTTGCCATAGGCTCGAATCGTGGCTTCTTTGGCATCCCGTTATCGGCAACTCGGCGATCGGGCCTCCTCTTCTCCTTGCCGCTTATTCCAATGATATCGAGAGACCTCTATCTCTTTGAATATCCACGCACTCGACTCTATCTCTCGTCCTTTCTCACTCTCGTAATCGCGGACGAACGAAACTCTCTCCTTCAGGCAGCAAAGAATCGACCAACAGATCGAGAAATTATCGTATGGAAATACTAAGAGAGAAAGAAGGAGAGAGAGACAGATGCCAGGAATGAAAATTAACGAGAATCGAAAAGAAGAGAGAAATCAGGATTGTCCGGCATTAAATAAGGGGATGGGGATCCTGAAATTTTGTCCTTTTGCTCTGAGATATATATACTCATTTAGTAAAATACACACTTGTTGATTTACTCTCTGATTTTGTGTATAACGGGTGACCAAATCGTTAGGGAAGACTGTTAACGATTTTTCAGATATTAAGAAACTAAAAGTCTCGAGACGAGAAAACTTGGATGAAGCCCGCGAGTTTTTTAATCTTAAATTGTCCGTTTAATTTAAAAAGAATCAAAATAATAAGCAAAGTGAATGTTAGAATTGAGTTTTTGTTATAAAATCAAACACCCCGTATACGCGAGGACATAAATGAGAGGGAAAAGTGAGAAAGAGATAAAACGCGTTGTTGAGACTTGGAAAAAGGGACACACAGGGATAAAGGAAGGAACGATTGGGAAAGACCGAGAGGAGGAGGAAGAGAGAGATTGAAGAATGGAGGAGGGTGGAAGGGCGAGAAGTGGCGGGGACGTTTAGTTAAAGGAAGATCAAAGGGAGACCGGCAATAATTATAGAAATATGTGCGTTGATGCTGCTTGTGTTGCTTGCCTGGTGCTCTCGTCGTATGCTCGTTGTCGCAAGGATGAGAAGACATTGCGAGAAAAAAGGGTGTGTACCTTTGAAGAGAATAAGAGGAAGAAAAAGAAAAAAGGAGAAAGACGGGGGACTGGAGGGAAAAGAGAAAGGAAGGCGAATTGAAAGAAAAAGAGGAAGCGAGTGAGAGGGAGATTTCCGATCGGTTCGTTCATGCGGTTCCAACTTATTTTCGTTTCCGATTGCCTCGATTAAGTTTCTTATTCTCTTTTGCCTCCTCTCACACCTTCCAACTTGTTTCACAAACTGCCTCGACTCCTGTCCTCTCATTAATACAGATATCTATCCACTCGCTGCCCTTATCAAACTGTGGTAATCTCCAACACGCTGTTTCTCGATCTCTCGCCTTCTCAGAACATTTTTTTCATCCTTTTACTTAAGTTTCTCCGGCCAAAGATTTTTTGTGCATTTATTTTTAAAAATTCAGACCGAATGCTTCGCTTTTTATATTGAGGAAACATTTCGTGGCGAGGAATCGAAGAGAAGAGTCTGGACTTTTGCAAATATACAGAAAAAAATTACTTTATTTCAATTATTATTGGTTCAAGCCCGCACCAACAAAAAGCGGGTGAACGGTTGGTATTTGGCTTTGGCGATTACAAAATTTAAGCAAGCTCGCGGGAGAGGCCAATACTTAGTTTGGTGACCGTTGAGCCATGAACTGATTTGTAAATTTCCGAGTTTGTCACGGTTCTAATTAATTCAAACCCAAAAAAATACAGCTGCCTGCATCGATTGAGTTCTCCACAGTTCTTGCGGCTCGCGCACGGGGACAGGAACAAAAACAGTGATGAGTGGAGAAAACAGAGTAGAGAATAAGTGACGGGCTCATAAAAACTCGCAAGGGCATAAGCAGAAACAATAAAAACTGGGACAAGAAAAATTGTTCTTGCTTTGAGGACGACAGCGAAATTCTTTTTTAGCATCGCAACGAATCAACGTTTAATCGCGTAAGCTTTGATGAATAATTATAATCGTTTTATAACGATATTATAATGCATACGTGTCAAGTTTGGCTCAGACGATAACGATAATTACATTATCGTTGGGTTTATATGAAACAATTTATAAATATATCGGAATTTGATCGATAATCATATTTTCAGTAGAAAAAGCATAGTTAGGTCAGACCAGTCTTTTCTCTGCTTAATTTTTTTGAAAATATTAAAAATTTTATTGTGTTTTGTTTGAATGATCATTAATTTCTGAACCAATTGAATTTCAGCAATATATTTTACGTTTAAATTTATTGCACATCGCCCTTCGTGCACATTGAGAATTAAAAATGAAGAATGAAATTGAAAGCGATTCTATAGCCGCACACGGAGAAGTATAGAAACAACAATTATATATTTGGCGTGGCAGAGCGTGTAAATGTATATTATACGTTAATTCGTCACGAGAGGAGAGGGTGAGGTATAACGGGTTAGTGCAGCGGTGAGCACGAAGCAAAATGGAAAATGCGCGTACCAATATTAATCTCGTGGGTCGCGGAGAGTCGCGAGAGAATCGTCCCCGCGAGAAGCGAGTGTTATAACGTGCGGGTTCCGCGAGAGTTCGGGTCTCTTGACAAATGTGTAACACGGTGCGATCGCTTGAATTTTCACCAACCAAAACTCACGTGCGTCTATATCCATGTGTGTATTTTCCACACAAGCATTTTAGGGCCAACATCGCCAAGATTGGTGGGCATGAGAATTTTCGACTTCGTGGAAATTATAACTCTCACCATCTCCCTCCCTCTTTCTTGAGAGGTAATTCCCAAGACGATAGAGTCTCTCTCACGCGGAAGACCTCGATCCTACGATTATTTCGACTCTTAAGTGATTAAAACAGAAAACTAAGAAAAAATTCGAATTTTTTGTGTCATTAATCAAAATAAAACGGATTGTAGCTCCGAAATTTCTTTTTTTTTTCATATTAATCCTTCATCTCCCTTTTGTTCCTATAAATTTATGATAAAATTGACCGATTTTAATGCGAATGCTTTGGAGCAGAGTTACACTAAGACTGATAAAAAAAAAATCATCCATATTTCGTGCCAACGAAGTTTGAATGATCCATATTTTTATTAATCGATTTCGTATAGTTTCGACTTTGCGAATCAGTGAATGGACGTCTCATTTGAATAAAATATATTTCTACACTAATCCACATGTGGACGAGAGCGATTAATTTGATTAAGTAATTGTGGCAAAAAATAATGTAATTCGAACACTAGGATCGAAAAATAGTTGAAACGAGTCGTTGCATTTATTTTAAAGGCACTTTCCGCACTTTTTTCCATCGTTAATTATAATCAATCTTGGCAAATCATTAGAGATAAAAAAACGAAATTCGCATGGAGCAAAAGCCTAGTTCGAGATTAAATTTAGAAGCTGCAAATAAATAATCCAAGCGATTAATTATTATTTTCTTTTTTGTGCTGCGACGTACGAAATTCCCTTTCGTTTTCCAGTCTCACGAGAATTACGGATGTTAATTGGGCCACGATTAGGCTGTCAAAATAAAATATGGTCGATCTTTTTTTGGCTGAGAAAGGAAAAACAGGATAACAGAGAGTAAAATTAAAGAAAGAAAGGTTCAAAGAATTCTGCATGTAGTGCAAAAAATCTCTAAACATATAAACGCGAGTATAAACGAGTGATAAACAATATTTACGTGGTTTTATTACAGGATGCGTCAATTTTCCCATGGCTGGCGTTACTTTTGCTTTATTACTTACCAACATAATCGAATGGACCGTCAGAATGTATTTGTGGGCTTGTGTACGAGTGTGAGAAAAAGAGAGAGAAGGCGGAGACAGAGCGCAAACGACAACGACAACGACAACGACGACGACGACGACGACGACGACGACGACGACGACGACGACGTCGGCGCCACGACGTATGTAATTACGCGATAATTCAAAAGCGCGAGAGATATAGGCTTGAAAACGACGAGGATATAGAGAGGCACCCGGAGAATTAACTCGGTCTCATATAATTGTCGATTAGCCGATGGCGTATGGAACGTTATTTCCAAGATTCTTGCGAGATCCCGATTAATGAGCTTCTACCTCTCTCACTTACTCTGACACACACGTGTACTGAATCTCAGTAAAGTTTTATGCGTTTACATTATATATATATATATATAAATATAAGTAAATACTATAGTGTAATAATCACGGAAACTGTAACTCTCCTTTTCGATTGATATGCCACGCTTTATCGCAAACGAGATCTATCACAGAGATCTCCATCGACATTATCTTTACATATATATTACGTTTTATTCATTTATATATGTGTCGGAGAATAATTAGATAAAAAAATTATTGAGCGAATTATGATAAATAGCCGCAAATCATTATCTTTTACCTCGAGAATGATTAATTCGATTTTATTGGTACGTGGTACCCACAAGAACGTATATATGCGGCGTCGATGTATATTTATGCAATCGAGAATAAATGCAATATTGTGACGATCGTCTTGTATATCGATATTATTTTCATTTCGTATCGTCTTACTATTTCAATTATAATTGCAGTTACTATCAAGCTAGGCTTAGATGCCAATTTAAAGCTTCAGGATATTATTTTGCTGTTACTTTATATTGATAAAGATAAATTCGAGCCCTGGTGTTCTAAATAACGCGAGCTGCTATCTTGACCAGCGTGGACCGTTTCTCTTCTTTTCCCATCTCTCTCCCTCTCTCTCTCTCTCTCTTTCTCTTGTTCGGTCTCGGAATTTTCGTTTTTCGTACTCCATTTCGAAAAAGCTATAAACACTGTGTCTTCCGCACGGAATATTACGCGGGATTAAATGCCTCTCTTCTGTGTGGAAAATTCGTGAGATAGAGACGTAGAAAAGGAGAAGAGAAAATTGTCGTTGACACGCGGACTAAGATAACGTCCGCTCAAAGTTTCGTAAATCACAAACCCTCTTTCTCTCCCTCTCTCTCTCTCTCTCTCTCCGGACGTCTGCAACTTTGCACGCGAGTAAGGAGTGAATTAATACAGAAAAAAATCTTTGCAAGATTCGTCAAACATACTGGGTGTCCAAAAAATTAAGTCCGTTCAGCTTCCTCCTTGCTTCCGACTCGTGGTTATTAATAATCGAAGAACGACAATAAGATTTTTGTCTCCAGAATTTCGTATAATCTGTCGAAGAGGTTCTTAGATTATCCGGATCCAGGCCAATGAATAAAATCCAAGATCGAGCACTTCTCTGTTCGAATAAACGAAAACGAAACGATTTAAATAGTCAAAATTTTAAGAATCGTTCCATAAAGTGTTTATCTAAATGCTGTAAAAAAATTCAAGTCCAAAGTTTCGACTCGCCATGATAATTTGTATATTTTCTGAACTAAATGAATGTCAAATCTTTGGACAGCCTATATATCGAGAGTTCCAGATGTCTTGGTACGCGGATGAACGACCTGGGACGATTCATACGCGCCAAGACCTACTGACCACTTCGATGATTCATATTATTGTTATTATGATTATTATTCCATTACATATATGTGTACATACGTTTTGGACACCTGGAAGATAATTTAAAGGATCTCGGAGACCCGCCACATAAACGTCAACCGCTGAAACTGATATAAACGTTTTCTTGTGTAAATTTTAATGTGTGCGTGTCCGTGAGTGTCACAAACGCGGGGCGAAAGTTGTGCAATACTTTATTTTGTCTCGGTCTCTGGTATGAACGAAATAAAGAGTTCAGCTCCTCCCTCGAGGTATTAATTCCATACAGGAAGTCATCTTCATTTATTGCGATCTATTTAAGTGGCCGCGAGGACTCGCATTTCGTATTCGCAAGAACGAAATTATTGCAGCAGACATTAAATTTCGTGGTTTTAATTGAGAAATGTGAAAATCTGCTGTTCATTGTTTTATTGATCCCCAATTTGCTGTTTAACAACTCGAAATTCCAAAGATCAACAAATGGAAAAATGTATGAGAACCCGAAGAGAAAAAAAGATGTTCGGCGAATCTTTGGAGAACGACGTGTCGTTTTTGGTCGGGATTTACGAACAGAGCAGTCGTGAGAGTGGCAAGAGTTTAATTACACACGAGTGGAGGTTGTTCTTACTTCGGGGAGTCCCCTACCGGAAGATTGTGAAACGGAGGAAGAATAGAACGAAAGCTGCGAGTGCAATTGTCTCCCTTGCTCCTTTACATTTGGGATGGAAGAAGGAGAAAAAAAACGGCGTTAAGAAAAAAAGGTTAAAGAGAGGAAACTCTGATATATACACGTACACGGGTGATGTATAGTGAGAGTACGATTAGGCACGGTGAGAGAGTCGAGTTCAGGACCGAGAGAGAGAGAGAGAAAGAGAGAGAGAGAGAGAGAAAGAGAGACCGAGGAGAGAGGATGAGAGTGTATCGCGCGTAAGAACGATAAATCTCTTTCTTTCTCTTTCTCTCTTGTTCTCGACGAGTCAGGTGGACGATGGTCATCAGCGAGAGTCGCCCCGTGTAAGCGCGTAGCACACACAGAGCACAAAAGCAAGCGTTGGCGGGTCACAGAGCCTTTTTCCCCGGAAAGAAAGAGATACAAGTTGAGAATAAAGCGAATGCGAGGGAAAAGGAAAGAAAGAGAGTGAATGCTAGATAGAATAAAAAAGGGTAAAATAAACGAAAGAAATAGTGAAGCTAAAGCGCACTCGTAGTGGAGACCTCGCCAAAAGGTTAAACTCTACGAAACGTTTTCTCATGGCGTACGCGAACGGCCTAGCGACGACCTTCGACCTCAGTGGCCACAACTTACAAGTCCGGCAACGCGAGCTCACGGCTCTCTTGCCTCCTGATCGCGTACCCACTGAGAACTCTTGTACTATATTTTGCTGCTTGGTACGCAACTCACACACAATCTTCAACTTTATATTTATATGTTTAAAGATTAAATGGTTTAAATTAAATGAATAAATAAGTATGTTGGACACGATGAACATGCCACGCTTGCTTTTCGCATTCATTGCGTTCATCATATTTTGTTTCAACGATTTCATTCTACTGGAGAATATTTTCAAGAAATTATCCTTCTGATTTTATCATTTTTTTCATTTTCAACGCGATGAACTTTACGAGCTTAAGAATACACAACGGTAATTGAGCCTCTTATTGTTAGTGTCATCCTGAAAAATGTTAATTATCGATAAATTGCCATGTGCATCGAAACGATTGTTTAGCACGAGTCCGTATGTATTTGTTTTGTTTTGTTTTTTTTTCTTCTACTGTTTTTTTCATCATTGACACCACAGATAAATGCCAGAGACGGTACGACCTTAATCGCGGAACGATACGTCCCTTAATTATCTTTCATTGTCCACCCGCGGAAGAGACGATCGCAGACGTTCTATACACACGTTGGATTATTTGCCCAATCATTGTGCACAGGTTGTATCACCGTCTGCGCATTAGTTCTCCAGCGAAATTCTCATCCCAACTCTCTCTCTCTCTCTCTTTTTATTATTCGTTTTTACCCTTTTTTTCCATAAATGCTTTTTTTTCGTTTCAAAACATCCGAAAGATTCCCACGGCTCTTGAGGCGCTAAGTTAGAGAAAAATGTCTGTGATTGCTCGTGTAAAAAGAAATTTAAATTAATTTTTTAATTGAAAGATATGCTAAAAAATTTACACGCCACCGAAATGAACAGAGAAAATTGCTCGCAGACATTCTACGCGTTTGGAGGCTTCTGCATGAACACAGATTAACCTAATCGTGGAGCATGAGGAAGTCATAGAGCTTGTGCCACCTGTGTACAGAAAGTACCAGAACAAATTTTCATTTTTCACTAGGCTTTGATATTCTCGAGTGCTAGGAGCACTAAAACTCCGAGTAATGGTTAGTTGGATAGTAAAAAAAAAAAAAAATCATATTAAAAGAGAAAAATGTATATTTTAAGATACACAGAGACTCGGCCACCTGGTGTACGTTCTTCAGGACATTGGCAACAGGTCTCTTAGCCACAACGAAGAAGAGAATCAAAGAAGAAGTACAAATAAAATGAGAAAGTAACTAAATCAAGTTTCCTTGGGACGAAATAAAAGCAAATTGGATGAAAAAAATTGATAGTGCAAATGAGGATCGTCTCTCGAAAAATATAAGATTTAACGTGTTCGGTTGATATTTGATTTACAACAGACGCGTAGGTGTTTGGTGTCTTTTTAGAGCAAAATAAAAAATAAAAAATGAGACATCCATCTCGCCCACGCTGCCAGCGTGCACGCGCAGCAGCCGAGACGAACTTTTGCGTTCGTGGTTCGCCAAGATCGACAGAGAGGAAAAAAAGAGAGAAAGGAAAGAGTTGAAAAAAGAAATAAAAAATGAACGAGGACGAACCCTAAGGCGAGGCCCGTCCATCATTCGACAACTGATTTTCTTTTTCACCCATTAGTTTTTCTCGAGTGGCTAAGTACCAAAGTGACGAAGAGACTGTCACGAGTGCAGCTAAACACGATCGAGATCACCCGCCACCCACGCAGTATCGAACTAACAAGCCATTTATTTTTGTTTTTACGGGCTTTTTCTCGCGAGACCGCGGAAACGAAAAGACGAAGTGCGGTTCACCAACTTTATTTTCTAAGCTTTGACACCAAACCGTTTCGTCTTTCTTCCCCCTTTTTTTTCTTATTCTCTCTGAGACTCTACTGACGTTTCAAATTTATCGTTTCTATTTTTTCAAGTATCACATTTACTTTTAGAAACATCTCGCATAACAAATCCACGTGCCATATTATCAAATTTATGCTTTTCACGAGTTTTATGCCTTGGAAATAAATTTGAATAATTTCAATTTTCTCATTATTTTTTCTAATCATCGATTTTAAGAAATCAATTTTTTTGGTCAATATTTATAGAAACTTCTCGATCCTTATCGATTATAAATTTACTTCAATTTCGAATAAATTCATTCACCATTTATTTTTCAGTGATTTTATACTTTCGTCCACACAATTCACTATTTTTTCTTTTATTTATTTATTATTTTATGCGCAATAAAACCCGCGTGCTTATATTCCAATCATAAATTATAATCTACTCTAGTTGTCCTCCAACACCTGGCCCTCCCTCTGTTTACTACGAGAGTCTGTATGCTATACCAACGTCTCATGCATTCGAACGCCGTTCAATTATCTCGGCACAAATCCAGAAGCAACAAACTCGCAATATATATAGACTATTTATAATATATGATTTTACACTGTCCGTGTCTTGAAAAATCAACCCTCGATCTTTCTCTCGCCGGGTGATCCACTCCAGGCTTTTCTTTGCAAATCTATAGGGTGTTCTATTTATTAATTCGTTCACGAAATTCATCATATCTAAGGATCCGGTTGGTCAGTTTTTCTTTATATCAAATAACAAAAATATATGAATAAATATTCATTAGTCGTCAATTGCACAAAAAATTCTATATTTTTTCATGAAAAAATTCATTTTATACTAAATTACGATGGACACCGGGAAAACAATTTTTTCACGATCTCAATGAAGTTTGTAGAATTATAGAAAAAAAATTCAATATTTTTCGTATGGTGGTTATTGTTAAAAAAAATTGAAAAAATCATGTTTCGAAATTCTAAATGTTCCGATCAGATCCATAATCAGCGGAAAGTGTACGACTTGAAAGACTTTTACTAACATTTATAAAAATGAAAATGAAAGTTCCATGATGCAGATTATTTAAGACATTTATTAAAATGTTTAACTTTTTGCCCGAGGCAAATAAACGTCGGACACCCTGTATATGATTTTGTGATTGTGAGTACAGTGAGAGGACGAAGTGACTAGTGCTATCCTTTTGCCATGTGTAACGAGATACTTAAGAGCTGCATATGCATCAGAGAATCTTGGAAGGCAACGCGGAATGGACTCGGGACAGTTAGAAGATTTTCTATTCTTTTATTGTATTTCATCCTGTACAATTTTCATTTTACTTTGTTGATTTTTCTGTAGTTTTTATTGAAAAAGTACGCAGTTTACGGGAATTGAAATTTTTTCATTTTGTTGCTTACTATTTTTAATTGAAATGTTTAAAAACATTATAATACAAGGAACTTTGAACATTAAATTATTTTGTTTTACTCCGGGGAAGTCTCAGTTTATTTTTCATTCGTTTGGCTCCTTTGCGCTCCGCCCGCGAGGTGTGTTTGCATGACGTAGCGTGATTATTCAAATTTAACCAGTAACGAAATGCAACTCGAGATCGTACAGATTAAAAAGAGAAAAAGAGAATGAAAGAGCGAGAGAGGAAGAGGAGGAACCGCGTGTGAACACACGTGAAAATTTCTTATCCCAACATTATACTTGTATATTTTCTTTCGTACAATATAAACATAGATATATACTATATTTAAATGTATTTATTTCTCTCGCTTGTTCTTGCACAAATGCTTTCTCTCTGTGGCAAAGTTTGTTACCGTCCCAGTAAATGTATGCTCCGGCCGAGGGCAATACTTAATCACAGTTAATTACGGGCGTGTGCTTTACGCACACGTCGTCTTGGCCACCGAAGGCTTCAAGGGATGCAAGAGCGAGAAAAAGAGAGAGAGAAAGGATGAGTAGAGTTGTATAAATCTTCGCATTACTTATAACTCGTAAAAGTATGATTTTAATGCTTGAGTAATTGAATTCGATCACGCTACATTTTCTGCGTCATGCAATGATAAGAACATTTGGCTCGAATGTTTTTTTTTCTACTTTTTCCCAAATGGAAGCGAAGATTCTCCGACAAATGTGTACGAAGAATGTGATCGTTTGTTTGTTACTAGATTTAGAAAAATATTTCATAAATATTAAGGGGTCAGGGGTTGGGGTCTGAGCAAAAAAAAATTGGTATATTTTGTGGATTGTTTCTAAAAAAATATTAAAATTAATAGAAATTCTGTGGGCAGTGCTTTATAAAGCAATTAATCAACTATAAAAAATCGTTTTTTCATATTAATTAACAATGAAAAAAATGGGAGATGCATAACGTTTTTTTGCTGTGAACAATTATCCGAAGATTTTGACCTAAAATCTATTCTTTAAGAAAAAAAAAATGCTTACGGTATACAGTTTTTTTTCTTGTTTGAGAAGGATTTAGCCACTTAATAGATTAGTTTATAAATAAATGTAAAAAAAATGGTTATGTTTTTTTTCTCATCATTATACTCATTACAAGTCGCGGAAACAGGGAGAAATTCATTCATCATTTAATTTCGTTGTTTCTTTGCCAACTTTCTTAGGATTCCACGGTTTATTTTTTGCACTTTTGCGCCACGTTTGGAAAATGCTTGTTCCTTGAGATACGTGATTTCTTCGTGACTTAGTACAAATACTGTATCGATCTTTTGAAAGATATTTCTCAAGCGTACAGATATATATATTTTTATCAAAGAATCTTAATCCCCGTATATTTATATATACAGATGTTCTGCCGTTGAGGACTGACACGCAGTTGGTAGAACATCAAACACAAAAGCAGCGCGGTGTTCATTACCGCGCGAAGATAGAGGCGCTTAACTGTTTTGTCCTCGTGAGCTGATGGATAGCGCGTTCGCACGTTATTACCGGACAGTCATACACTTCGGTTCCAGTTTTATGGGCCTAGATTGGTACACTGTTTTCTTGCTCCCATGTACCAGAAACGCCGCCACATCTCTCTTCCTCTTTCCTTCTCTCGCCGTCTTTGTCTTTGCAAAAATAAAATAACACACGTGCGTGAGCTTCGAAGAGGCAACGTTGCTGTTCACCTTCCGATGTGTCTGAGCACTGCACACCTTTTCCCTTTCGTCAGAATAATCCAAGTTTATATATATTTATATATAAACATACTTTTATATATAAATAAGCAGTGACACTAAGTTGAAGAGTTATCCAGAAAGGCTTTTTAATAGTGTATTTACCGATAATGACCACCGCGGGAAAGCGTCGACGGTGTCATAGAAGTTCGATAATTTATGAGTCCTCGCCGTTCACGAGATTTCTCCTATTTATACTTGGTCCGAAACATACAAAATAGTGTAACGTGATCTCGTAGGAACAGTTTAAATGCGAAGAAATAAAATAAAAAGTTTAATGGTTCGCGGAAATGGAATTTTTTCAGTGATTCAAAAGTTTAAATAACTTTATCGAGGGTTAATTATTTCATGAGAAATTCCTGGCAAGTGTAGCTCCAAAGAGGACGCAGTTTGAAGGTTCGTTTTTGGCAATTAAAAATATTGCCCCTTGCCGCTGTGGTTATGTGGATAAATCGAAGGCAACGACACCGAAGTAACGTCCGCATAAAAAGATCCACGAAACCTTTGATTCACAATTATTGGTCGGTCCGGAAGTAAAGGTACAAGATACAAAAAGTAAAAACACATGAAGAGAATACTCATGTGTAATAATAAGTGCACGTTGACCGCGAAGAGAAAGGAGAACGAATGCGACATTTGTCTTCGTGAAAAAACAGCAACAGCAGCAGCAGCAGCAGCCGAAAGCATTGGCAAGAAGCGAGGTAGCGTCGCGTACACATCGCAACAAGGGAACGTGTACATTTGTGGCAGCTGGTAAACCACCCCCGGATGTGTCGCCCGCTTGTTCTCCATTCAGCCGGCTCCGGTCACGCCGGAAATGCGCGCCAAACAACTTACCGATATAATTATTTATCTCGGTGCTAATTAACTCCACCTCTTTTGTCTCGTCCTTCTTTTCCTTCTTTTCTTTATATTCTCTTTCTTTCTCTCTCTTTCTCTGTCCTCTTCTTCTTTCTTTATCTTAACGCAACACGTATAGAAATACCAGCAGGATACATATGACTACACGAGACAAATATATAAATAGAATATATTTACAAATACGTGAACACAGGTTTGTATGAACATGTTAAATTTAACGAACCTCGTCCATTCGTGTGGTCCACGGTGGATTAGAGACGTTCACACGTTCTCTTTCTTTCGTCTCTGGGGGCAAGTCTGTGACTTACTATTTATGATGTAATGACCGAAAGAAGTACCAGAGAGAGAGGGGCCACACAAATATCAACAGAGATGCCAACAAACAAAAGGCTTCAGGACTCATCAGTTGTTCAATTGTGTGGGAGTTACGTACGATTATTTTTATAAAGAATTCATGTGTATGTTTGATGTTGCTTGAGGGCATTTTTTAGTTTCAATGTGAAAACCTACACGAATTTGAATTATCTAAGATGCGAGCTTACCTTTTTCTTTCTCTGTCGTCTTTCTCTTTTTTATGTTTCTGTATGCGATAGTTACTTACACGCTGTACACAACAAGCATCGCGTAAATCTCGACGATATCACTCGAGAGAAAGACGAGGCCGAGGTGAGGATATGACGCTATCGTGCCTCAAGTTACACGTGAGAAAAAGCTCTCGACACCTTTTCACCACTGCTCTCTTCCCTCCTTCCCACTCTATTTTTTTCTTCTTCAATTCTTCAGTTGTCTCTCACTTCATACTTTTTTTTTCTTCCTCCTCCTGCTGCTACCTTTTCCTCTTCGTTCTTTTCTTTCTCTCGACAGTTTCACTACCGAGATTACTACTCGCAACCGTTCCTGGGAATTAAATCGCCCAGGGCGAGATCCTATCGCAAACTTTTATCGTCCAGAACAAACACACATGTGTATTCTACAATCTTTAACTAGATAAACGAAAGAGAGACAACAGAAGAGTAGCAGGGCAGAAAATATCACTTTTTTCAAAATTAACCTACAAATTTTAATCATTATGATCAATGTGTTCGGAAAAAAGTTACTAAATCGTTGGGCACTGAGAAAAAAGTCTTGTTAAAACGGAAAACTATTTATTGAATACGGACAACCAAATAATTTGTAATAATCCACAAAAAAACGTTTCAACGGTTCATTTTTCTGACAGTTTGACAATATACCAATTTTACTCATTAAAATGACAAAAAACTTCTTTACAATTGCAAAATGTTTAGTCGCTCGTGCGTCCAGCTAAACAATTGTCTCTTTCAACAACATTTTACTCCCAATGTGTTAGTTGAATATTATTATTAGGACGATATAAATAAATAACATACAGAAATTGAATGTAAAAAGTTGAAGACTTGAAAATAAATTTTTCACGTAGGACCATCCAGCGGTAATGCCAAGACGATAACATGCGTCGTTCGGCCGTTGTGTTGCACTCTCGTAAATTTGTCAGTTCTCGTAGGCCATCTCGCCTCTTACACACGCGATATATGTGCATATTTTTCTCGCGGCACATAAGACACACAGACAGAGGAGACAGACAGACGTACACAACTGCAGGAGAGACTCAAACTCGCTTCGGACACTCTGTGTTCTCGCAAATTATCCCCTTTCAATTTGTACGTTACTTTCTTATCGCTTCACCTCGCTACTGTCCCGTTGTGCAGTGCATGTTTTAAAAGGTGTGCAAAGAAAAAAAAACGAGAAAAATAAAAGAAAATACTGATGAAAAAAGCAGAGACAGAGGCACAGAGAAAGAATAATGCCTCGAGGGCTTTCTTTCCTCTCGTTATGGCCAATAAATAATCACTAACGTCTCAATGCAACGGGTAAAAGATGAAAAAAATTTGTTTTGCTGCATATTATCTTATCAGAGACTCTGGCCAGTTTTGTCTTCATTTCAGCCTCTTTAGCTTTGGCTCGTAATTACGTTGGGTTATGACAAATCGTTTTTTTTGTTTTCTTCATCGAATTAGAATAATAATTTAATTATTGAGTATTATTGATGTTTTTACAAGAGACTGTACCTCGAGAATTTTTCATGTTTTTTCACACTCGCTCGCGAGTTCCCACAATAATGATTCTTTATAATTTTCTACGGTCCACCCACGCGAGTTTATTTCTCGTAATTTTCTCGTACGAGAAAAAAACGTAACGAAGAAAAAAAGAAACTAAAGAAAAAAAGCAATCCTTTCTTACGAGGTCCAAGCAGCAAGGTCGTTTACTCTCGAAAGTCTTGCACCGCCGATATCTCCTTCTCTCCTTGCTTTGCTCGCCTCTTGGGGTCATTAACAGCGGTAGAAAAGCCACCGCCGCAGAAAAAGGAGTGAACACGGTAGAGATGAGAAGTGTAAACCGTGACGAAATGCGGCACGACCAACGAGCCCTCCCGCCAAGTCCAAACTCTTCTTTCTCTCTCTCTCTCTCTTTCTCTCTCTTTTTCCTTCTCTCTTCTTCTCTCGTACTATACTATTCTCGAATCCACGATATTTCACGTGTACGAAATATGTAATAACGCCTCACCAGCAGAGAAGCAACAAACCGACGAGATTTCATCCTCGCTCTGTTGTTTTCTTTTTTTTCCTTCAATTTCCCTCTCTCCTTTTTTCTTTTTGATAGAATAAAATATATATAATACATTCTTGCGTACCTGATCACAATAGATCACACGCTGTGAGACGAAACTACCAGGAGAACTCGACCGAATGAAATTCACTGTTGGCCACATATGTGTCGAATTAAATAAATATCGAAAAATCCTTAACCCAGAAAGAATAAATTAAAAAAAAACCAATTTATTGTTTTATTAAATGAACTAAAAATGTAGAAACAAAATACGAGTTTAAGAAATATTACACATTTGTTATTTTTTCATGTAATTACTTATTTTTTTGGTAAAAATAAAAACAGGGCTTGTTGCTTCGGTTTCGATCGTCCAATTCAAATTTATTACTTACGATTTTTGAACCTCAAAATGTTTCCTAATATGCCAGAGAGTCAATCATTCCCGTGATTGAATCTGAACGACAAAATTCCGATCAATTCGAATTCAGATTATTATATTTTTCTACTCCCAGCACGTTGTCCCCGTTCCCGGAAGCAGAACCTTTATTTTTTCTCCTTTTTTTTCTTCCCGTTGGTTTGGGTCCGAAGCGGATACAGTAGGTACCGGTAAATACCACTAATCACTTCTCGATCCTCTCTAACCTGCGGCTTGACCCGGCAACCCGAGGAGTTATCGTCGTTGCCTTTCATCCGGGCTACTATCCTCACAGACTCACACATGATCGTGATACATTTTGAGAAAGGGAGAGAAAAAAACCGAACGAAATAAGAGAAAAAATAAGAGACGAGAAGAAAAGTAGAGAATTCAAAGAAAAAGTAATTAATCGAAGGAAATAAAAATAATTAAACACATTCATTTATTTTTCTTTCAAATTCTGATAATGAATAAATAATAAAACGAAATAATTATATCGTGCAGCCTTTTAAAAGCGTTTCAACATATTTTCCACCCTCTTAATTTATTTACAACTTTCTAAATGCCATAAGAACAATTTTTAAAGACAAATCTTTAATTAGAAAATGAAGTTCTTGGTCACAACCCGAATATCCTCATTATGTTCGATTTTTTAATGATTTTCTTTTCATTTTTGTAACAGGAGAAATGATGAATATGTCTGATTTATTTAAATTTCATTCCTATCGAATATTTTTAAATAGGACTAACTTCAATTTAGTTTTTATTGTATAATTAAACGGTAATTTCCATTAATGTATATTAAGTCGTGGGAGATTTTGTATTCCATGCCACACATCATGATTTCGTAATAAATAACAAGATTACTTGCGGTCTGGACATTAAAGAAGATATCAAAGATTTCATGGGCGGTACCGTTAAGGATTTGGAGTATAAAAATTAAGGAGCAATTCAAGAGGCTTTTCTTCGAGGTTTTTTTTCTGGTCTTGGCCTTTCAAACCATTTCCCATTCATTAAGAAACCTACAATACGAATTAAAAGAATTTCCAGGGGATTCTAAATGGAAAAGATCAAATTTTCCAAGTTTACCAAGTGAAAAAGCTCAATTAAAAATCACAGCACCGTATAAATTTTATTCCACACACAAGACATAAATTTCCATCGGTATCATCAACAGCAGAATCTTAACTGGATGAATAAATTTAAAAAACGGACAAATTACACCCAATGCGAAATTTAACCGAGAAGTGCGAATAAATAGAAAAGACACGAGTCGTTGTAAAAAAAAAGAGAGTAAAAAAAGGTTTAAAAAAATGATTTATGGCGAATTTTGTGAGTCGACAAAACGCCGCAGTCACTCTGCTTGTCGATCCCGTCGATTTCCCTCATTTCCTTCGCGATCGCTGCTCCCAGAGGATCGACTGTGACTCGGAGTTCGACTTCGACTAGCTGCGCTCTGTCTCCCTCGACTTTGGCTTCTCCTCTGCTCCCGATCGTAAGCGTAACCTCCTCCGTCCCCGGTATTTTCACGATGTCTGCCCGACTCGGTCGGCTCTTTCACCAGCATTTCCATTTGATCGTCTCTCCGATCGTTGCACGATTTTCCACGACGTTTCCGGCTTCGTCGAGCTGCTCGCGCTTTTTTCCTCCGACCACCCGCACCACCTCCGCAACCCTTTCGACTCTTTGCTCGACGCACTTTACGACTTCGAGTCTTGCAACCAGCGCCCCCCCTTGAACGACCCTTGCGACCACCCCTTCGACGCTTCCTGCCCCCTCCGCCTCCACCACCTCGACCTCGACGACGACCACTACGTTTCATTCGACCCTTACAACCCCCACCCTTTCGACTTGACGCTCGACGACGAGCTCGAGCCCGAGACCTGCCCTTTGTAGGCTTGCAACCACATCCACCACCACGTCCTCTCTCCATTGGAACCATCGAATCCTCCATTCCATTCCCCATCTCCGGATCCGAGTTCAAACTGTAGTGACCGTGAACCTCTTTCAATATTCCGTATTCCAATCCACGTTTCAGGGCGGTGCACAACTTGAAAAGAAATCAATAAAGTTTGTATTTTAATCACTGCACTTTTGAGTTGACGATTTTTTCAAATTTCAAACTATTTTTTTATTATTTTGATTGTTGTTTCAGTCAAAAATCTGTCAAGTACTTGATAATTTTTTTTAACCTAAGAATACTGATGGAATTTATAAAAATTGACTATCAAATGATTTCAAAGTAGGGATTTTCTTTTAACCTCACTATTTTTATTTGACGTTTTATTTTGCTACTTACTTTTCGTTTCACAGTCCCATCATTTAGTGTATTTGAGGCATTGTACTCGGAAGTGATGTAGTTCAAAATTTCTCTTGGTGTCGAGCCCTGAACTTCGCGTAAGTTTCGTATCGCCGAAACAACGAGGGCAGTCATTTTTGGCGGATGTTTAACCATTTTCGGTTCTTTAAATCACGTATAAAAATTTACGGAATAAATAAAACAGGAATTTGTTGAATGTCAATGACTTGGAGGCTCGTCACGATTACGCAGCCGTTGATTTCATGGAAATTGGGTTGAGGCAAATTCGATTTCAATAGAAATTGACGAAAAAAATCCGAAGAATCATCCAAAAATTGATGCACCAGCTTTGGAAAATGTCCACGTAAAAAAAGTTGTAAATTATAATAAACTTGAAATTTTTCGTGAATTGAGATCCATAAAAAAATCTCAAGGACTTTGTAATTTTTTTACGGCCGCATATGTTTATTTTTTATCGCCAATCTCCGAGATTTTGTGACCCTCCGAACAGCAGGGTTGGGATGACGAAGACGTCTCGAAATTTGCACCATCAAGAATTTTTTCCAGCCCGAATGTTTATTTTTATTCGATTTTTATATTTCGTTCAACGTATCGGCCTCTCCTTTAATCGCCAACACATCGTGTCACTCCAATTGTCATTGCACTCGTAAGAATTTCTCACTTTTTCAACCGGTTTTTTTGTTTTTTTGTTTTTTAATTTTCCGCTTAAAAAACGACGTAGAAAAAAATGTGAGGTGGAGGTTAATCGAAAAAGAAAAAAAGGGCTGCTTGCCAATGGCGATCACGAAATAACTGGGAGAGCTTGTTGACGATTGTCACTTTATTCTCCCTCGCCGTTGCCAAGAGGCCGGAAGGAAGGAACGACGAATATTTCGAGCGAATTATTTCAATGAAATTATTCCGCGCTCAATTATTTTTGCGATCATTCACGTCGTTAAAATGATAAGCATAATATTTTGTATTTTTATTATTCGAACTTACAGCTATTAACCCTCAAACCATCTTTGCTAAATATTCATATTTTAATAAACAATAATAATAATAATAATAATAAAATCCGAACAATAACAACAAAATAATGTCAGAAAATCGCTTTGATATTCCATTGAGATTTTGGAGCCACGGCTCAATGAATCGGAGAGTATATTTAAGAATAGAAACAGTTGTGCTAAGTAGAACGACATTAAAGCTAGAACGTGATATCGTTGGCATGGAACAAAAGAGAAAAACGAGGAGAAATGTGTCGCATTTTAGTGGACTCAGTGAGCAGGTGGATTGTGCGAGTATATAATACGACGAGGATCTTGCGGTAGCGGTTTTGATGCACATAGTTGTTGCATTTTGTGGAGTTTTACTAGTGGAGCGTGACAGTGGCAAAGCAAAGCAGCAGAGAGAACAGACGTTTTCGTAGTCGCAGGTTTATTAAATAAACATAGAAAATTTGCTCTCTCTCTCTCTCTTTTCATTCTGCTCTTCGTCTTCCTCGCTCTAGTTTTCTTCCTTTTTCCTCTTCTTTCTCCATCTCTCTCTCTCTCTCTCTCTCTCTCTCTCTCTCGTTCTCATTTTCTTTCCATCTCTGTTTGTTCATCGCCACCCGCACAAACTACTCGGCCGATGTCGCGTGTTTATAAATAGTACATCAACGTAATGCTCTCTTGCAAAGAGTTAAGCTCACACATAGACAAGTTTAGGCACACGCGTAAGTAAAAGTAAGACGCGTAACTAAGAGTGGCCAATTCGGAGAGCAGAGCCACGAAAGATTTACGAAGGCTTGTGTACCCAACGTTTCATCATCGTCCAAAGCACACCAACACCCACACAAACCGACACAAACCAAAAGAGACACGTCGTCATACAGCCATCGGACCGAAAGCACGACAGACGCGAACGCGGAACGGAATTCGAGGTAGCGAGAATGAAATTGAAACGCGCCCGATTTGCGCTTCTTTCCATGTGCGTATCTGTGTGTCCGTGTCGTTCGGTACCGCATCTCTTGAAACACTAGCGAGTAATAGACTTCGAGAAAAGATGGAGAAACAGAATTAGGAGTATTTTTGCTCGAGTTATTCGAGTAGATTCGAAATTTTCATATTTCACCCATCGATTATATTCCTTTGGCAATTTTATAGATTTCAATAACTCATCGCAGCTCGTTTCATAAACATTTGACGCAAATGCTTGGTAAATTTCATTGACAAATATGTACATTAGGATTTCTGTTCTGTTGATATTTGACGATAAAGTTCGAGTTCTCAAATTCATTTTAAATATTGACATGTTTCGTTTGTTCAAGTGATGAAAGTAGTGTTGGTGTTGTCAAATATTGACTGAAGTTTGAATTCATTAATCGATCGTTTATTCGTAGGAGCGTTTTTGAAATTAATGTGGGAAGAGAAAAAAAAACGTCTGTGTTTACATAAGAAAACGCGGAGCATAAGGTTATGAATTAATAATAAAACTAGAATTTACATAAATGTATTTAGTTGAATCACATTTTCCAGTGGTCAGTTGAGAAGGTCAGGGACAGCCTCCCTCGTCCCTCTCTCTCTCTCTCTTTCTTGCTCGTTGGAGAAAGGATGCCATGGCAAGCGTAAATCAGGCTGTAGCATGTGAAGTTATATTAGCAACGAGAAGATACGAGATTGCTTCTCGAGAGAGGAGAGAAATCTTGAAATCGTTCCACCCACCGGGCGAGCACACTCTTAGACGACGTCAACGTTGACTACGATGATGATGACGACGACCACACGAAGGCTCTCGCACGCGGTTATAGTTCTTCTTCTTCTTCTTCTTCTTCTTCTTCTCCTTCTTCTTCGTCTACTTCTCTCGCGAGGGCGAGCGAGAGAGGGGAGAGAGTCCGTTTATGCGAAGCATCTCTCGAGCCGACATAGACGTATAAATAATTTTCGTGAGCATCCTATGAGTGCAGGAGAGAAACGTTTTTGCTGTTGCTTTCCGAAACTCCGGATTATCGTGTCGAGCTCTCGGGAACTAGAATCGCAGATTTCTCGCTCTCTCGAGATGCTCTTTGAGTTAAGAAATCAAAGGGCGTAAAGTTGAGGCTTCTCGAGAAAGCATTTGGACCTTTTTGTCACAACGTAACTCTCTTTTCATTGACTTTTTTTTTACTCCAATCTTTTTTTTCCTCTCTTCTCTCTCTCTCTCTCTCTCTCTCTCTCTCTCTCTCTCCCTTCGTTTCTCATTCTCTCTAGTTGGTTGCATCGTGCAACATCTCCGAGCATCCTCAAAATTTAGCCAACGGAATTAATCAGCTAGCCGTCATAATTCATATTTCAAATAACGAGAGTACCGTTCCCAGTTTCTCTTCTCAGACAAGCAGCATAACTAGCGTCTTTAGAAATTATCTTACAGCATCCCAACTGCTCCAGATGCGTTTACATCGGCTCAACTATGATGCTTTTTAGTCGCGAGAGACCTGCCACGAAACTTGTCGTTTTTTTTTTTACTTCGTTTTTTTTTTAGTCGCTTATCAGAGTATTTGCCAATTTAATACTGTTGCGAATTTCCGTAAACCATGGAGACAAAGATGCCAAACAATGGCAAAAGTCATGAATATTGAATGTCAATTAAAATTTCTGTAATTAAACGAGAAAAATGGATTCTTGTTTCCGCAAATTATCTTGCGGATCTTTACTGATACATCCTATCACTTCAATTCGACTGTTTTTATCACTTCCGTGTTCCTGTTCCTGTTCCCGTGACACCCTCGAGAGTAGTGCCTCCACTTCTGTATCGCATTAGCCTGAGGGCCAAGAAAAACTGTTGAAAAACTGGTCGATGCAGACAACAATGTTTTTACTGAGATTGCACGGGCCGGTGCATAGCTAAGCGGTAAAAATTCTCTGAGTATTTAAAAACTTGAAGCAGAATTCCTCTAAATTGAAACTAAGTTGAACACATGGAACTCATTCCCTTTTCATTAGTGTTGAAATCAAGTGTTTTGCGGATCTAAGATGTTCTGCAATGTAAAGGCCCGACAAAGTTTACAATTGGGTGGTCAGTCGTGAAACTTGATCAGTAGAGAAAATGGAAACAGTGAGAGAGAGAGAGAGAGAGAGAGCGAGAGCGGAGAAAGAAGAGAGCAAGGGAGAATGAAAGAAGGAAAGAGAAAAAGATGGAGAGACCGGCTGCGTCCAGTCTTCATCTCGTTATTAGGTTTGAGAGACACACAGGGAGGGTGTGCGACTTTCTGCAGTCCGATTGCTCTCCGGTGTGTCTTACGGACACACGAGAGCACGTTCGCCAGCAAAAGCGCACGTTCACCGACACGCTCTTTCTCTCATTCTATCTCTAACTCTGTTTCTCTTACAAATAACCCCCTTAAGCCTCATCCGCGGTTGCCGCTGGTCTCGTTGCACGCAATTTCGCTCCGGTATTTCCGGGTGCGTGCACCAGACTACGTCTCAAGAAGATCTCAAAGACAAGTCTCGGCAACTATGAGAAGAGCAGACAAACGCCTACGAAATGTGGAATGAAACGACGTGTCGCGAAAAGGTCACAATAAAACGAGTCAAATGAAACGAAAGAAGAACTAAAAAACATATTCTAATGTAAAATAAAACATCTCGAACTGCACAATCACTGTTGATTTTATGAAAAATCATCCTCTTTACTTGTTTAAACATTTTATTATTAGTTCGATGCGTTTGCCTTGGAAAATCTATAGTCGCTACGAACAATTTGGTCCAGAGATGTTTTTTGTTTTTTCGTCCAGAGGGTGAAAAAAGACACATTCGTGTTGGTTTTGCCAGTAAATCAGTGCGCGATCACAAGGGAAAGCAGAAGCTCTTCACAGAAGAGTTTATAAATGTATCTCCCACGCCCTCCACTGTCTGGCGCGAATTTCTCTCTCTTGCTCTCTTTCATTCTTTCTCTTACTTCCTTTTCCGTGGCATGCGAGAGAAGCCCCCGAGTCCAAAACAAAGAACACGGGGCTCTTCGTACTTGATTTCTGCCTGGTAGATTTTTGCTCTTTTGCTTTCGCTCTTTTCGTCCTCGCTCATTCGTTCCTTTACTTCTGCCCCTTTATTCTCTTGTCTCCCCGACTAACAAACAAACAGGCGTAGTTATGCTTCTCTGACTTTTAATATCGTTAAAATTTTGCCCTTTTGTTCCCAACTCTTTGACATTTTCGACTCTATAGACATATATTTTAAATATATACTCTTTGTCAGTAGGCGGCATGCAGACTCACTGTTAACGTTTCGGAAGCTTAAATTAATTTGCTTCTTTCCAGCTCCTCGTCTTCTTCTTCTTCCCCTTCTTCGTCTTCTCCTTCTTCTTCTTTTTCTTCTTCTTGAAGTCTTATCCACACTTTTTTCTCCACACTTTCTTGCAGCTGGATGTCTGTCGCACGTACCACATATTTGTATATACGTTAAGTCTTTATTTTGTTGCCCTCGCTCTGAGAAAAGACAACGCGTCGACTTCACTGGCCCCCTGTTTCTTCAATTCTCACCAATGTACGAGACAAGGGTGAGAAAAGCAAGGACCAGACGAAGATAATTAATTGCTCTGCGGCTCCCGTGAGTACGAAAAGCTTTTCAGGTTCATCGTTTCACTGAATTCTTGCAAAAACGTTGTTTATTTTTATTCTTTTATTTGCCATTATAATCCCAACATTTTTGATCGATTTAAACGTCAAAATTTTAATCGATCACAATGATCACTTCATAAACAAGCTCGGAAAAGGAAGACGATATTTAATAAGCAAAACGAATGAAAGGAAAAAGGCAAAAGAGAGCAAAAGATGAAGATGAAAAAAGAGCCGAGCAGATTTGTTCCCGCGCGTTCGAATCACGATGATGAGGAGTCCTCTCGTGCCTTGGCGTGTGGGTAGGCCAGGTTCTATCTCCTTTCACTCGGCAGTTAATTACGAGCGGGAGACGTCGACGCCCGGCACTTACGATACAAGGGCTAACGCTGTTCGCGACAAAACGCCTAGAGTTATGAATAACGAGCCGTGGAGAGTCTTGGCTTTACTTGATTCCCGGACCACGCGAAGATATCGCGTTATACGCGTACATCGACGTTGCCCCATAAGATACACTCGTGCACTCGAAATTTCAACATTTACCCGCGAGCTTGATTAAACGAATAATTCTAACAATACACGAATTAATTGCGATTTCACTGGAAATTTATTAAGAAAGAGGAATTTTTCTCCTCGTTTTTCCACCGGTTCCATCGGTTACAACAAAAAATCTGATGGCTCGAAAGTGATTTTTTCTCGGGCTTCAAAAGTAATAAAAAGCGCGGTATTACTTTTTTTATACAATTTTGAGCAGTGCACAATGAAAATGATTGTAATTCATTCTCTCTCGGGAAAAGGCTCTGAAAAACACTCGAAATTGGTTGCCCGTACGTTTCATTATTCGACATGATACGTTTAAACATTATCGTTGTACTAAATTAATGTGAAATGTCTAAGCTCGTTTTAAATTTTCAATGTCTCATCATGTAGAAACTTTATTCTTGTCGACAAGCAGTCAATATCAATTTCTCGATGAAGGTCTGCATGGATAATAGTAATTTATATATCGAGCATATCTTCGATCCGACGATGATGAAAATCGTGAATGTTCGATCGCAGTCGTTAACTCTTCTTGAATTATAAAACCGGCTTTTAAACTTTCGCATATATAACCTAATAGAATACGTGTGTTCGTTAAAATAACGATACAGATTGAAAAAGTAGAAGAAAATAGAGTAAAAAAAAAAGCACGTATTTTATATTAATAATAAGACACAGAGAAGCAACGTGCAATTAATATTGAATAATTTCTTCATGCAGATTAAAAATGGTTTAAAAAAGTATATTAATTAAAAATTTGTCAACTGATTTGAAAATTTATGTTAAACAAAAAGTTTAAAAACACAAAATTCATAAAAACAAGTTTTGTAAATGTTTTTTAATGACAAAACCATTTAAAGAAACTACAGGTGCAAGTGTGTGTGTGTGTGTGTGTGTGTGTGTGTGTGTTTAAAATATCAACAAAATGAAAATAACGAAATATCCGTCGTATTAGCTATTAAGAATGTCTGAAAGTCCGTTAATTGCATTAGTGCTTGGAGGGTGTTTATTGCTCATAATTTAAGTGTGCAGGTCTCTGCCATGGCATACTCGGTAGTGAAAGCCTCGTTCTTGAAACATTTTCGTATCTCATATTGGGCGATGGTTATTCCGTAGCGATACAAGTCTCGCCACTATGATAATCGTGCAATATAAATTCTTGTTAGTCTCGTTTCATCATCGAAATAGACTCTCAATGCAGTCGTAGTTGAAGGGTGTATCAAGCCGTGTAATATATATACATAAATATATATTTATACTTAATGTATACATGTAAATCGGATGAATTTCCGCACGAGATGTTTGAGGATCTCTAATACGTGGATGCTGACTTGGCAGCATCGTAGCTCGATCTCTCTCATCACTGGTCCAAAGCCATTATGAACAGCTATAATAACAGAGATCTCTACTAGAGAAAAGAAAGAAAGATAGAGAAAGAGAGAGAGAGAGAGAGGCAGAGAAAGAGAGAGAGAGAGAGTAGATGAGTGAGAAAGTACGAAATAGAAACGAGAGTGTAAGATAGGGATGCTGGGACCCCCTCATTAATGGAACGGTACGCGGACTATGAATCGTCCATGATCCCACCTTAGTGAACGGACAGATTTCGTCCGTCGTCGTCGACGTCGCCCAAAACTCATTCTCCTTCTCTTTCCTCCTTGTACTTAGCTATTTAGGCTTCTCTAGCCTGGTCTATGAATGTAACTCGAATTCATCTCGGCTCTCACTTGAGATAAAGACAGATATGAGAAAGAGAGAGGGGGCGAGAGAGAGAGAGAGAGAGAGAGAGAGAGAGAGAGAGAGAGAGAGCAAAAGAAAGAGAAAGAGATGAGAGAGAAAAGTCCACGAGGCGAGGATAATAATAACGGCGTAATGGCGAGAAGAACGGCGCGGATAATAATAATGGCTCGCAATTTATCTCTCTCATTATGTGTATAAAGTGGGCCGCTTGGGAAAATGCAGAAGCTCTTTTGCTTCTGTGCCGTAGATGCGCGCTCGTGGAAGAACAACCATTGCACGCCCGCCTTGCGTCAATGCGTGAGCCGAGCATTTTCGCACTGCTCATCCACGAATGTCGTAAATATCTGCAACACCACCATCCCATCCGTGTATTATAACCGACCTCTTCGACCCAAAGCCAGAAAGTAAGAGAGAACAAACAGAGATAACCCGCCTTTCCAAATTAAAGATGAAGCGAGAAAGAGCGAGGAAGAAATTTCTACTTCGCCACGCAAAATTCTTCCTCCTTCCTTAGTCTTGTATTCGAAATCCCCTGATTTACGATACCCTCCAACCATTCTAATGTCCAGGTGAATTAAACCTACTCTTCATTCGATCAAAAATCTCAACTTTACGCACAATCTTGACACTTCGATATTTCAGGGTTGATGTCAGTCTAGAGCATTAAAACGTCAGCGTATTATATATTTTTTTTCACCGATTTATTGATTAATTGATGATTTAGATTTTGATCAATAATTAAGAAAAAAATGACAAATGCACTGCATTTTGTTCCCTTTTCAAAAACGCTCCATTTTAAAGAAAATCACTACTTTAAAAAAAAATCACGTAATTGTACGAGCTACATATCCACTTGGGTGGAGCCTTCCGAAAAAAGTGTCGCATTGATCATTTTGAGTAAATTATATTTGTCATAATTCAATAAAATGGAGTCCACAAAGTTTCTAGTAATTCCATGCATTATTTTACTGAAAAAAAATTATCCAACCACGTCTGTTTTGATTTTTCCTAACTCTAGAACGGCCTCAAGTACACTGTTTTGAATGAATCTGAACTATAATAAAACGATCTTTTCGTAGAGTAAAAGCAACTCTGAAATAATAGTGCAAAACGTTTTTTCTAGCCGTAATGATTGCAATAAATTTATTTAATTCTTTTGTTGGTATAGTTTTTTGGCGATATAAAAATCGTAAGTATATGTTGGCTCGTCGGGTGAGGGTGTAGAAACTGACATGTGAGATGCGACTCTTCGTGACCGTCGTTGTCGTAGTCGTCGACGCCGACGACGACGGCGACGTTTGACGTTACTATGCTGAGTGCGTTTCTATAAATATAACGGCACTTTGGCACGGGGGCAAGAAGAACGCTGTCGCACTATCATCTTTCCCTCTCCACCTCATACCCTCATCATCATTTTCTCTCCTTTTCTATACGCTCCATCTTTCTCTTAATCTTTATCGTTTTCCTCAGCCCACTGCAAAGTTTAGCGCTTGTTTACATCGATAAAACTGCTGTGATTACCTCGCCACGAGCCATTAGTGATCTTCTGAGTTACGAATTTCAGTAGAATCACGAAATCCACAAAAATTATCCAAAATCCCCGTATAAATTATAGTGTCGAGAAACTGCAATGAAAATTTATGAATATTACTCCATTTTTCACGAATCAAATCAAGCTTTTAAGTATTTTCGTCAATAAACACATAAATATACTTTATAAATGATTATTTTTAGGAAATATTAATTTTCTTAGTTCTATCAAATAAATAAATTAATCATAATTTCTATTAATTAATCATTTTATGAAAAAAACGTCATTTCGGTCTCAATCAGTCGACACAAAAACGGATTTTTCGCAAAATCTTTCACAAAATCATCGACCAGGTGTGATTGAACATTGTAATATAAATCAGTAGAAAAGAGTGTCAGTTTCAAAAATATAAGTGACAATAAATTTGATTGTATGAATTGGTGGTTTAAAAGTTGAACGAGGACATAATATTCATTCATAAATTGTGCTCACCCGAAGGAGTTTATTTAGCGAGAGCTCGTTCAAACGCACGAACATCTCCATCGTCATTCTCGTCGTTCGTCGCGAGCACGAATATCTCTCTGTTATATCTCGCTGACGTAAAGTGTCTCATCCCTGTCTCGTTTGTTTTCCGCTCTTTCAAACCTCGCGAGGATTCTCACACTGTCTTATGTGTGGTATTATTTGTGTGCAATTTGTACTCGTGTTTATGTGGATCTGAGCGCGGGCGGTCTTCTCTAGTTTTAACGTCGTGAGAGGGTGCTTTCTCGCCTATAAACGACACATTGTCGAGTGACGTTTACTGCCTGTTTTCGGTCGTCTTTTGATCCGGAACGAGGTGTTAATTTCTCTGTGGGAGGAGAAACTCTGAAAAGCATATTGCTCATGGTTTGATTTTCTAAAAAAATTGAAACAAAGTACCAAGGAATGAGGCTACGAGAGAAAATTTGCAAGTTTTCTTACGTGTCATTAAATTTTTTATCCAAATTATAGTAAATAATGTTGCATATTTTTTTTTTTTGTATTTTTATAACAAGTCGTAATAATATAGAATGTATTTATAATTCCACAGGCTTCTTCAACCCCCTTAATGACTATTCTGAACGATGTTGAAATGCTCGAATAATTACAACAATTGCCTAAACGATATTGCGTTGCAGTAAATTGTTAGGAATTTAAGGACGTGCATTATTATAATTTGTGAATAATTGAACGATTCAAGATTCAGCCAAAACAGCAAGTTTTTTGAATTCAGTAATTACCATCAGAGAATCCGAAATAATTTGGTTAAATCTTCTCTATGGCTGTTCCGCCATATTTTCTTCTGAAAAAGGGAATGTTTAACTCCAACTAAATGTCCTTTTAAGCGGTAGGGTCTCCTTTTTATTGGAGGGACACGCCTCGCAAATGTGCTCGAAAACGAGGAACATTTGTACGCGTTATTTTCGGGGACTCTGTTGTTCGAGTCGTGTCTATTAAATGTAATCGTCGGGCTTTTATTTACCGCTTTCTTTGAACCCTCCAATCTGCATAATTTCGGGTCACTTTCGACGTGATCCAAACCCTCGAGATCTCAGCCAATTTTTCTTCCTGGACAAGCAGTACACCCGACCCGGCAGTTCTCACTCCTTTTTTTCCAATCAAAAACCTCCAGTGTTGTGAAATTGTTGTCAAAAATCATCAAATTAAATCAAATTCATCAGGAAATATTAGGAGACGTGTGACAAAATCATTGAGAAAAAACAAGTAAATAAATGGCACGTTATTGAGAGACACAAGGTCATAGGCAACAGATTATCCGAGTAGGTGGAGTTTGTTCGTATATTATATTCGTTCGAAGATCGAGAGAAAGACAGAACGAAAAAGAGAGAGAGAGAGAGAGAGAGGGAGGGAGAGAGAGAGAGAGAGAGAAATCTTTCACAGTTGCTGCATTCCTGGACGACGGAGAGTATTAGTCTGCGAAACGAAATGGCCAGACAACTATGGAGAGGCAAAGTGAGTTGGAGCGGGGAGGAGGAGGAGGATTGTGGATGAGGGCGAATTACGGCGGCTACGCGATGCGGCAAACTCCGGGTGTTATGTAATCAACGCGACATGAAACTAATATGTATTGGTGTTGGCCTCCGAAAATTGTGCATGGTCTGCTCTTCGAAACGCATACATATATATACAATATTTACAGACGAAAACTGCGAGAGCACCAACGCCTCGTTGCATCTCCCGACACAGAGAAGTTGGTACTAATTTGGACCAGGTAGTAATTTTGGAACACTCACATTTCTTGAGATCTGAGAGCTCGATTCACCCACATATGTGTTTTTCTCTCGCGGAATTTGTTCCAAAAACGTGTCAAATGTTATTTTGTAGATGAAAGAACATTGCAATATTTTATTGCAACAAAAGTATCCAAATCATTTCAATTTCATTTATTTCGGGGCAATCCTTCGAATTTTTAACCCTTCGTTAAAACACTTTCAATAATTTCTTCATTTCTTTAAATACTACCATTTCTCGTGGTGTAGTATTTTCATTATTGAAAAAAAGCATTTTTCTCAAGTTCTCCTTGGATTATTATTCCCAAGAACATTGGAAATTGGAAGAATCATGATTTTATGAAATGAAACACTTTCTTTTCCAAATGTCAAAGTTATTAATAATTCTGGAACCTCATTTTTGTCAATGAAAACTGATCCAAAAGGGCTGGTTGCGAGAGGCGGTGGAAACACCTCGGGTCAGATGGACCCAGTGTGTTGATCCCATGGCCAAATTCGAATCTATAAACGAAAGGTTTCATAATTATAATGAATTTCATTGTTATAATAACGATTTTATTTTGAAATGTTGGTTAATAACGTTGAATGCTAATTTCTCTTCGTCCATCTCTTAAATCTTGTATAGCAACATCGCGAATTGCAGAGAAGTGTGTATTACGAGAACGCGAGAATTATTATAGAATTAGAATTTTGTCCGAGTCGTCTCTGAATCGTGTGTCCTCTCATGTGCGTAATTCCACATTTTTGTATGTGTCTATGTGTAATGTGTAAATGTGTGTATATATAAGTGGGATATATTAGTATCAAGAGAAGCTGGCAGACTTGTCTGGTCCGCGCCCCCGGTTATTATACACTCCAAATGCAACGCGGAGGCGTTCACGTCAGACTTCGTCCCATGGAAAAAGAAAGAGATAGAGAGAAAGAGAAAGAGAGAGAGAGAAAGAGAGAGAGAGAGAGAGAGAGAGAGGATAGTGTGGGTATGTAACATCCAGCAGACGGTAATAAATAAATATGTTGGGCATGGAAGCTCGCGAGATTTTGACAGGGTCAGGGAGAAACGGTGCGAGACAAAAATTCCTTTTTTTCATCACTACTGCAAGCTTTACACACACATATTCATATATATAAGTATATTTAAATAAAAAATGTATTGAAAGAAAAGGAAGACGATCTTGAGAAAGAAAACACGTGTGTTTTGTACGATCCTTAAAAGAATTTCCATCGTACATACGATTTTAATACAAAAATATAGATTTTTAAATTCTGGGTGCATTTAAAAAAGAAGGAAAGGTTTGATAAACGATGCTGGATGAAAAATTGATTATTTATTCAATTTAAATAATATTCAAACTGAGGGGAAGGGCTGGATATCTTGAAAAAAACATGGACCACGTGTGTGTTTCGTGGATAAGCGGACAAAATTGACCCCTCGACTTCCGGAGTCTCCGAATGCGGACGAGGGCCTGCCTTTTTGTCCCCTCGGGGGAATAAACGCACGCGAGGAATTTCGTGATGAGACCTCTTTCCTTCTCTCTTACATCTTCGACAAATAACACAAATATAATGTATAGACATGGTGTACATTCGTCAAGTCACGTGGCGAGTAATGGATTCCACGTAATAGCGAGTGGCTCGTTATGAGAAAATGGCTATTCTGTAGATTTACTAGTGTACGTGCGAGACAACGCTTAAGAGAGGGTGGAAAGCATGACGTTGATTAGAGATTCCTGAGAAAGCAACGGATAAATCAGTGTCTCTTGAATTATCCGCTTGTTGCGCTAAATCCTTCGCCAATATATTTCTATCATAAAAATGTATTGGCGTAGGTCATGCCTGTCTATTTAATTATGTCAATCGAAATTATAGATCGACATTTTTCCACCGATTTCAAAGAAAGAGATTATTTTCCTTTGTTGCCAAAAACCTAAATCTGCAAAAAGACTGTTCCCTTCACGTCAACGAAAAACATCGATAATTTTGCCCTGTGTTATTATGTCCAACGTTTTAGTGAAGTTTACAACGTATCAATGAAACTTACGAACTCACGAACTAGTCCACTTACGAAAAATGACTTTGTTCCTTTGTAAATTTGTATAAATTTGAAATTCGTTAGTTATCGTGGAATTCAATTCTTCAAAATGAAATAATCATCGAGCATTTTTATTACAACACACTATAATATTTTAATATTTACTGCTTCTAAATGTTCGTGTTTTTCAAGTTTGAAATATACTTTGGAAGGTCTTCAAAAAAAAGTGACGGCTTACTGTTGGTCTTGTTTAACATAATCCCGCAAGAATGTGGTAACACTTTGAAGAGTGTTAATGAAAATATGGAAAACTCAAAAATATCTCAATACGCATAACATTGAGACACGAGAATGATATTTTTATTTGGCTGAGGCAGAGTTTATCACGTCGAAATACAATAGTGTCATATTGTCATGAAAGTTTCATTAAACTTGCCATTCTACAGGGCCAAATGATGAATAGCTGTTCCCTAACTGCTCGGCGAGGTTGTACACGAGGTACAAGACCGTGGAACGCAAATAAGCGAGAAAGCGAGAAATTAACGTGCGCGGATTGGGCCGCACGTTGGAGGAGAGAAAGTGAAAGAAAGGCGGCGAGAGTAGGAGGCTCGAAGAAAGACAGAGAAATGACGTTCTCATTGTCCGTCAACGGTCGGCGCGGGTGCGCTCTCGTGAACGATGAGACGGTAAGTTATTTACGACGTCTAACACGACATAACGCCTGCCTCGTGCCTGGTTCACCCTCTCTGACAACAGAGTCGTGTAGGACGCGTTGTTCTCGCGACGGGAGAGTCGCCGCGCTTCATGTTCGGAGACGCGATCGAGAACTCTGTCGTTTTGTATATATTTACAGGGTGTCCAAGATACGAGCTGGTAAAAAATAGATCGCTAATTTCGAAAAAAAAGGCTTTTTCCAATGATTTTTTCTTCAGAAACTCTGGAGAAACGCAAATTCCACTTCTTGAAGAGTCGGCGATTCGTCCGGATCGCGGAGCTCTGAGTTATAAATAAATATTGTTTTATTTGAGGCGTTGGTGGTCGTTGTCGAGTACATTATTATCCAGAGATTTCTTCGTGGCGCCTATCCATCCACTTACCGTGAAAAGTTGCATAAATATAATTTATGATGTGGCTGTAAAACACACGTCGTCCTGTTCTCCTCCCGACTTTCGCGAGGGTCTTTACCGACTCGGTTGATCGTTTGTTGACCCGCTGGACGTTGAAGAAATGAAACAGTGACTTCAAACGCAGCCGACCTTGCGCCCCGACCAAGTAAAGACATTTTGCATTCAGAAACAAAAAATCAAAAAGAAAAAAACAAGAAAGAAAATCACAATGAGACAACTAACTTGGCTCATTGTAGGAGACAAGTATTGTTTTAATTTACGACTCTCCGGACAGAACTCGAGTCACGGGAGCCCAAAAGCAACGATTTTTCGATGTGTGTGCTTATAAACTTTTGTTAGACATTTCAGAGTCTCGTCGACGATGCATCCTCGTCGTCGCTTACATATTTTTGTCCCCCGTACGTGAACTTATGCTTAAGTGTTGACTTAAGCGTGAACAACGTACACGCGACGTTATACCCGCGGATTTTCACGCCTCGAGAAAATCTCACTGGGTGGGTTTTCCGGACACTCGTTTCGTAGCAATTCCTCCTTCTCATAATTCTTCGAATTAAAGCGTTACTTTGTCATTTTATTATGATTTGCAGGGATTGTTGCGAATCGGGATCATACGATGATGTTTCAATCAGAAGAAACATTTTTTTTTAATCTCAAAAGTATTGATGACCGTGTTGGGATAAAATCTTTATCACAAATCCATGACTGGAATCGATTTTGAAATAACGATTAACGATTATCGATGGTTGTTCATCAAAAGCATCGGGAACGTCATCTCGATCTTCGATTTACGTCATTTTCTAAGCATTCTCGACAGGGAACATGAGGAAAAGTTGAGCAGTAAAGTTGGAAGAAAGTTGACGAGAAAATTGTCGAACCCCGTCGTGCATAAAAGTTAATACGACTTTTTATTTTCTACGGAAATTCAATCTTTTGTTTCGCTATGTAATTTTTCTATATACATGTTAAATACGCGAGTGAAGCCGATTTAAACGTAAGTCCTCGCACAGGTCCCTGCAATAACTTGATGCAACCATAGCGACCACTTGTTGCACGCCTTTCAAAATTCTTCACGCCTCGCGCCTTCGGTAATTTAACCGTAAATTGCATCTCTTCTTCTTTCCCTTCGTGAATTTTGTGTAAAAAACATATTCTCAATTCTCGGTCTTTCTTTCTCGTCCTGATCGTCATTGCCCCCCTTCACTTTTCCAACGAGATTGATACACTCGTGTGCGTCTGTGTATTGAACATTTTGCGAATCTTGTGTCCTGATGTGCCAAGCTCGGTTGTTAATGAGCCGTATCTATCCTAATTTCGTAATAAAAGATTATTTTCTCGCCATGATTAATCGTACCGGTGAGATAACGACACGGAATCCACGAGAGAGAGAGAGAGAGAGAGAGAGAGAGAGAGAGAGAGAGAGAGAG
>JACEOJ010000104.1:561114-597241 GCA_013761285.1 Campoletis sonorensis | reverse complement strand
GAGAGAGAGAGAGAGAGAGAGAGAGAGAGAGAGAGAGAGAGAGAGAGAGAGAGAGAGAGAGAGAGAGAGAGAGAGAGAGAACAGTAATGAATGATGGAAGGTCAATTTACGTTCGGGGTGATCGGCTAATAACAATAATCCTGGTAATTAATCTTTCGAGTCTGATTTGTGAAATCGTCGTGTTGGCATTTCATTTTTTATTCGTCATTATACAGGCGTGATTGTTGGAGAAGAGAGGATTCTTGTTTTATTTTTTATTTTTATTTTTTCAATAAAAATGTAAAGAGAAAATGTGAATTCTCAATTGTTTATGGTAAAACAATGAAATAAACATTTTCGTTTTCTTCTGAATGTCGTTATTTGACGAAATCTTCGATATTTAATGACAGCAAAGAAATAAAATATGTGGTCGGTTTGGATCAGGCATTAGAGGAGACACGAAGACGACAGCGATGGTTCGCTTCGCCTTCTCGTTTGTCCGTCAGTCTTGATCCCTGGCAAATCGCTCGTCTCGAGGAGAAAATCGAGTCTCGACGAGAAAACGTCACGAGACGAGAGGGAGAGAAAGAAAGAGAGCGGCGAGGGAGAGAGAGAGAGAGAAAGAGATACCTTCGTGCTCTTGAAGTTCTCGAGCGTTTTATCGATCGGTCCATCTGTCGTCGCGGGCAGATCGAATCGTGGCCCGATCGTACGAGAACGATCTTGTGGCGCATGCCATCGAGTTTAGAGTCAATTAAGACACACCGCGACCATGTATTACGATCGCAAAACGACCACGATCTTCCAATGTCTCGAGATTCATCGAGATCTCCCGATTTCAACACGTACTACTATTTGCCTTTTATTTCAGTAGTAGTTTGTCTGTCCATCTAATCAGTTCTATCGAGGGACGTTTCCTGATTTATTACGATCGATTTCGTTCTTTGAAACAAAAAAAAATCACTTACGGCTCAATAATCGATTTAACCGAAATTTTGTTTTTCCTTCTCGTAAGTGTTGATGAAAATTTTGCTTTGTTTATTTAGAACAATTTCTCCAGGACTTGTTTTGAATTTTTTGAATTATTTTCAGGAATGCTTTTGACTTGCGAGAGATTTTGAAGCGTTCTCTAGTACGTTGGAGTCATTTAGTTCGCGTCCATTTTAACAAGCACACGAGCTACTCGACTTTCGTTAAAAGCTGTCTTGTTGGTGCTTTGTTCACACGAGACTGATCATCATCATCGTGGCCCTTTGAAAGCTGAGAATCGTTGGACGCGCAAGTCTATGTATCAACCTCGATACGAGCTCTCTCTCCCTCTCTCTCTTTCTCTCTTATTCTCTCGTTAACTCATCCTCTCTCGTCCCATCATCTTTCTCACCCGCGTTTGCACAACTGTGGATTCGTCAAACGTTGAAGGATGTGAGAGACGCACATCAAAGCCGGTTACGTTTAGTCTGAGAGCACACATTGCGACGGATTAACCGCACACTGATATTATTAGATCCGTAATACACAGCTGACTTGATGAGGGCGGACGCGATGCCTAAATTTATAGCCAAAACACCCCCGCGTTCTGCGAAATATTTTAGTCTACGTTAAATATATAATTGCTCTCTTGTGCCAGTTCGTAACAAGCTTTTAATCAGGGAGCGTGTCACGTGTGTTACAATGAAAAGGACGTAAGTGTATGTGTCATTGAAATGCATGCGGATAACAAAAATAATTCAACAATTATATTTTCACAAAATTTTAGTATTCATCTGTCAGAATGAATTTCATATGATTTTTTAATTACGCTGTGAAAAAAAAAATCCTTCGATTCTGCTGCCAATTACGAGAAGCGTAAACAGTATGTTTGTTTGTAATGAGAATTTTTTATTGTCTGATATCGAGAAATCAATTCAAAATAGAGATCGGTTGATAAGTATTGATTTTTTTTCTCCCAGTTCTCGTGCAAACATTTTTTTCCAATCTCGGTGCTGGATTAACCGAGTCGCAGTTCATTTGATTGGCTATCTCCTGATTATGCGGCTTTAATGTTTGTTTTGTTTTTTTTTTTTTTTGCTATTTTATTAAGGAATCAAGATCGATCTTCTCCATCATTTTTACTCCCACCTCAAGGATGATGCACCTGCTTCACTTATTCCGTATGAAAAACCTTCTCGCTCGATTCGCCACCTGCCTTGCTAGTCTTTCCTCTCTCTCTCTCTCTCTCTCTCTCTCTCTCTCTCTCTCTCTCTCTCTCTCTCTCTCTCTCTCTCTCTCTCTCTCTCTCTCTCTCTCTCTCTCTCTCTCTCTCTCTCTCTCTCTCTTGCCTTCCTCATTTATTCACTCTACTTAACTCTCTCTCCCTCTCTCTCTCTTCTTCTCTTTCTCTCTCTTCTCCTCTCACTCTCTTCTTAATAAACTCGTCGGTTCGTAATTAATACCAACGAAGGTTCCAAGTTCACGGTAGAAATGGTTCTCGTATGTAAATGTGCCAGCCTCTTCGGCATCGATTATCGTCAACTTCGTCTTCTTATATACACCTGTTTAAGATGTAAGAATATATCGCTGTGTGTGTGTGTGTTTTCGTATCTGTTGGTATCTTGCAAATTTTCCACTGAGCTTGTACGATTCTGGCCTCGATTATTCTCCTGGATCTCTTCGCAAATAATTACGCAATCCTGATATGTTGTACCAGCCACGGGATTTGGATCGTGAAATATAGAAGTGTCACATTTTCAAATTTCATCTTTATGTCATATTTATATTAAATATGCGATATTTTTCGTAATGTTTTTGAACTTATAAAAAATATTGCTACACATTGCAAATTCCATGGTTAACACAAGTGGATAATGATTCAGAGTGACAATTAACTGCTGCAATGGAAATGAATTCGTTCGAAAATAATAATTCTCGGGCTATATTTAAATCTTTTGTTACTAAATCGTTCGATAAGATGGTGGGCAAGACCACCGGAGTCACAATAGTGACTTATCATCATTCCTGAGAGAAATAACACACTGTGAGTCGGCAAAGAGTCGAAAGACATTGAGCTAGAAATAAGAATAGGAATTAAAAAAAAAAAAGGAAAAAAAAAAGAAATAGAAAAGAGGAATAAGAAATATCCGGAAGAGGATAGTATAAAAGGGGGCAGCGAGAATATTCGTACGTGAAGTGCGAGAGGAGATCGCGGGAAGAGCATAGATATATCAATCCGTGAGTCCGTATGAATCTCGCTGACAGGCTTAAAGCTTTGCGCCGGTGGAGGACGAGCGGTGGACAGGTGCGACTAGCCTGAAAGACGTCAGCATCTCGAGACTATACTTGCTATTAATGTATATACTATAAATACATAGGAAATTTCATTCGGAATCAATATCTTATTTATTTAATTGCTTAATTTCTATATATGAATAAAATGAATAAATATATATTTGTTGCAATCATTAAAAAGTATCTCAATTAATCAGATGTTTATACGTACACGATATAAAAATCTTGAGGTTAATTAAATACGTTTATAATGTTGCCCAGAGATATTTTATCGAGAAAGTAATTTGAAGAAATTAGATTTTATAGATAAAATAATAAGTTCTTGAGATCATTTGATATCGACCTATTGGTCGATGATGAGAAATCATTTTAATGCAGATTTATTCCATAAATATACTCGAATGGTTAAAATTTTATTAAGTTTCATAAACTAATGTCAGTTTACGAATCACACGATTTATACTCGAAACCTCCTATGTACATAAATATGTACAAATCTGTAGAGAATCTCACACATGTGCCATATTTATGCACGAACGATGCACATGCGTTTCATGAAACTTGGTGTGAGTGCATTGGGTGGAAAGGCAAACAAGACGTTTGCCTGCTTAGAGAGAACGAGCAGGCGAGTCTCGGCCATTAATAAAGGTGGAAGTAACGTCTCGCGAATCAACGACGACCAGGGCAACAAGTTTTCTTACCGATAGGCGCTATACAATCTCTCTCTCTTTCTCTCTCTTACAATATTTCAAGGAGAGGGAAAAATCAATCAATTTTTTTCATAGCAACATTTGCCGACTGTAATTCCATTTGGATTACATTTCTTCATTCGAATGACGTTTCTGTTCGTTTCTCAAAATCGTCCAAAAAATCATGGGAAATGATAATCCTAATTCATGAGTAACTATTTTTAGTGGAAAAATCTAAACGTTCTGAATGAAAATAAATTCATGGGTGGGCTTATTTTCCAACTAAATATTCTTTGGTCAATTAGTCGAATGAATAAAATTAATTACATGAGCAGTGAATTAACGGACTTTTAGAGAAACATTTCAATAAAAAATCATTTTAGATAATTTCTGAGGGGGAAATGGAGGAAAAAAACGTAATTCCAGGCGCGTGAAACGGTAGGATGCCTCGTTGAATACTAGAACGAAATGGTTGCTTATAAAGTCGATTCATCGCTCGTCAATCGAACACCCCGAGCGAGCAGCAGTGCGAGGAGGAAAAAAAAAGTCCATATGAAAAAGAAGAATGAATTATTCCGCTGTTGTGGTTAGAGAGTCTCCTCGAGATTCTTTTGTACGCTGCAAATATTTGTATCATCAGACGTAACGATGCAAAGAAAGAGAGAGAAAGAGAGAGAGAGAGAGAGAGAGAGAAGGCAGGAGGGAAGTGGAATGAGAAAAAAAAACGAAGAAAAAGTGCGGGGCAGAGAGAAATTCTGAAAATATTCTCCAGACGTGTGCTCGACGCGTGGTTGAAACATAATTTTATGTATTTATTTTAATTCAAATAATTGTAATTTTGAAGCCTAAAAAAGAAAAAACAATTTCTCCGACATTCGAATTATTGTAGATACTGACATTTTGTTGGAATTGTGAAATCTTATCGAACTCAAAATCATTAAGTGGGACATTAACCTTGAAGCAAACTTTAGAATGGTACGTCAGACGTGCGTCTCTGGTAATTCTGACAGCGCTGAAAACAAATTTAAAAATAAATAAAAATCAATCTTTATGACGATCTCTATTCCATTATATGTGGCAACGATTCTTCAAATAATTTTACCTTCATGCGGACGTCATATAAATAAATATATATCTATATATATAAAGCAGTAGTGTGAAGTGTCGTTATCGTCATCGTTTTTCGTTTCTCGTGAAAAGACGCGATGGCGGAGCGGTATCTTTGATGAGAGTGGAGATCGCTGCAGGAATACACCGATCAGGAGTTGAGGAGAGATTGAAGTGGAAAAAGTGCCATGTGGAAACGCGCGAGACACGCCAGGCCGATCGTTCCTGCTCGAATAAAACGAGCATTCCTTCGCATTCAACAGGTGGATTCAATAGCAATTTTAAACACACATATATATATGTTTTCTGTGGGCGTTTTCAAGTGCGACTCGCATTTGTGTGGGAGAAAAAGATCAATAAAAAGAAATGGCTCGTTCGAGATAAAGTCAAATCTCTGCTTCGAAATCTCGAGTCGGAATAAAAGTTCGTGCCGGATTTAAAAGTATTGGTTATATCGGAACGATTTTTGTTCATAAAACAAATAGAGAAACTCAACGAGCAGCATTGAAAAAAATAAAAAAATGAATAAAATTAAAAATCGTTGTTTTAGGACAAAGATCTCTAATCAAATTCGAAATAAATAATGAACAATAATAATATTCGGTTGATGAGAAAAAAATCATCTCAAGTACGCTGGCGAGAGTGGGAAGAGCAATCATGAGTGTAGAAGGCGGCACTTTTGCTCCTCTCGAGATCGGGTATGACGTACGATATATACAGGGGCAAAGGGGAGGAGAGGAGAGGGATAAAAAATCTCATTTTCGTTGCACCTTGCGCGATGAAGCGAGGGCGACGCCCGCCAGCTCTCGCTCAGCCTGAATAATCTTTTCTCTCGAATAGCATGGGCGTGTCACACGCACGCTCTCCCGAATACAGTCAGCCTCGTAGATTTTAGCGGGAGGCAGCCAAACTCCCGTTCAATTTTCGACATCGCACCTTTGTCTTCAAATATCATAAAACCTCTCCAAGTACCATTTCGCAACGCAAATATCCGTGGAAACATGTTGAATTTTAATTTAAAAACATACGTTGAAATTCGTTTTTTCAACAATTTAATGCTTTTTTTAATTAAATTATCAATTTATTTGAAAAATTAACGAAGGAGATCCATATAAAAGAATCCTTCGGATTACTTTCATTCCAAATTCTGCTCAGACGTCAAAAACCGAGAGAAATGTCTGTATCTCGGTACCTGATTATTGTTAGTTTCGTTAAAACCATTAGCCTCATCATTATTCTTAATTAACGGTGTCCTCACGTGTTGTCACCTCAACGTGTGTCTATAACCTTCTCCATTCTTCTTCAGAGAATATTGTACTCATCGCCAGACGGAGAAAATACAAAAGCAGTAAATATATACGTAAATGGCCTACTCATGAAATTCTCGCAAGTACCATGTAGTACTCGATGGTCGCGTGATGTGTCTACCACTGTCTTTGGTTAGTGGAGACGGGAACGTGAAAAAAAAGGAAAGAAAATATTGTTAAACACACGATCCTTCGTCTCGGGTTTGACATTCCGTGTGTCTCGCGACCGCAGCATATTTAAGTTTCCGCGGTAAATGCGGCATTGTTAATGGTGCACTGATTTAAAATAATAAAAAAATGAATAAAACAATCGTAAAAACATTATTTCCACGTATTATTTCATTAAAAATAATGAAACTCGATATTTCAGTAACCAAAAATGTTTCAAGAGAATCTAAACGAGGGCACGTGAGGGAACGCAAATTCCTTGGGGCTATGGAAGTCATATATGCAAAATATACGTTGCCCCACGCACGTGCATTTTTATTTGAGTGCAGTAAAGCGCGAGTCTTAAAACGGGACATTTGTGCATCGCTTTATGTATGCGTTACACATATATATGCGATGAATATACATTGGTGAGCACAGATTAGTACACATAGTAACGTGAGCGTCTGGAGCCTCTGGAGAGCCTGGAAGCTGCCCAAAACCCTCTCAACTATCCCTCCGAAGTCGTGGCATCAAAAGGGCGTAAATTCATTCATCCATGAACGTCTGCTTCGTGTATCTGCACTTCTACATCGCCTGAGGCTTTTCGAACTCCCGAAAAATGCGTACGATGAAATTCCCCGTTGTTTCGTTCGTGTTTTTCGGCAAAAACCCAATGGACCCATTCTTGCCCAAAGGTGCATTAGGGCTCGCCCTCAAGCGGCATATAAAAACCACGAATTTTCTCAACTCTCCTCCTCCTCCTCTTCCTCCTCCTCTTTTTCTCTGTCTCTTCATTCTGTCTCTTTTCTCGTGTACAGGTGGGCTCGTTGCGGTGTATAGCACAAAAAAATTCCAGCCAAAGGGCCCACCGAAAAGCCCTTGGGCGAAACGTCGATCGTTGAACTTCAAAAAGACGTAACGTTTGTATTTTTGCACTCGCATCGTATGTCCTTTTTGGTAAAGTGCCACTACAGAGATGCAGGGATAAATATAAAAATGTCCATGTACTGGATAAGACGCCGGGCTCTGCTTCATGTTTTTATGTTGCGGTCATTTTTTTGTGGGCCTTCGAGATAGTTTAGCCTTGAAATCCTAAAGAAAAAGAACTTGAGTATTAAAAAAACCTTTTTGCCAATTGATGAATTGAATAGTAAGAGAAATGTATTATTTTTTCTCAATTTTGCTTTTTCATAGTCATCAGTCAATCGATGCTCCGAGAATGAATAGAAAATTTGAAATATGATATTTCTTTCTTGAGTCTGCTAAACTTTAGTTAATGATAATGTGACAAAAAATATGATCTCGTGGCTATGGAGAAAAAATGTAAAGAAAATTAGTTAAGCAGTGAGTTTCGCAGCGTTGCACTTTCATGAGTTTGCTGTTAACGTTGAGATGTGCTACCAAAAACGGGATGAGGGAAAATAAGAGGCTTCTCCCTCCCTCGATCTCTCTTCTCAAAGATACGAGAGAACGATGATTATCCGAGATCGCCGGGAGAAGAAAGAGGACAGTGAGGCAAAGGGGAAGAAGCGAAGTTGAAAAAAAGGAGAAAAAAAAAGGAAGAGAGGAGAAAGAACGACATACCGGAATGCGTGGGTATAAATCGTCGGAGTGGGAGGATCCCAGTGGGTCCTGAAGAAGAGAACGGTGAAAGAAGAAGAAGAAGAAGAAGAAGAAGAAGAAGAAGGGTAAAGGGATGATGAGAGTACCAGCACCCATAATACGTGGGGGAAAAAAATCGCCTGGTGCTCCACATATAATATCACGATCTTTTTGTATGGGTGACTTTGCCACAACTTGACCAAACTTCCATATGTTTTATCCTAGTATATCTCGCAACAAGTATTTCTCATTTTTATATTTTTATTTCTATTCTTCTTTTAAAATGCCTTAGGATAAAATGTAAAAAAATTTGCATAGTATTTTGTTGACCCTTCAAACGTCACTGTGAGTTCTTCAATTATTAAATAAAAATAATAAAAATTGCATGACAAAATTGTTAATATTGTTGTTTACGTCCATTTTCATGGTACCGAATTAACAACAATGCGAATACAAAAATATTGGGTTTTAGGATAAACAAATAAGCATGGAATAACCCATATATGTATCTACCGTGTGTATATATGTATTATATATATTATATATATAAAAGGGACGAGAGTAGCCCGAGGCGCGAGTCAGGGCTACCGACGTGAGTGTGCTACGTCCATCCATCCATCGTCTCCCGGTCTCCTACCGTGCCTGGTGGGTGCACTTTCTCTCTTTCTCTTTTTATCTCCCTTCATGCCTCATTCTCTTCTTCTTCTTTTCCTAATGATAGCGTGTGTAGGCCTCGCTCTTCGTGGTCCAGCAGCATCGGCAGAAATCAAGAGAGCTTTTTCTCTCTTTTCTTTTTTTCTTCTTTTCTCTTTCTCTCTCTCTCTCTTTCTCTCCTTTTCTTCTTCTCTTATTCTCTGTTCGTTTGTTTTTTTTCTCTTTTCCGACAAAGTGTAAATTTCACTGCACTCCAGATCTCCTTTTATTAGATTATTCCACTTTTTGAGTAGCAGCTCTGTTCACACGAAGATTATTGTAAAAAATTCTATAAACTTTCGACGTTATATTTTCGCAGATACCCACAACATCTTTCGTACACTTTTGTGTATATAGTTTGAGTCTGTGTCTGTGTGTCTGCATTTTATCGGTAAGTCTCGTAGTGTTTGTCTCGCCTGATTGTGAGCCTCGCTCATGATTACCGAGTTGAGGGTGGAATTCATTATGGTCCAGTGGATGATATACCCTCAGGTACACGCCCCCCTTTTTCTCCTTTTTTTCAAACCTTCCTGAAATATCTTACCACATCCTCTTTCTGTGTGTACACTCCACGTATAAGATTCTTTTTCTTCTTTGTGTCGACGTTCGACATTTATTTTGATTGAAGAAACTTTGATCGCAAAAGACACAAATAAATCTAATGTTTCAACAATTCATTTGGTTTCTGAGGAGATTGTCAGGAGAATGTGAAGAAAAATAATGTTGTTACAAAATGATTGGGTTTTCAATCGACGCATCAAGAATATCGACATTTTTATTTATCAATTTATAGATTCTTGTTGAAAATTCTTTATTTAACATCCGTTCAAATGTTAATTAATTCTAATAGTTGGAAAATGAGAAGTAGGGACTGTTCTCGTTGCTGGTTCGTCAAAGTAGCATAACGAAGCGGTTGCAGACCGCCTTTTATACTCTCACCTCGCTCTTATCGAGCTCGAGCACGATTTTGATACGTAGATACGAGTTTACCAGCCCGATGCACGGAAGAGCATGGTGTCTGTGCCAAAGTACGAGGGCAAACGTGATACGTCGGTTGGAGGATGGCGGTCGCTTGTACGTGACAACGATAATCAGCGAATTAAGTGGGGCTTAATTTTGCCTGTTGCGGGCGGTGGTGTTGAACGAGAGAGAAATATGTGCAACGACGGAGAGAAGGAGAGATAAAGATACGAGACAGAGGCGGTGGTTAGTCGCGAAGGAGATGGCGGAGGTGGTGGAGGTGGTCGAGTAGGTAGGGCAATACCTCGTGTACACCTGCCAAAGAGCACGTTAACTCACACGAGTACAAATTTACTCTTACAAACGTACTTTTAAGTCTATTTTTTCTCTAGTTGGGCTTTTTTTTCTTTTTTTCGTGCTCTATTTTGTTCATTTTCGTTTTCAATTTTGATTAATTTCATTTTTCTACAGGGATTTTTTAATATTTTTCTTGTTGAATCGTATTTCATTCTCTTTTTTTTCTCTCTTTCTCTGTTTCTTGCTCTTACCCTTTTTCTTTCTTTCTTTCTTTCTTTCTTTCATGGAACTCCAAAGCTTATGCATTCATGTTGACCAAGTGAAAACCGAAAGAACGAGAGCAACTTTTGAAGCACACGCATCTCGATGCTCTTTGGCTTTCGATGCAATACTCTTGAACGAAGCACACCCGCTCGAAGAGACACAAGAACGTCCACTTCGAGAAAGGAAGAGAGAGGCAGAAAGAGACTCGCCCTCGCCACCTGTAATTGGGTCCAATCATCGGGGTTCTCATTTCGATCACAAGATTCTTCTTTGGGATTTCAATAAAAAATGGTACTCTCTTGCTTCAATTTGGAGAAAAGCAACATGAAATTCAACGAACTAGAAGATTTTGAACAGCTCATGCGCAATTTTGAAATTGGATGAAACAAAAAGATACGAAGAAATTTAATAAATTAGCTTCGAACGCGCGTCGAATATGGGCAAAGATTCGATTTTTATACATCAACGAAATGGCAGCCCTTGTAATGATTTGAAATAATAATAAAAAATTGTTTATCCTCAAATGATAATTTACGCGTTTTTATTTTTATCATCCCTCCTGGAAAAGCTATGAAATTTCGCATCTGCGAGGTAATAGCATTTCTGCATAATAGTTCGCAGCCTGTAATTTCAATCAGCAGAAGAAAGGATCTTACTACATGGTGAAAAGTGTATATCTGTATATATAGACGTATAAAATACGACAATGAGGAAATTGCTGCGAGAGATTTGCAGGTTTTGCACTTTCTCGCTAAGCACTATTATCATTGACTCGTTGCGAGGTTCCAGTAGCAAAAGGCGAGAGAATTCTGTGTTGTTTTGTTGTTTTTTCTCCTTCTGTCGAGTGGTATCGTAATCTTGGGATTAAATGGCTTTAAAGTTGGGAACCGCTGGATCGGTTGCATGTACAGGAGCCACGTCGCGAATCTCCCCGAGGCAGCTGCCTCGCCTCTCTTTTCCTCGGCTCTTTTTTTATCTCCATTTCACTCTATCTTTATCACTCCGTCTTTTTGTGGCTTCATCTTTTTAACTATTTATTCATTTGCCTCTGTTCCCACTTCTTATCATTGTCTCCTTTCGGTTAAAAAAAAAAATTGAAAGGTCCTTGAGATGTGAAAGCTACTGTTATTCAAAGTACTTTGAATTTTCTTTCGTCCTTCCAGTGTTTTCATTTTTTCGTAAAAACGAGGGTAGGATTACAGCAGGACGACTAGACAAGGAAAAACGAGGACACACGTCTCGTCTCGGCTCGTCTCGCTCGAGGCAGCAAAATAGCCCAAGTCATGGATACGTCGTGGAAGACATATACGTTGAACGTTTAAGTATGCGAGCTTCCCAGTTCACAGGAGAACGAGCGAGAGAGAGAGAGAGAGAGAGAGAGAGGAAAGAAAAAAATGAGACTTGGAAACTTCACAGAACTCCAAACGATCTTTCAATTTTTCTTGGACAAATCGTTAAGTGCGCCAGGAGAGTTGCTCCGACAATTTATCATCGTGTGCATATAATTGTTGATGCTGCATCATGTCAAGATGAGAAAACTTAATGAAAAGAGTTTGGAACGAGGGTTAAGTGAAGAAGACAGTATGATAAGAGATGGCAAGTGAAGTTGAAGAGAAAAACTGAATTTTTTGTTGCTGCTTCAATTGATATGTACTATATATACGTTGGTCATGTCTGCTCATAACGGTGACCGTTTGAAGGAAGTTGCCGATTGGTAAAAATCGACATACCTACCAATCCGCGAATGATGCCTTCGTTCTTAGAGCTTTCTATCTCACCATCTTTCTTTCTCTTTCTATCAACCCTCTTCTACTTGTTCCTTCGACTCTCCTCTCGGTATATAAAGATTATCTCAATTATAAACGCGTAAAAGAAGCAGACTCACGCCGGCATGCTCGGTCATCATCGTCGTGAGATAGAGCTCTCTCTTCCTTCTCTCCTTCTCTACCCTGTTCTCTCTCTCCTATCCTCGCAATCACGAAAAAGCACATACACTCTCTCCCTCTCTTTCTTTCCAATTGAATCTAATCCTCACTCATTTTGCTTCCCAGTGCAACCCACCAATAGCAGTTTTATGTGTTTCTTTTATTTCGTAACATGATTTCTGTCTCCGAACATTTGCTGTTGCAGATTTCTACACATATATTCCACTCGGGCCCAAATAAGTCGGAACTAGGAGCTGGTAATTTTTCTTACAGTTTCTGATGGTATCCGGCAGATGTACGAATTATTTGGAATTTTTTCGAACAATACTTCAGCCCCTAAAAAATAAGGAAAATCGTAAAAAAAAAAAAGTTAATCGCTACGTTTGTTTACTTTGTATGCGAAGTGAAATGCTTCAACCGTTCCTCAACTTTTGACATCTCATTGTTCGAACACCCTTTATATCGTACTTTCAAAACACATATAAATATCATACGAAAACGCGTGCGAAAATGTACAGAGAGTAGAAGAACGCTTACGCAGACCTACGGAGGAGCATGCGATGCAAAGAGGTAAAGAATATCCACAGGTTTTGCAATTGCCGCCTCCACCTGTTTCGCGCTCCGGAAAAAACGATTTTTTTCCTCCCTCTTTACCCTTTTTCCACGTCGACTATAAAACCCGCGTTGGAAAGTTCCTAACTGGCACCTTCGCCATTGCATATATATACAACAACAACATAAGGAGAGCGAACAATGCGCGCAGCTTCCTCCTCACGTCTCCTTCTCTCACATCAACATCTTTTCCCTCATCTTCGCGCCTCTTCCTCTTGTGAGCTACTCGCAATAATTTCTCTTTCCTTCCTTTACCGTTTTTTCTTTTTTTTTTTACTCTTTTACACTTTTATTCTCTTTACCCGGTCGTTAAAACGTGGCCAACTTGCTCAAGATTTACTCCGGAAAACAATTCGTTCCTTGCGAACGCGTTCAGAAACACTATAAACCGTGTGGTCCGGTGCAATAGAATAATTCATGGTCGTTCTGTTGTTGTTTTTTTTGTAAATAAATTGTTTTTTGTTAAATTTTAAAAATAACTAATTATTACATTTTTTTTTTCTTCACTTTTCTCAGGACTGTTGACGTAACAATTAACTTTAACTTTTTATAACGTTTTGTCACACTCAATAAATTGAAGAAAATTTGCCCTTCTTCTTACTCGAGATTATATCGTTTGAGAAATTCACTCCAGTCTCGAAAGATTCGGGACAATTGGCTTTACATTTTATTTTTTATCCCAACTGAGATCCTTTTGCGCAGTTCCACTGTCGCGTGCAACTAAAAATAGAGGATATATTTGACATCCTCGGTCGAGGGATATAAGAACCCGGTAGCCCCCCACTGTCGGGTACCCAATGAGACGGAGAAAGAGAAGGAGATATTGAAAGGTGTGCAAAAAAGTTGCGAACGATCTGGAAACAAAAAGACAAAAATTCATAAATTCAAAGCGATCAGAAAAATCGCGTACGATCTGCGTAAATTAGAGGATCATTAAAATCAATGCCTCGGATTTAATTTCTATACCGAATTGCTAACGAGAATGCTATGAAGAGTCTTTTTTTCTAACGTATTTACTTTTTTATTACATTTTTTTCGTTTAAGAGCAAAAGGTACACTGAACTTTTCGAAGGGTTTAGTTGGAAACGAGTTTCGATTATTTATCGATAAGATACTCAGCACAGATTTTCTTGCCATTTTTTTTATTATTTTTTCATCATTCCTTTTTTTTGGATGGTGCATAACTTTGTCCTGATTCGTGGGGAATTCGTGAGATTTTTTTCGCGAACCAAATGAAAGCAGAAAGAATCTCTCCCGCAGAGAATCATCAGCGTTTAGTTTTTTTTTCGTCATATTTTATTTTAGGCCTCAAAGCTCGTGACAAATGATACAGTAATTACAGCCACTCTGGGCAGCGCAGAAAATAATTGTTACGAGTGTGTAACAATTACTTGAAAATGAGAAAGAAAATCAATTTCGAATTTTTTTTTGAATATTTTGTTTGGAAATTTTGAAATAAAAATTCATGGCGATAATTTCAGTGGAAAATATTGAAAGCAGTTGTTTTTTAACTCACATCGCTGATATCTCGAGGCTTAGGACACCCTGTATATGGGGAATAAGAATTTTGGTGCAATAGCAGTAAGAAAGAAACGAGTCTGGAAAGATTCGAAGGAGAATTGCGCCTTAAGATTCTCGAGATTGGCAACTTCGATATCGTTTGGTGCACCGCGGGACACATCGCGAGTGCGTAGGTTACTTCTTGGTTTATACTGTATAAAACTACTTTGGACTTGTTCACGAGACACTCTTTTTCCCGATCTCTATAAGATCCTGACGTCGATGACTCCATTTGCCTTTTTCCAGTCGATTTCGTTCGTTTTTTTGTTTTTTGGAGCTTCGTTAGGACACTCTTTGCTTTTAACTTTATGAATATCCTGTATTTAATGAGAGAGGAAAAGATCTGGTTTTATTTGTGTGCATTGTTTTTAATGGAAAAAAAAAAAACATGGTCGGATCTAATCGAAAAATCGAAAGCTGAGAAATAGTAATTGCAACAAATTAACTAGAATTTCGTTTACAAACTGCTTCGAGATATTGGGAGATGGTGAAACTAGTAAATCATTTTTTTCCCACGTTTTTTATTGGCATGGAATCAAGAGTGCAAGGATCCGGAATTAATAGCCGCACGAGGGAGAAGGAGAGAGTGAAAAATAAAATGAAATAGTGCGAGAAAGAGAAAGAAAGAGGCGCCGAAACGTGTTGCGAGGGCGGGAATTTTTGTAAGGTGAATGAAAAAAAAACGGAAAAAAGAAGAGAGGTGCATCTCCCGCAGAAGCAGTTAATATTGTCTCTCGAGGGCATATTTTACCGATACGATAAGATCTTCAACTCGGGATGCCTCGCTAAAAGCTACACGTGTTTATCGGGCGTAAGCTTCCTTCTTCTCCACCTACTACCTCGCCTGTACTTATTTTATATGCCTTTGCGCCTCTTTTCTCCTTCTTCCACTTCGTTTCTTACGGCCCTTTGGACGCCCTCGAGCAATGCCGCCCTGGCCAGTAATTTCTTTCGGGGGTAATTTCTCCGCGCTGCTGCTCATTCATTTTTTTTCCTCCCATAAAAACTCTTATGCATGAATATATGTATATATTTACATTTATCCAGGTTATATTTTAAAACCGATGTAAAATCCACAGTCAAGCTCTTTGCTCTTTCGCTACTACATTTCCCATGCTCCTTAAAATCGAATCCTTCGTCCCCCATCGTTCGTTGTTACATTTTCACGGCGATGAGAAAAAAATCGCAGATATTTTTAACAAACAAAGAAAAAATTAGTGCGGAGATTAAGAAAATGAGTTGTAATTAGATGGATTCGTGAAGCAATTCAAAGCTAAAAGTTATCAAAGTTTTGTCTCCTATCCTTGTATTGATTTAATTGCCAATTAAGAAAGTTTCAATTCAATTAATTAAAGATTCTCGATATTCTGGATCTGGATGGAAACACTTCCCGGAGAATGACTCCCAATTTTTTTTCACCTTTATTAATTTCAACGATTTTTTTATTCCCTCCAGGATAATAAGACGAAAAAGATACTGGAGCAAATTGTCGATGGACCTTCCGGTCGTACCTGCAATCAAAAGATTACAGGTTGCATTGAGACGATGCTCGATCTTTTTCCTCTCGCCAACTTTTTCTCCCCCTTTCTTATCCTTTTTCTCACATTTTCTCTTTAATTCTCTTTCTCTCTCGCGCTTGATTATTGACGCATATCTCCTCGAAATATTACAGCAAATTCTGAAGCCTCATTGCCGGATCCACCACGCGCCTTTTCCGCTCAGACACGCGCGTCACGTCCCGCAAAATCGGTTCAAGCATAATATCTCGCGGGTGCTGCATATGCATATTGTATATACATATATATATATATAGATATATACACACGTCTCTCATATCAAGAGAAAAAAAGAGACAAGAAGCAGCCCTGAGATGAGGCAATGCTTCCAGATAATAATCAACGTCCTCTTCCTCCCAAGAGAGTGATCTTCCCTCAGCTGCACTCGTATCATGCGTACATGTGGGGGAGTATGAGGAAAAATGGACCACCAATTAAAAGGCAGCTCCAAACATTGTGTTGTCCGAAGTTAATTGGTAAAAAAAATTGAAAAAAACATTGTTTCATTGATTTTCTTTGATTTTTATTCAATCAAAATCAAAAGTTTTTACATTCCTTCGTAATACATTAGGTTCTTTATTGTTAAAGTACATTTTTTTCTGTTAAAGACAATCTTTGGCTGATTTTTCATCTTTCTTCGCATTCTGGGGGTCCATTTTACCCCATTTTCCACTCAAGGCTCCAGAGTCGAGACTCAAAGTACGTAGCACGATGTGCGTAACGTGTACGCGTTCTTACAACTTGGCGTGGGTTGTTACAACGAACTGAAACTCTTCTATCGTCTCAGAACCAACCATCGATGATTATCCATCCACAAACTGATGAAAATGTTTATATACATGTATATATGTGCGTAAGATCGGTAACATATATGGGAAAGGCCGGTTTGAAGTCCACCCGTAAATTTCTGAAGGAGAGTATGACGACTACCGTGTAAAGCAAGTAAAAGCAAAAGCAAAAGCTGGTATAACAGCAGCGAGAATGCACCAACGCGAAATTAAGAACGCGTTACCCTTTTCGCGTAGTAATGACGAGGACGTGAGAGACGATCATCACGATATGCTACTGGTTACATTTATTAGTATCCTCATCGTGTATGCGTGTGTACATGCATACAAAAGAGAGTGAATCGAGCGCCTTGCCTCCCTGTGATCAAGCCTCGTATCGTATTCTTCTTCTTCCCCTCGCTCTCCACTTTTCAACGTTTCATTGCTTTTCATTTCGTTATTATATTTAATTTATTTCTTGTATCGTATCATTACGTTCATATACAGTTGGACGTGAATCTTCCCCCTTAAACTAACCACCTTTCGACCATAATAACTATGGTCTCATTCAATTTCGATTGATTGTAGAATTATTATGATAATTCTTCTAAATAAGATAAAACAAGACAATTCAATGGAATTTTTAGGCTTTTCGGAACACGGGGAGTTGGAATTTTTGATTGTCAACTTTTTCGAATGTATTTTTGACACTTTTTCATCTATTTGGATGAGTACTCGGTTTGTTCAAATGCATTTATAGTCAATTAAAAATATCATTCAATCGATGCGGGAAAGTGAAGACAATTTGAAAGTGAAGTCTTTTCACGTAGGAGAGATTTATCACCGTAGTGCTGGCTACTCTCGTTGATTATATTTTACAAGACACCAGAGAGTTATGTTAGTGCGTGGGTGTTATGAGATAATATGCATTTTTTTTACATTGAACGGATTGTTTTTGTCTGTATTTATTGGACATAATTATAGGCTTGGAAATTGAATTTATTGATTTTTCTAGCGAGAATACTGTTTTGTTAAATGTTGAGAATTTTTGTAACATGAAAGAATAACATCTGTATTTGGATATTGCGAGAATGGGAATTTCTGCACAAAATGTCTACATTGTTTGACAGACGTTAAAAACAAAAAGAATTTCGAAAGGGAGAATAATTTAAACGCATTTCCGTCTCGCAACAAAACACGTGTTACGTAAAACAAAATAAAAATAAGAGCTCGAAGCAAAAGGTGAATTTTGCATGTGAAGACCCGGGTCTCGAAAAATATTTGAAAGAGAAGAACAGAAGAGCTGCGAAATTGGTGCAACAATAAAACGATGTTAAACACGTGTTTCACGGTTGTATACGTAAAAGTATCTCGGAGAGAAAAATCGGCAGCATCCCCGTGGTCCATTGGACAGAAAGGTAAAAGTTTCTCGCCTGATGTTCTCTTTTCCCTGGAGGGGAGATCGTAACATTCGCCCCCGAGAGTCGAACGTTGTTTTTTTTATTCTTCAAAACCTTTTTCCTCTGCCAAAAACGCGAGCTCGAAAAGTAGTGAGGAAGAGACCGAGTGATTCCGAAACGGTAAAGACCTGCGGCAACAAATTATATCCTTGAAAGAAGAAAAAAAACAAGAGAGAGAGAGAGAAGTCTTCTCTATCTTTGCGCCGGTGAGTATTCCCGTTATTCGAGATAAAAAGAGCCTCCAATTCTCGATGCAAAAATGAGTGGCCTACGCAAATTTCAGGATGATAAAAACGCAGAGTCAAGTACGAAATGTTTATTTTTTATTTTTTATTCTGTTCTTTATCGAAATGTCAATTTGTCCGAACGTCTGCGGTTACTAAACGCGATAAATTAGAAGCCAAATTAGCTATTGATTTGTAGCACAAATGTCTTTACTGCGCCTATAAACTGACAAGGATTTATTTCTCAGTTTATAGCTCATTTGCCATACTATTTATTACTACTTTTTGGACACGTTGTATATCGCGGTTAAGTGGATTTTCCAATCATTCAATACACGTTCGTGTAAAGCACGTGTAGGCGATACCGCGATTGTTCGCTTTTTTCGCCTTGTTATCGACGCGCTAACTCGGGCCCCGAGACGTCAGTTCCGAAGAGAAAAAAACAACTGAATAGTTGTCTGATGTTTGTTTTTTCTTTTTCCTCATTTCTCTTTCTCCCTCCGCATTAACGGCCTACCTCTTCGTGTAGGTCGTGACAGAATTTTTCAGGATCACTGTTGCCCCAGATTTCTACGACGATCTACAGATTTTGATATTGTAAATGAATTTTTAGAGAATACACAAAAAAAACAAACGAAGGAAGCACAATGAATGCTTTTTATAATCGTAAAAGTAAATAAAAAAAATATGCAAATTCTGTTTTACAATCGCATGTTCACGGGACTTAAAACGTAGTTTTTTAAGCCGGCAGTGCCGAATCGATTAATCTCGATCGCACCATGACTCGATACTTTTTCACGTTTGGCCATTGTCGTTGTTTTTTTATTTTAGCCAAGGATCAAAGTGATCGTACTTAATCGTACTTACGTCTGTATAATTTTTATATATGCGAATCATCGCTGTTCGCAAAACCTTTTATTATTTATATTCATATATAAATATGCATATCTATATTTGTTATTAAAATACGAGAAGAAAAAGTAACATCTTAATCCGACGGTTGAAAAAAAAAAACGAGAAAAAAAAACGGGATCCAACGAAATGTTGGACGGTCACCCACGATACGACCAAGATATCCTTCAGCGATTTCCAGAGATGTTTCGTGACAATCCGAGCCGGATCGTTTCGTCAGCTCACGGAGTGACTTTCCTGCTCCTTTTTTTTAACTCTTTCTATTTCTTCTCTCTCTCTCTCTCTCTCTCTCTCTCTCTCTCTCTCTTCTTCTCTCGACTTCGATCTTTCGATCTGGTGTATCTGGGGGTCTTTACGGATCGGAGGATCAAGAGTACCGCGTGCGATTTATCCAAGGTGGAGGACGATGCGTCGGAGAGCAAGGACCACCAAAATCCTGCTCTTGAAATCGATCCGACCGCCGAAAGCGAGCTCTTTTCTTCCTTTTTGTCTCCTTTTCATCCTCGATTCTGTGGTCATCGTTGTCGTCGTTGACAATATTATTTTTTTCTTTCTTTTTTTCGCTTGTTTTTCCTCTCAACTTTACTCACACACGATTTTGGATTAAGAGTTAATTCTAGCGTGAAGGATCAATATCCCGCGTGGTCAAGAGCTCGGGAAGCTTCACGTTTCTTCTTCTTCTTCTTTCTTTCCTTTTGTTTTTCTTCATTTTTTTCACTGCATTATTGTTTTTCAGTATTTTTTTACGTTCACCTGTTGACGACTATTTACTTCATTTTTTTTCATACCGAGGCTCTTCTCTTATTTTCTATGCTCAACTTTTCTTTTATGATCTTACATCTACGAGCAAATAACGCGCCAAGGAACACCATGCAAGAATGGAAACGACCCTCCCTTTCGACATTCTTGCCATTACATCACCGTAGATGGATCGACGGTGGTACGTGGGCTTCTCGCTCTTTAAGGAACGCACAAGTTTTATTTGTACTTGTATAATGTTGTATTTTTTTTATTTTTTTTTATTAAAAATTTTTTTTAACAAACTTACATACAGAAAAAGGAAGCTCGCTTGTTGTACAGAGTTCAATCAAATCGAGCTTCTGGTTTAACAGATTTTTTTCCTTCCTCTTTTCTTTCATTTCCTCCCTCTTTTTCTGTTATGGGCATTTCTGATATCTTTGTGATAAGAATCCCGGTTTAATGGGTCCTCAGGGTCTCATTCCATTCTGTCACCACGTCTCATTCGGATTCTCTCGAGCATAAGAAAAATTCACGATTTAAAAGCTGCTCGCGGAAAAATGCTCGAATAATTCCAAATCGGGCTATTATTCGTGCATTCGTGAGAGATCAACCGAGTCGAGATAACACCTTACATCTTTTTCTCTCGAGACCCGAGCCTAAGGAAACGAGAAGTGATCTCAAATAATTCCCTGCGGTTGAAGTCGTTCAACGGCTCACATATTCGGAAAATGGCACTTTTTTGTTTTTTGCTTTTTTTTTCATCCACTTCCTTATCTCCATCTTGACTTGTGTGTGTGAATAATTTATGGATGCCTTTCCGGTCGTTAGAGTAGAGTAAAAAGAAAGCATTCCAAGATCGAAATGCAGCAAAGCGGAGTTTTCTTAATTGTTAGCAGAATCGATGCTCGCTCTTCGTCGTCATTTTTTTCAATTGATTCGTATTTTTCACTCTTCAATGTTCGATCCTCACTCGTCGTGCTCTTTTTTCAATATTTTCTCTTCTTTTTTTCCTCTAAAGAGAACGAGAATTTATGCGGATGTATATGCGAGTTTAATCAGTGATCGATCTCGTACGCCTTCCTCGAGCAATCGTAAGAGGCTCCCCAAAATATAGGGAGGAGGCAAAATCGAGAGTGAAGGAGGAAGAGGAATAAAATCTTCCTCGAGGGCCTTTGATCTGTCGTTGCTAATTAGTATCGTGCTTGAAAGCCGTCAAGCGTGCTTTGGTCGTCGTGCGCTTTCGATCCAAACTTTTTTCTCTTCCCTCTTCTTATCCCTCTTTTTCTTATTTTCCTTCTTCTTTCCGTTCGACCGTGATTAAAAAAATTGAGATCGATAGTTTGAGAGAAAAAAAAGGGATTTCGATATTGAATTTGAACTTAAATTCAAATTCAAGCAATTATTCTTTAATAATAATCGTTAATTCGCGTAGTTCAAAATAACACCGATAATTCGTCTATACATTTATTTACTCATTTTATACCGAAATATATGTCTATATGGATGTAAGAAGGTGAGAAAGATGCAACTAGTAAAATCGTGCTCGCACGCCTCGTAGCTCGTTAATAACGCGATTATTAGGCGCAGAGCCAACCCCGTTACGCTATTCGGATTCAACCTAATTGGCATGGACAATCGGCCACGCCATGAGCCGTTTCGTGTCCCGATGAATTTATCCCTTTTTCTTATCCCGTCGACACAAACTCTCCACCACACTATCCACCATTTGATGCACGTGCTCTCTACAACGCAACCTCTCGCTCGCCATAATTCTCCTCCGATATATCTACCGAAACTCGCTTCCCTACCCGAAACTCTGTCGACTGCCTGTTTTCTCTCGTCTTTCAGCAGCTTGTCTCGCGACTTGCAGCAGCTTCGCTTACGGTGAAACACGGATTTATGGTGTTTCTTTAAAGTGCGCTACTTTATTTTCCAGTTTTTTTCAATTTTCTTCTGCGGTCCATTTTGATTGTTTTCATTATTTTAATATCGATGCTCATTGACTATGATTTTTAGTTTTTGTACATTTTACTTTAATTGAAAAGTAAATATCATTTTTGGAGTCTCGGTGAGTTTGACTCTTTTATTGAAGAGAAGGAAAAAAGAATTAATGAAAAATAAATAGAGACGGAGAGAAAAAAACCGCGATGAGCGAAACACAGAAATGTTCGTTCTCTCATTCTTCTCTCTTTCTCTTTCTCTCATGGGGAAAGGAGAGTGAGGATATCTTTCGGGTTTTTGGATGACGTCCAATATCGGTGGCTGGGTCTATACGGGGGCGAAAAGTATCTTACTGTCGAGGAAATTGAACGTTGGCCAAAAATCATAGTAAAGACTATACAGGAATTCGAGAGCAACTCTGATCTCGATGAGATTAACGTCGGAATTTGTCGTATAAATCGAGAGCTTCGGACAAAATAGTGGGTGATTTTAAACGTCTTTTGTGAATTTTTTATTACATTTTTTATTATTTTATCGTAAATGAAAAAGTATCGTATTAAATGGATTCGATAAATCATGAAATATTTTTATTCCTCGTCCTCGATTTATACATGCGAAGGAGAAGGGGGTGGGAAAAAAAATTGTAATGATTCGGAATTCATTCAGACACTCGTAATAAATGGATGTTTGGTTAGAGCGACGGTCGAATAATTTGCAATAAATACGTGGTACTTGAATCCGAGATCGATCATGAAAAAGGTGAAGGATCATTTCTCGGTCCACATTTTCGCTCAGCCTTTTTTTAGCCTTTAAAAAAAGAAAAAAAATCGAAGCTGAAGATATTTCTTGGGAAAAAAAATGTTGGAGTAGATTTTTGGAAGGTTTAGAGAAGCCGAGCGATTTAAATTTCAGGTGGAACTAGCTCGAGATTATTTGACGAATGATCCTCGTTACTTTGGCCAAGAGCACCAGAGAAAGAGAAAGAGAGAATGAAATTAAAAAAAAATCGACGGACAGAAAAAAAGGAGAGAGCAAAAGAGGGTTTCAAGTTTCTCTCTCCAGGTTGCCCCGCTGTACTTATGATGGATATCAATATTACCCGGGAGGTCGAAGTGCCAGAGAGCGATCAATGATCCATCAAGCTCTATCATAAAGACGTATTAATGCTTCATAAAAAAAAAATCAAAATAAGAAGAAGAAGAAAAAATGAAAACAAAAATCGTATGGAACCAGAATACGATGGAGATGAACGAGGATAATAAAATGGTCCGATAGATCTAGCTTGCCATTAGCGATTCGAAACATACGAAAAAGAAAAAAAAATTGATTTGTCTACTGTGCTACATAATAAATCGAAAGAAAATCACCAATCAATTTGCGTTAAATGGTGACTGGAAGAAAAAAAAATGTGTATTCCCATCCGGAAGATGTTTGTATTCGTTTGAATTATTACGTAATTAATTATAGTCGAAAGTAGCTTGATTTAGAGAGCGATAAATTTATTCGGATGGTCGTTTAAAAATATAATCAAATAATGAAATTATGGATGATGAGGGCCTCGCAGCTTCTCGTTCTTTTTATTAATTGTTTAATCCATTTTTAATTTATTAGCAAAAGTACAAACACACGGTTTTCGTTGAAGATTTATCTACTAATCGTTTTATTTTATTAGTTTTTTTTTTTTTTTTTTACAAAATGTTTCTCTCTCACGATACATTTCGAAGATACAAGCTCGTGATCAATCTTGTGTGTTTCACTCCCGAAATCGATCAATCTCACTACATACTCCAAATGCTATCTTGTACAGTTGGAAAACTATGCGTTTGTGAACCCGTTGCAATATGTGAGAACCCGGCAGAGATATTTGAAGAAGCCAATGCAACACGCGCAGCAACTCAGTAGCATTTGGAGGAGTAGCAACGATCGTGACAACGAGAAGTCGTCTCTGGCTGCGTTGTCACGTAGCTTCTTTTAATCGTATTTTTATTTCATTTTTTTATTTTTTTATTTTACTCTAACGGAGTATTGAAGAAGCCGGAGTATTCGACTCGACGGTTGAATATTTCTATCGAGTTATATCGACAGATCGGCTTCTGTGCAAAGGAACACGCGAGCATCGAGTCTATTTGTCGGTGTCTCATCAAAAAATCATTGAATTAACCCAATTTTTTGTCGTTAAATCGTAAAATTGCACAAAACTCATTGCTCAGGAGAATTTTGACTCGTCATCGAAAGGTAACCGACAACTTTAACATTTTCTCTCATCCAAGTGCGTCCGCAGATACGCGTGCGTTCCTTATTCTTTCTGTAACAAGGAAGGTTACGCAGAGTGTGTATATATACGCGCAAAGAAAGAGCGAGGAACGCGCATGCGACGAAGAGATCTGACGCGAGGACGAGGACGAATCTCATGGGAACGCAATGCGGAAATTTCACCCGCCGGGGGCAGATGAGGGGGGTGACCATATAACCGTCCTCGGTACGCCAAAATGCCACGGGAATATAACGGCTCAACTCTTTTTTTCTCTCTTTGTCTCTCATTCTCTTTACTCGTTTCTTTCGCAAATATTCGTTCGTTCAGTTTTTTTTCCTCCCACGCGCATTAAGAAGTATTTTCTCTTAACAGAACAGTCGCCTTCGCAGATATTTCTACTCTATTTACAATTTTGTTTGCCAAATTATCACGTTCGTAATAAAAAATTTAACGTGTGCATAAATCGATCGTGCACTTTATTATTCTGTATATCGATTTATGCCGATTAGATCGATCGGAAAATAAGGCTTGAGCGATCGGTAGCGAATGACTCGAGCGATTATCAACATCGAGAGCAACTTCTCAATGTGTACGAGGGCTCAACGTTATACATCGATGCACCAGACGATCCGGCATACATAACGATGAAGCCTTAAGGAGAAGACGCTTGAAAAGATGAACCGCGAGTTAGATAATATCATGAGGTTTCTCTCTTACAAACTGTATACATCGTATCTCTTTTCGTTCTTGGACAGGCTTCCTCATCGCTATGCCACTAACGCTTGTTCTCCTTGCACCGTACTCTTCCTTCGATCTCCGTAATATCTAGGGTGCCCTTAGAATCGAAAGAAAAGCCGAGAGAGTCGATAGATTACGAAATTCTGGAAGGAAGATTCATTTATTTTTTTCTCTGGTGTTCGATAAATTTCGATTTTTTATATAGATCGATGAAAAAAACGGATTAAAGGACTTTTCTCTTGAAATTTTTTATGGCCTTCAACCCTGCAAACTTCGAAGACAACCAACTGTCCACCCTGTACATTCTTCAAAGCTTCATCTTTAACCGAGATGGATAGAGCTCTCGTGCGGATACGATAAAAGAATCGATAGGAGGAGGGTCGAATCGGTTCGCCAAAAGGGTCAAAGGTCTCGGTTCGCGGTAGACGAGCACAAAAACAAACGGATTAGAATATATTATGTGCTTGAAATTTAATGCTAAAGAAATGAAGACGAGTCGTGGATGGAATCAAAAAAAAAAGAGAGAACGAGAGAAAATTAAAAGTTTTTTTGAGTAAAAAAATCGGTAAAATTGATTCGTAACGATTTTATTCGAATTCATGTGCCACGCTGGTTACTGGTCCACACGTTGTTTTCAACCCCTTTATCTTTTTCAAGATTAGCTTTGTGTTTTCATTTGTCTCTAATAATATATCACAATTTGAAGGTCATCTCGATATCTTGTTAATAAATATTCAAGGTCCATTCGGTTAGCGTGGGAGACAAGCTCGAGATATTTCTCTTGGGACCTTCAGGCTGAAGGGTTAATGGACCGCGTGTGCACTGCGATGAGTAAAAAAAATATATATATATATAAATATAGAATGAGAATACGATGAACAAGACGAAGAGGAATCTGTTAGCGCCCCGCATTCACATGTAAATTCAAACGGAGTGCAACAGCATCACAGTAGCATATCGCGAGACGATGAATGTATATTCATTCTCTATAATATACACGTATTCACAAGGTGTTCCATAATCAATAAGTTCGCTAATTCGTCATTTTTTCTTCATAAATTCATATTGTTCGAGGAAATTCGCCTCGAAGGACACTTTTTCAGTGCGTGACGGGCATCAAAACAATCATAATGATCATGATAATCATTCCGATTATTTTCGCTCATTCAAAAAAAATCATATTCTATTTTTATTACAATTTTTCATTCGAAGAAATATTGGATTTGTAAATTAAATAAATTTGTAGTTAAATAAATTGTACACTTCAAAGTCTCTTAATTTTTTGTCAAATTGTCAACTTGTTCATCGATTTAAACTTGTTCGTTTTGTATTTATTAGTAAACAATGAAAATGTAGTACAGTAATTTTTCAATTTTGTTGTCTGTTTGTTTGAGGAGAAATCGTTTGAGAAAATGTATCCAATAGAATTGAGACACCCGGTATGTTTATCGACTGTTTTTACCTTCGTCTCTGCCACGTCGTCCCACGCATGTCCTTTCAATCTCGATTGTATATGGACGTGTGCATTTATTAATCTTGGAAGAAGAAGGGCGTAACGATTGAAAAAAAATCGTTTGCTCGAAGACTTTATAAAGCTGCGAATCATCGAATATCAAAAACGGTTTGAAAAAAAGAAACGTGAGCCACGTCATTTCAAGTGGTAAATCACACAGGTTCAATTCTTCGCTTTTCCAACAGTCGATTAATCGTTCCTCAATTAATATGGAATGAATATATCAAAATTCACATTATCATCGTCCTGGAACGTTTATTTTTACAGACGTTGAAGTGCAAAGCTTTTATCTCCATCTTCTCAAAATTTAGACACCGAGTGATTCTTTTCTTTTTTTTCACTCTGACGAGTTCAAGTATCTTCCTTTCTTTTTCACGTTTCTTTTCCTTTCCTTTTCGAATGTATCCGGATGTCGTTAAAGCTTTGTCATACACTCTGCTACAAATGCTTATACACTCGAATTTCCTCGAGTACCAAAGTCATTGAGAAATCTCAGCTAATCCGGCGCCATTATCTCGAGGATTATTAATATCATTCGCTGAGAAAGAAAAATAGTAAAGGATTGTATGGACATTTGGATTTTGTTCCCACGAATAAATCAAAAAGTTTGTCATTTCAATTAAAAATACAAACAACACCGAATCTGTTGAAAACCCCAAGGAAATCGTTTGATTAAAAAAAAAAATCACAAACGTTGATAATAGCTCCGATAAATCTTAAATGACCTTGATCGATGAAGCTCCTAGAAATATTGACGGTTTTCACCAGTAATAAAGAAAAGAAAAGGAAAAAAAAATAGAAAAATGACGAAATTGTGCAGAAGTTGACCGTTAGATTTATCTCCTTGGATGGGATGGCTCTCATTTTCCATGTCGACCCACGACCTGGTTACCGGTTCATGGATAGTGGGAGTGTCGGTATTGCCTCAATTGGCTTTCGTGAGATGTTGAGTCTTGGTCTCGTTCCTCCTCGTTTTTCATTTCTCTGTATTGGTGAGAATTTGTGTGTTCCATGTATGAGATATTGTTCGTGTCCGAGTTCTTGGCACGAGATGCATTAACCATAGTGTCTGCCTGTGTGGAGGCTTTCATTGAGAGAAGATTCCTGAATCGAGGTAGTCGGGTTCATTTCGATGAAGTGCATCTCTTTCGTATCCTTCCACCTTTTTTTCACTCGTCTTATTCCTCCAGGCTATGCAGCCGGAGTGCAGCATCGGACTTGCATTTTTTATTTTCTCTCTGTCCTCTTGTTTTTCTTTCTCCTCTTCTCTTCGCTCTTGCCTCGTCTCTCATTCTTTATTTATTTCTTTTATGTCTTCCTTCATCCCCGATCTATGCTTTCTCCTTTTTTCCCTCCTTTTTCCCCCCTCGTTCTCTTCTTCCTCCTTCCATTCCTTCTCTCTTTCTATTTTACCCACTCTTTTCTTTCTTTTTTACTCTCTCATTCTCATCTCATCGTATAACTGCAATTACGCGTCAGCATGAGAATCTCCTTCCGTAAAATCTTTTCGCGAATATTGTAGACACGTGTGCGAGGGAGTTAGGAAGCCCCAGTAAGAAAAAGCATGATCGTGAATACGAGAGAAAAACGGAGGGAAAAAAGTTACGGGAGGCTGTGAAAAAGAGCTCCCAGAAGAGGAAGAAAAAATAGGAAAAAAAAACACAACAACCCACACACACTCGGGCAATATTGAGAGGATAAGAAAAGAAGAAGATGGCGAAACACTGCGAGGAGGCAGCTATCGAAGGTGGAGGTGGTTTCTGCCTCCTTATACCTGTTACGTATTACGTGAACGTGCGCCACGTTTGCGTGTACCATCGAAAAATACCTGTAGAATGAAGAGAAAGAGAGAGAGAGAGAGAGAGAGAGAGAGAGGAAGAAAAAAGGAGAAACGAGAGACAGGAAAAAAGACGGAGAAAGAGGAAGGAAAGAAGGAAAGAGGGAGAGAGAGAAAGAGAAGGTAAATGGTGTATGATTTGGCGATGATTGATGGGGTCACAGGTCAAAGTGATCAGCGGCGCTCCGGGCGCCCTGGCTCACCTGACGCGCCGCGCTGACTTGAAAATTCACGATCTCTACATATATACAAGCAAATATATAAATATACATGTACTGGTCGAAAAGAAAGAGCAACCGTGTATTACACGTGTACCATAAGTGCGTATCTGTATAGTGGATAAACGGGATCCTGCTGATCCAGGATCCGGTAGAAAGGATGCGCGCAATGTTCTCCAAAGATGAATTTTCATTTCTTCAAAAGGAATTAAGATACAAAATGATTTCTTAGATTGTCAAATGTAATGCGGACGAATAAATCTGTTGGAGTTTAATTAACATCATTAAATGTTGTTCGACAAAAAGTTCACCGGAAATTCATGCCCTTTAATTGCGGCCATCGAGGAGTCATCATCATCCAGATAATTGCGTGCGTCTGTGTTGAGAAATCGCACGTGCTATTTGTCGATGTAAAATGGCGTTGGATTAGCCGTAGGTGAAAATTTGCCTCGGAATAAGAAGCAAATAGTTCGACTTTATACCCTGAGAGCGTGGGCATCGCAAATAGTGGCTTCAAAGGAGCCTCGAGGCAACAAATCTGTCAGTGGAAAAGCTTCCACAGGACTCCTTCAAATTCCACGAGCTCTTTTTATTGAACTTTTGATCTCAATTTTCAAATCCCATCAAATCAACTTGTCAAAATAAATGCCATTTACTTTCTTCCGATCTTCAGTTTTCAATTATTCTCGCAGTTGTGAGAAATCATCAATTTCGAAAAGCCTGCTGCGCCGACCAAGAAATCAATCTGGTGGGGAGAAAAAAAATCATTTTTGGAACAAAATAAACGATAATTCAAAAATTCAAAATTTCCTAATAAAACACTTCATTCTAATTTATTTTCACGAAGAATTATGGGATACCGAGCTCGGACCACGTCCAGATCCCTGGCATACATTATATTATGTATAAATAATGTATATACTTCTATACATATTTATATATCCATATATACGTACATATAAGTCACTAGAAGATCCACCTATACAAGCCTAAAGCCGACATCATTAGTCAGGCTCCTGACTAATTCGCGGCAATTAAGATCGCGAGTTGTATCGCCCCGGGATAGAGAGTAGAAGGTACGCACTCTCGGGAGGACGACGATGTTACCAGCAGCTCCGATGCATATATATGCACAAGAGAGCAGAGGCAAAATACTGACCCCGAAGCGTGCGCCCTTATAAAATTTCATATGGGACATTCCATCATCGATCAAAATAACCGTGTCTAAGAAAAATAAATAATAATAATTCCCGTAGAAGGTCAAGTATAACCATCGAGTAGAGACTTTGGCTATAAATTTAAAAAAAAAACGGGGGACGAATGATGATTTTTCTTATTTGTTTCTACATATTTCGATGTGATTTTATTGGAATTGTGTGTTGTGTCGAATCGGTACAGAATGGCTTGTAGAGAGAAGTCCAAGGAACAGGACGGCCTGGAGGGAAACCAGGAGACTTGGTCGGCGAAAAAAAACCTGGTAGAGAGATATCAAAGCGAGAAGAAGAGATGAGGGACCCCGGGGTCTCTCACTTTTTTTTCTCACTCTGTTTTTTTATTTGTTTTTCTTTTTTTTTTTACTGTAATACTCAGAAAGGAGAGAGAGGGGGGAGGAGGAGGAGGAGGGAGAATATACTCCTATATTAATATACAGTCTCGATTCTCTCGCCTGACTTTTGCCCGTTCGTTCTCGCCGTCACGAATGAGCAGAGAGAGAGCACCAAGCACAGAGAGCCGATAATTATCCGGAGAGAAGTCCACGCGAGAACCACGACAGCCACGCAATAAATGTGTCGGTCTCTATGCATGAATGTGTTCATGTGCGTGTAGTCTCGATTAACATTAATTAAAATATCGTACTGGCACACATTGTAAAAGGATATCAGAAGCAACATAAACATCAACTTCGTGAACCTGCTCGTTGTTGATGAAAAGAAATCTCGAAAAGAGTCTTTTTTTTAAATCCACAACTTTATTATTGTGTACACTCGAATTTGGCGAACTTGACGATCATCGTAAAAGTGTAATTACTCAATCAATCTCCGATGTTTAAAAACTGGGCATCATTACGTTTCAAATTCTTGACATTCGTGATGCAAAAAAGACTTTGAGAATTTATTCAAGCCCGAAATTAATTTTTTTTTTGAGTTAATCCTTGTTATTTTTTGTTTTTTTTTTTTCATGTCATTATAGTGCACAATACTCAAGCACACCCGATGCCAAAAAATAAAACGAACGATATACGGATCCACGTATAAGAACAACTCTGGATGGTCTTCCAAGCACATTAATCCGGGCTAATCAATTCTGGCCTAATTGGAGATTACAGCCAAGTACGACTGTCCCTCGGACTGCGCAGAGAGTCTCAACCATTTGCAGTACGCGTATGTATGCATCATCATCATATATACGACAAGAAAAGCTGTGACTGCAGGATCGAAAGAGAGAGAGAGAGAGAGAGAGAGTGAGAAAGAGAAGTCCCCGCGCGCCCGCTAATAGATTAATTTATAACGCGAAAGGCCTCAAAGACACCGCTCGGCAAGCTTGGCCCGGCGACATATTAGTACCGTGTCACCGCGGTCATTAACTTCCCAACGAACTGCCAACCTCCACCGTCGGAATGTTAATTCACGGTGTTGGTGAATCTTCCCCCAAAAATATATGTATATTGAAGTATATTTCTCCGTACACATATGTATTCTTAAAAATTTCTATATATACGAATAACGTAACATATTTCATGCAGCAAAACCTTAACCAAGATAGGAATCAGTTGTATGCGTGGGCGTTGAATTGCTGGCCCTGTAACCACGATATCCCACATTTTTCAACCCCCTTTTTTATGCCTGGTCAGAAAATGACCATAATTTTTTTAATACCAGAGATACCCAAGAATCCGCTCGCACAAAACGAGTCTAATTAGTAACTAAATGTCTAATTAGTAAACTTGCCTTGATACCGGCGACAAGACTCCCTAAGATCTCGATGGACTAACGATTCTTTCAAATCTCCGCATTTGTATACGATGGGAAAACACTCGTGTTAATGGACGACACTTTATTAACGAATATCGTCAGCTTATGGGCTTTCATGTCATTCAATCCGAATGAACTTTGTGTCATTTTTAATGGTGGATGGAAAATAAAAATGGCATGAAATTTCATACGCTTCATGAAATCAATACGATTCAATTAATGGAAATTAACGACTCTAAATTGAAATTTGCGATTAAGAGTGATACAGAATTGCAATGAGCTTTCTAAAATAACCTTCAAGTCTCTCTGTTGGCACAGAGCGTGATCACGATCGATTCACTTATCTTGGTATCAATTAATTACAGAGAGAGCTTGACTGGATGATCGCGAAATGATTACGAGCGTCTGAACGCCTCGTAGACTCGTAGATATTGCATTTAATAGTGGAAATCTAAAGAAATCAAATGCTGACAACCGAAATGTCTTATCCAATCGTATTCTAAACTCTAAATGACTGGAATTACGTCCATATGAACGGCAGCCATTTTTCTGTGTACGAAGCACTCAAAGTGGCACGTACGTTCGAACAACCGTGTGTATAATATTCATCCTCTGGACTCCTTCGTCCTTTCCGCCCCTTCATCGCTCTCACTGTCACGTCCAAGCAACGAGAGCAGCAAGAAAGCCTCTTAATTATTAATCGCTTAATATGCGCCCGTTCAAAAAAGATTCATGTTTTCTTTTTCCTATTTTTTTTTCTTCGCTTTTTGGTGTCAGACGTGCTTGCTGCAATTATTTTTTTATAGAAAGTAACTTTTGACTTACAATCCGCATAAATTCCAGTGTAATGGTATTTAAGAGCCAGAGAAAATAATGTTTTTCATTGGCGAGATCCTGGAATTCATCGGTGATCGACTTTCCAAGTGATCGCGAATCTTTTCCTTACGTGGGTGGATCCTCAACGTCTTTTTTTTCTCTTAGCCTATTCGGACCAAAGAATTCTCGTATCCCATTCAAGACTACGCTTGGAATTTCGTCCCTGACAACGTTACGATCTCGTTTACTCTCATGAAGCGAAAATAATCGAAAAGAAACGTGTAAAAAAGGAGCGGAGGCATCGATCGAAGAATCGTGTTTTGCTCGTGAACAGCATCATTCTCAATTCGTTATTGAACCTCATACGCAGTTGGCAGGCTTTCTTGGTCGGATTGTCTTCTCGGAAGTCGCCTGAGTATTCCACCTGCTGCAGGAGAATCCGTGCAAAAGATAGCCATCAACGTTGAACGAAAGACACTTGGAATATAAACACACGGGGTGTCTTGGGACTGAGCGTCATAATCGTGGATTTGGATTCAGAATTCAATTCTACATCGAAAAGTTCCCATGCATTTTTCTCATTCGACGACTCCTTCGAGAGTTATTCACTGTTAAAGTTGAACCAACCAGCAGCCGGTAACGACTTGGCGTCTGTGGGCGGAGCGTCGTAGCGCGCAGCTGATTGGTCCAACTTCTCCACCTCGTAACTCTCGAACGAATCCTCTGGTCAAAAAACTGTAAAGGACTTTTTGACTTGGATTCAAATAACGAATCCAAATTTTCAGCATCGAAGCTCAATTCCGTAACACCCTGTACATGCACACGTGAGACAAGATTGTATAAAAGCTCGAGCGCGCCACAAACGAGAAAAGCGATTCTCCTTCTCTCTCATTCACGGTCCAAGTTTTGCCCGCGCTCGTTCCAGTTCTTTCGCCCAGATAAGACGAGATGTTTACAACGAGAAACAAGAATGCTTGAGAAGAAACTAAATAAATTTACCTGATAATGGTGATTAATCCATTATCGTAACGCAGTTTTTCCGGTTTTTTGTTCACTTTTTTTCCCCAGATCTAATTAAATAATTTAGTAATTAGATGAATTCAGAAATTCGAAGCGATAGGCGATGTTTCATCGAGTCTACAGTCTTCAAAAGTGCATTCAACGTCTTTAATCCACGCCGACAATCCCGTTCGACCCAGAGGGTGCGTCATATTCTTGGATTTCCCAAAATATAATGTAGTCATCCCCTCTTGCCCTACGCGAGCGTGAAACATGAGGAATCTCATTTCACTATTGCCGCAATCTCTTTTCATCGTGTACTCGGATCAACGGACCACTAATTTATCGAGAGCAACGAACAGAGTGAGTCAAAAGAAAAACATCGGGAAAAATAGACCATACAGGAAGGAACTCACGCCCACGCTGTTGAAAGTTATTGCAAAACATGTTGAAAAAAGAAATCCTTGTTTTTGCAAACAGGAAAAAATCCATAAAAATTCGTCAAAAAAATTCTCAGACTTTTAGACGAAGAATAACTGGCATAGAACAACGTCTGTACTTTACGTCAAAGTCTTCATAACAAAAAAGCCTTTTTGCCTTCCTTGCATCGTTCTCAACGTTAGTCATAATTGTTTGTGAATTACATCGAAAGATTGAGTGAAAAGCTGCGCACAAAACACATTTTCAAAGAAGATTACATTGTGAAGGGCATAAAGAAAGGTAATTTAATAACGAAATTGAATATGCCAAACTGAATGATGATGATGATGCAGAAATCAAGTCAATATCAATATGTGAAGACGAGAGGGTGAGAGAGAGAAATAAAGAAGTAATAAAAATAATCCTTGGAATAAAGAAAACAACAAAAATAAAGAGATGAGTATTTCTCAGATGAAGACCGGTCTATTCATCGAGAACGTCTCGTGTACAATGGACTATACATACACGACATGTAATAATCACAATAACAATTATATAATACTTGTATATTAACAAGAGGTCGATTCTGTTGCATTGTAAACTCCCTCTGAATATTCCAAGGTGCATTTTAATGTGATGAACACACAGATATACTCATGTAAATAAGAAAAGAGAAACACAAAACAAAACTGTGGCAGCAAAAAGCAGAAGCAATCGGATCTTTTGTTCATTGACGAGACAGCAGAAGCCAAGAAGTAACGAGACTGGCCTTTTTCTCTCTTATTTCTGTCTCTCTTTCACTGGTCTCTCCGTCGTACTCATTTTTGTTTCGTTGTCTCGAATTTTTTTTAATTACGAAAATACAATAAATAAAAGCACATTTATGGAGTAAAAATATTCTACTGAATCGAGACAACGAAGAGGACAATCTTTCGAATGAATAAAGGATCTCTCCATTGAGTCTGTCCTCGTGGGAATGGAGCTGAAATCATCGAGCAATTACTCGCTCATAAAGGCTAAAGAGAAACACGTATGAGAGGACGAGACGAAAAATGCTCGTTGCTACCAGTGATCCTTAAAAGAACCAATAAACCTCTTTCTTTCTCTGTTGCTTAAATGACAGAGGAGAAAAAAAGCGTGGAAGAGAACGACAGAAAGAAAGAGAGAGAGAGAGAGAGCGAGAGGGAGAGAAAAGAGATAAGTCTCGTAATAATAAAATGTAAATAAAAATAAAGAAAAAAGAATAAGAAAGTTGGAGGAGGAAAAGAGCAGAAAAAACGTCATGAGTGTAGCCGAAGCGGAGGAGTGCTTTGGAAAAAAAGGAATGAGATAAAATCACTGCAACAGATAGAACGAGCAAAAGAGAGCGAGAGATGAAGAAAAAAAAAGAAAAACAAGAACCTTTGAACACATTGTAGCCGCAGCTTCTCAATTTTCTTTCCTTTTTCATTTTTCGCTTTCTCTCTTTCTTCTTCTTCTCGGACACGTATCTTTGGTCAGCGTTGAGTACCCCATAAAACGTACTGCCGAGACGCACAATTTGGATACGCGCATTAATAATTTATACCGCTCGATCGTTAACAACTTTTTACAGTCGACCAAGTAAATGCACATATGTATGCGTTTGTCCATGTGTATATAACGACAGTGACTTTTAGACGGGCCAACTTCGTGATGAACCCCATGCGCGATCACTAAAAATTACCATTATCATTATTTCTTTAGTTATTTAACAAATTCATGTCAAAAATCAATATTTAATCATGAGAATTGTTTTTATTAATGTACCAAAATCGTTGGTTATGCGGTCAGCGTGTGCCTACGGCAGTTACCAAAGTTCAGCAGCCTCGGGTGAGGTCAATAATTGGTTGGGTGACCGCTTCGATCATGGGCAATATTCCTCCGGGTGGGTCTCATTGGAAAAGTGAAGTGGGTTAATCATTCAAATGATCTGAATACTTCATAATTTTTTTTTAATTTCCGGAACAGCTGATTAAAATATAGTTTCGTATTTGAAAAATCGTGTTGCGTGCACAAGGCCTCGAAGAATGAGGCGCGAGTTGTCAAGAGCTGCAGAAAGAGACTCTGGCAAGTCGACAAAGGCATATTTCGCATTCACCCGGCATAAGGAGTATTAAATCCGAGAATAGTAAGCGTGGGTGGACCTCTCCCACGTGCACGTTTCTTCGTTACTTATTCTTGTTCTCTTTACGTACTACTAACGCCTTTACGTTCGTCACATTACAGATCTTTTCACTCTTTCACTACTTCTCTATCTGTCTCTTCATTTCTTTCTTTTTCTGTCTCTCTCTCTCTCTCTCTCTCTCTCTCTCTCTCTCTCTCTCTCTCT
>JACEOJ010000104.1:499382-561104 GCA_013761285.1 Campoletis sonorensis | reverse complement strand
TCTCTCTCTCTCTCTCTCTCTCTCTCTCTCTCTCTCTCTCTCTCTCTCTTTTTCTCTCTCATTCTCTCGACATGTTGCAAGGCTTGCGAAACTTTTTGATGCTGACGCTTAGCCAGCCGTCATCAGGTATAAGCCTCTCTATATACCACCCCGGATACTCAACCGATAATAGGATCGTAAAGCTTGCCAGATCCCTAAGATTTAATGCTTCTCTGACGCTTTATTAGGGCTTGTACAAATATCGCGATTTATCTGAATCTTATATGAGTTATTTCCATGTCACTGGATAATGGAATAATCATTTCTTATGAGTCTTTAAATTCCTACCATCAAGATTCATATATTTACTGAGGTATAAAGTAGTCAATAAATTGTTTCAAATTGTTTCTATATTTTTAAATCAATTGTAATATCAGTGAAAAAAAAGTTTTTTGTACAATTGTTTAGCACTCAATCCATGCGAACCAAATGAATGATTGAAAAATGACGATTTTAGGAAAAATAGTGATTTCGTGACAGCTGTCATATCGTTGAAAGGCGAGTTTCGTCGATGTATTTTATTGCATCGGGACAAAACAATGTCTGAGAGTAAAACCAGAATCAGTGAGACCTCGTCGTCGATTTAGGGGTCGAAATATCATCATGAAAATCATTCTCTTACGATTGTTCGTTCGTAGTTGAGTTGCCAACTGCGAATGGTGGTTCAACATTTATGGATAAACCAAATGTACCCATATTTTCAGAATGGGGTACAGCTCCACCCATGATTGCATGAGCTTCACCATTGCAAACATTCTTAAGGAACATGAAGTGAGTGTCAGTGCAAGCTGCTGCTTCGAATAAAACTGGCGAATTAATTGATTCTGCGAATATAACGTATGATCGATCATGCGAACAGGCGTTGAGTACATCTGGGTTGCAGCCTCGCTGGAGGACACCGCCATTGACGAAAAAGTCAGCGTGGCCAAGGATTTCATTGGATCCCAAATGACCTGCGTTCGTGTGGATGATTTCAACGTACTTTGCATCCTGTTTGGTAAGTTTCGAGCCGACGGAAGCGAACTTGAACAACGGTAGTGCTGGGTCCAGTCCTGGATTTGCAACATCAGAGAATTGACTTGAAAATTCCATCAAATTTGACTTGGAGCAATGGGTCTATGCGAACTTACCGTAAATTGCCTTCACAGCACCCCCGAGAGCATTACCAGCGGCGCCCATCACATGAGCTCCTAGTGAATGACCAACAAGAATAGTGTCCTCGATTTTCAAATAATTCTTCTTTGAGAGATACTTTATAATGTCAGCAACTGCCCAACCAATGTCACCAACTTGTGTCGCCGCAATTTCGTACGTAGAAAATGACGCGAAGCTCCAATCAACAACAATCACGTTGTAACCACCGTGGCGCAAATAAGCTGCGTAGAAAAAGAGAATCATCGAGTTATAATAATTCTCATGATATTTATTATTCTTTTGGAAATATGGTAAACTCACCATCGCGAATATCGCCACAGGATTGACTAGTTCTACTGTTCGACCATCCATGGGTTATAAAAACAGTTGGAAGGCTCGTGTTGTAAGTTGTGTACACGTAAGAATCGCGTACAATTTCTACAGCTTCGAGTCGAGGAGCCTCAGAGTACAAAAAAAAATGCACTGGTCTCACTAGAGTATGTCCGTCAGCTATTGTTAATTCTACCAGACGTCCATAATCATCGGTCATTTTAAGACCTGTTCGGAAACTCTCGCGTTCCTTCCTCCATCGTTCGCTATAACGATCGATTGAAGCTTCGCTGCCTAAAATGGCTGAAAAGAGATCCTTGTCTATTATTATCTGTCGCAATTAATTAGCAGCTGCCTACCAATCCCACGAACATATAGCTTCGACAAATATCTCGTGAGGAACTTAGAACTTCGTAAAAAAAATTAGAGCTCACCGAAACTAGCGACGAGGAGACACGAAATTTGTACAAAGAACTTCATCTTTCAACAGGTACAAGTGCTATTGACATTGAACTTAGAATCGGGGTTTTTATACGCATTTTTTTACTTGCGTAAATAAGTCCCATAGTAAACATTCTTATCTGATGTTTGCGAATGCCAGTGAATTACATATTTCTTATAAAATGCCTGTAAATCATTTTACAATGGCTATCGCTTTTTTACCTTAATTTCTTTCTATCACTTGGTTTTTTACGGCTTCAGCTCCTATTCAAATCGAATCAGACATTATTTGACAAACATTTTTAGCAGCTTTGGTACACATTTTTATATATTGATCGAAAACCCATTAATCTTAAAGCCATTTATTCCGCCAATGATAAATTTACAGAAATATCGACACGTAGTTCAAATGGAAGATTATTCTTCTACAAATTCACTGAACAACATAAATTCACCTTTTAGTCAACTTGACCCAGGTCCGAACCTTTTCCCAGCTGTACGGAAAAAAATCGATCTATAAACTTTAAGGGTTGATTTTTTAATATAATTGGAAATTGACTGTTATTTAATTCGCTTCTTATTGCTCGGAAAATGGCGGACGAATTTTGAACTCCACTCGAAAACGTCAGGCACATGACACATTGCAATAGATATGAACATTTTGATGTAGGATTTATTTATTTTTTTATTCGAAATTTCTATTCGTTTCGAAAGACTTGTCTCATAGATTATTAATGGGCTCTACCAACCACGCAATGGATTGATGATGTGTGTATCGTTATTTCACTATAAATTGTCAAATAGCAGTTAATCATCTAATGGTTAGCGGTCGTAAGTGTCAGATCGTAGTGAGGCAAGTAGGTCTGGATCGAATGTTCGAGTAGACGAGAAAATCTATTAATAAATAACTTATTTATTCTTTGTTTGGTCTGTTGCAAAAAATTTTATGGTAAATTATACGTAAAAATTCATAAAATATTGATGTTATTCGTTTGTCCAGAAGAAAAAAATCGTAATTTATAACTTAAAATATTCTAATTTGTAGAATTATAAAGTTTCAATGGAAATCTTTGTAAAATTTGCAGTTTTTTTCTGTGTCATTAATAATACTGCTTCCATTTAATTTCGTAACGAAATTACCCTGTCGCGTGTTTTATTTTATTTCCTCGATGAAAATTCCTTCGAGTGTGGGAGAAGTCGCGGGTGAGCACACAGAGAAATTCATCAAAACGAACGTCAGTGGTAACAGCATCAAGAACCTTCGCAATTGACCCCACTTGAGTGCGAACGTGTTTAGTGCGTGTGTATTATATGCGAGGGAGACAGAGAGAGGATGGGGATTCAGCACGTGCTTCGCGTGAGATTTTCGTGATTCAGCTTCCCACAAAGATCCATCGGGGGTTTCGCGACGTGCCCCGAGATGATTCTTCATCTACGAAATAAATCACAAAATAAAACGTAAATACTTCGTGAATCAGATAATTCTTTATCGTACAATTAAAAATTAAAACACGTTCCAGGAATATAATTTTTTTTTCTTGAATTTTTAATCATCGTGGCTAAATGAGTTGGTCAAATAATAAAATTGCAAACTTTAAGTGAACGTCACTTAAAAATTCTTAATCGAAACTAAGTTGAGGGCGTGAATGCTCTGAATTCTTCTTCTCTCGTTCCTCGAATCCCATTATCGTAAGATACTCGTAACAGTTTTTTTTTTTCATTCCACACAAAACTATACGATTTCTTTAACAAAAACTGAACTAGAGCGGTTTTTCCATCGTCATTTAATCTCGTTTTCTACGAATCCTTAATTAATTGGATAATTACTGAAAAGAAAATTTCTTGTGGAAATCATAATTCACCATATTTTGATTGAAATTATTGAATAGAAAAACTCATTAAATTCTTTGAATACTTATATTTTGTTGTAAAATAAGCAACTGTCACAAAATACGTAACAGTTCTTATAAACATATAAATTTATCGTTGAACGTAAAAACACATAAAAAGAAAAAGTTGGTATCTTGTATCTTCAATGATCGAGTATAACACATTCTACAATCGTGTTTTCCGGTATAAAACTTAATGGCAAGTGGTGTGTACAAGATTTGCACAACAAGAAATACCTCGGAATTCAGTTGTCATGCGTTACACCAACGCACAATTTGCTTTTTAAAAGAAACAACACACTTTGTAGACGATATACAGGTTGTCCGGAAAGTGAGTTGTGACATTTGGAGAAAGTGTTTACTATCGACAAAGGGAGAAAAAAGTTATTGGAAATTTGCTCGTTTTTGATGTTATTTTTATTAAACAATACGACAATTAAAATATCAAAAAATTTTCATGTAAATTTGAATAACATTACTTTTTGATGATTGTATCAACGACACCCTGTATACAAATTTTGTCATAGGGGGATTATAACGAGGGCGTCACACGAGTACGGATCGTAAAATCGCTTGTCCCGTGTCTAATAACAAAGCGATACGGTATTAATCGTCGATCGAAATCAGGCATAACCGCGCTTAGTATTTCATGGCTTATTGCTGCTGTGCAACATGAAAGGGTTTTATCGTTTCTTCTATACAATTGTGACTGAACGGTTCGGACCACCTGTGTCGCACAGAAGTCAATAATTTTTTGACGTTTCTAACATTGTATTATTTTTAACCCATAGACGAAAATAGAGAATGAAAAATCGAACGTTTATCTATCAGGTGAGAAAAAACGTTGATTATTAAAATAATTAGTCAACGATTCCAAAAGATATTTTGAATTCGATTATTTTTATCAAAAAACTTCACATTGCTTCGATATTCGTTTTCAATGATTGAAAGTATTTTCATTATTCGATAGTTGCAAAAGGAAAAAAAAATGTCTGAGATTTTATTTATCAGTAAAAAAAAGAATGAACGATAGGCCATTATGATTCTGAGCGATCGAATATGCATGAATTAAGCCAACGAAAGTTATTCGGTGCCATAGGCAATCGAAGCTCTTCGATTCCAAATGAAATCTTTTTTCGCTTATTCTCTTCTCTTCTCCTCCCCTTTTCCCTTTACCGGTCCACCCCTTTGCGATCTGAGCACATAAGACAGTCGTGAAGTTTATTACTACTCGGAGCATTTTGCGAGCAACAGTGGCAGTGTAAATATCAGCTGGAATGAGGTATCGTTGCCCCCCGGGGTACTTATTCCCTTTCGTACATCCAACTACGTATTTCTCTCTCGCTCTCTTTTTCTCTATATACGGGGTGTCCTAATTTCTAATGCTATAAACATGATCTTTTCCCCTTAAATTCAAGGCTCGAACTTACAGCAACGAATTAAAATTTCATTGGTAACACTCTTATAAAATATCCTTTAAATTAAAAACATTTCGATAGCATTAATTAACTCGTATCGAGATTAAAACTTGACGAAAACTGTGACTCATTGAAAAATTGAATTAAATTCTTCAAAAAACCATGAAATCAATGTACTTTTTTGGTTTTTAAGTGACTTTAAGTTTCTACTCCTCACATTTTACACACCCTTTACATATAAATATATATATTTGAATATTTAAAGGAAGAGAAACACAAATTCATAGCCAGCACACTTATACTTCGAATAATGAATATTCATGATGGTAATCACTCGTATAATTGCGTAGCGGTAGCCCTTGATAAAACTATTGCCCACGGTACTACGCCCTTAAGCTCGCGTAACTCGGTGGTTCGAAAGAACCTCGAGAAAGTCTCGAGTCTATGGTGATAGAGAATAAAAAAATAAAGAAATAAATATTGTCTATGAATACCATGAGTACGTGATCGTTAATTCAATACTGAGCTAGGCTCGTGCAACTTATCATTTGCCGACAGCGAATATTTACGTTAGAAGTAAAATCGTTCCCACTAACGATTTATCATCAGAAATGGTCAAAAGAAATATTATTATTTTGATCAAATAAATTTTGTACATCTATCATATTTTTTCGTTCAATAAAAATTCAATAAAAATAGAAATTCATTCTTTTAACAGTGAAAAAAAAAAACAAAAAACAATCTATTGAACAATTGCTTAGTTCGTCGATTCAAAATTCGCTCCACTTAGGACGCAATCCGTTTGAACAAACGTTCTTACGAAATTGTGAATTGAAAACGTGAATACGGCGAGTGAAACGTCTCTTTGTAGTGCACCCACGCCTTTCTCGTTGTGCGAATACGCGCTCGGTCCGTTTGTACATTCCATTTGTTCCTCTGGTGCCCCCATAGAAAAGTAAAATGTATAGGATACAGAACTTTGTTCTTGTAGGTCTCGGTGCGTTTCTCAGTGAGTTATTGCCAGGCCACCACCTCGTTCTACGAACTTCTCGTATATTAAGAGTTATCCTGGAAATAAGCCATGAACCAATTGAGATCCGGTTAACATTACAATTACTGCGACAAACAATGGACCTCAGGTTCTGCGTCATTGCGAATGAATATTTCTAAACTGTGAGAAACTATCATTAAAAGGATAAAAACTTTCATTGATTCGAAAATGCGAACCGTTAACTATTTTCTAAATCAAATATTCTGAATTTGATAAAAATGAGTGAAAAAATAAAAGAATTAGTGAATCAGTGCCTTGGGCCAAACAAATCATGCCTCGAAACTAAAAATCTCAATATAAAAATAAATAAAAAATCATATTTTTTCCTCTGGCAAAAGATTTTTTAACTTGTTACGTGCCAATGAAATTCAGTTGGATTAATAAATATCTATATTCGATGTCGTTTTACTCGAAAATATTGACGATATTTATTGACGTGTCCTCCTACGAGTTCACTGATGAAAGAAAAAAAAATGCAATTCATGAGACGCGGCTAACGGTGCGATTAGGTTGAGTTATATCGTTTACAGCACGATCCTCCATTACCAGATCTTATTTATTATATATTTGCATTAGGATTCTTAATCCGACTGGTTTGATTCACTAGTGAAACGTGCCCGAAAGACTTTTACGTTACGTTTATGTGTATATAGCATTACGTATGAAGATATTGGGACGGATGATTTCGAAGCTTAGGGAAGAAGAAAAAAAAACAAAATTTCCATTGAGGAACGAAGACACGAGAGAGAAAAATTCGTACTTCGGTGAAGTCCGTTTTAAGCGGTTATTTATGAGGATTTTTTATTCCCGATGTTTTATTTTCGTTCGAAAATCTCACACCTCGGTGTACAATCTTTTCACGCGATGATTCACGAAAATATCTTCATTCGGAATGAATGAGAATATATTTAAACGATCGTATTGTATGCTGAAAAAGAAACAAAATCGTCGAGAAAAATTATGGCACGAAATCGTTGGATATTTAATCGAACGATGATCGGTAAATCAAGGAATCTTTATTATTTAAATTAATAAATAAAATCATCTTAATTAATTACAAAAAAAAACATACAAAAAGCCCGCTACGAGATCGAGAATTCGTGTTCGATATTTCATCGAGGCGGAAATGGCATTACGAGTGCAAGTGTGTCGACAGGGGGTGGGGGATAATTCGCGTGGACACTCTTCGATGCAATCATCAGTACATTTATCTCTCAAGCTCAATGTTTCGTTTTTTTTATGTTTGTTTTGTTCTTTTAATTCTGATCACACGATCGTAAATATCGTTGAACGGAATTGTGAGCGCGCGGGGAACTGAACTTTTCTCATTGTCACGTGGACCGTCAGCGAGTGCTATCTCTAATAAATCGTCAAATGAAATAATAAATAAATGAAATAAAATAAAATGAATGGTTAAGAAATGGAGAGCAAGACGACGATTACGTGAGAGTACCGGATCGTGTTCGACAACCTGTTGCTCCGAGGCAGAGAGCAAGAGAGAGATGAAGGGAGAAAAAGCCCTCAGGGCGCCCTGCGAAGTCGCCCCGGTACGTCGTCCAATATTTCATCGAGCCGGAAGACCCATCCGAGTGACTGCCGTGGCGAGAACAAGCCGAGAAAAGACCCACTTGCGTGGGACGACGCTCCTCGAACCTGAGAAATTCCAGATTCAGCTTTCGGCTCATAACATATGTTTTCATGGTGTACCTTAATATGAACGTTAACGCGATCTTGAGAAAAGAAATCATGATATTTCACAATTAAGTGATCTATTTATTGGTCTAATTTTTTTACTATACGCCACAGCAGTTGGTTCGATTGATTATAATAATTTTTTTCAGTAACTTTCCCTCACGTTTCTATATTCTTTGTTGGAAAGAGTGTTTTAAAAAACAAAACTTATAGACTCTACGAAATGATTCAGCATCGTTTTCAATAAACGCAAAGATTAAATCCTCTCGCACCCGAGCAGCATATCCTCACGAGAGTTATTTATTCTCTTTCATTTTAATTTTCACGTCTATGATCTTTCAATCTCGCCTTCGATCTAGTTTTTCTTGTTACCTGAACATCTCCTTGAAAAAATCCTGGTAAATACTTGGTGCGGAGGAGCAGTGGGAGTAAACGAATAAAGAGAATGTGTACGAGAGAGAAAGTGAACTGCATAGCGATCAAAGATGAAGATATTTTTTACAGTGATCATATATATTTATATCAGAGAAAGAAAAAGAAGGGAGACACGCAGAAAGGGAGAAAATAGTGAGAAGGAAAAGAAAGAAATGAAAAAAAAGAATAGAGAGAAAAGAGAGAGAGAGAGAGAGAGAGAAAGAAAATGAGATCGAGAGCTCGACGAGACGGTGTGGGATTGATAAAAATCTGATGTAGCGCCACACGACAGTGTACATACAGAAGACCTGTTGCATCCGAGTTGCAGTGGCGCCGAGCGGGGCGTGTTTCGATCGAATCGACTTTTCTCGTCGTGCGCGGGGTGGACTCTCGAGTATATAATGATCGAGGTAATGATATACATAAGTATATACACATATATACACGAAGGTGGGTCGGCAGGATTGTGTGTATATCGTTGTAAGTTGGAGGGAGAGAAAAAAAAACGACTTACGATGAACTCGACATTTCGCGATTTGAGGAAAGTTGGGGTAATGAGGATCAGTCAGTAAAACGGCACAGTCCTGTTGATTATTAATGATGAAATTGTACATGAATTACGAACCGATTAGCGATCAATTCCGTACAATGGTCGTCAAGGACGAACTCAATATCTATCGTTAAATAGAAAGAGTTAAATTGTTTAGTTTATTGAAGAATAAGCCACTCGATGTGATTTTTGGTGCAGTTTCTTGGATTCTGTCTTAGCTGACCCGCATTACCCCCGCGGCCCCGTAAAACTGCGTTCATCTTGCAAAACGACTCAACAAAGTTACGATACGTTTTTTCGTCTCTTTCTATTCCATGCGGGAGGCAATAAATATCGAGGAGGATCGACACGCATATAAAGAAGGCCGAGGAAGACTGATGTGTTTCTTTGCTACCGTGTTTCACGGGATGAAAAAAAGAGAGCGAATATGACTCGCCGGGAAAGTGAAATAGCCGATAGGCTGCGAGTTCAGCTCCGATACGGCCCACTCGAGTTATTTTTCTCGCGATTTAATCAAGAAGGAAGGAGAAGGAGGCAGGAGATATGGAGACGGGATTGGGAATACGACTTGTCGTCGCCATCGAGAATGAACGCGCACTGATATCATTAAACCGAGACGAAAGAAGGAGAAAGAGTGTAAAAAACTAGGTGGATTCATTTTTTTATTCATATGTGTACGTAATATGCAGAGGCAACTGACCAACGTCGATCGCCAGTAAACGCGATCGATACGCCATGATTACACGATCTCATCGGATCGTCTCCTCAGATCGGTGAATAGTCTCTTTCAATATCATACCAGGAAAATTCACTTATTCATTATTTCTATTAATTAATTGTAATACATTTGAATTAATTCTTCGTTCACAATGCACAAAATTTATTGTTCCTTTAAATAATTTCGAAAGAATTGTTAAAACATGAATTTCATTAAAAAATCGTTGTTTACTTCGTGCGGATTTGGGTTTCGTGCTCAAAGCTTCTGAGGTTCTGTAGGAACAGTTATTTTTCCGAGAATTTATCGATAATGACCATTTAAAGACACTTTCCCTTGGCACAGGTGTGCCAGAATAAGGATTGCTTCGCTACAGATGCGCTTCTCTTTCTCTCTTGCTGGAGAAAAGTAAAAAATTAAAAAAAAAAACAATGTAAAAATTACCCCCGTGAGTGGTGTTTTGTTCCGAATGATTTTGGCTCGCGTGACAGACGCGATCGAGAGTGAAAAATATTCTTCTTCGTTCGTGGCAACAACAAAACGAGCGACGTTAACGCGCCTCCCGGGAATGAGCTAAAAAAAACGTGATAAAAAAATGGGTCCAAATCTTCGGAAAGATTATTATAGGTATTTGAGGCAAAGTATTTGCATGAATATACAGCTAGTGCGTTTTTCGACCGGGATTTACGTCAATAGGGCACAAAACCAGAACGAACACATGTGATCTCTCTCTCTCTCTCTCTCTCTCTCTCTTTTTCATTATAATTCGATAATTACAAATTCGCCACAAGGATCCGAGACTCCTTATTACTTTCTGCAGCAAACATTATTTTTGCATCGTGCAACTCCCGCAAGGAGAAAGGCCAACAAAAGCAAAAAAAGAAAGTGGGAAATGTTGGACTAGAATCGCGCGTGCTAGTGGAGAAGGTCCAACAAAAATGAACCGCCAAATTCAGGGAAATGGCGAGTGACCCTCCCCTTTTTGCGAGACTTCTTTCTAGACCCCAGAATTTTATTCGACCACCGGACGATCTGCATAAACGTTCAAAAAAACAAGTGAAACTCACACAAAAAGTTGGACGCCAACAAATCAATGAAGGCAGACACTTTTTCGGGTAAAATTATTTTTAACTGACTCCCATTACCCCCAATTCTTCGCTAGATGAGATATTCGCACCAGCAGTGCAAAGTATATCTAACGAGACGAGAAATTTTGCTGTGTAATTCATAACGGAGGATCACGGTGATCATCATAGAGCGGACGGAAGAGCAGAGAGAGAAAGAGAGAGAGAGAGAGATGCCCATAACTCTTTGTAATAGCTAATATCTCACAACAGTCGTATAAATGTGAATCGGTTACTAGTTACCGGCTTACATGTTAGAAAGATTTATTGCAGTTTCAATAAGTATACATATATATTTTAGGAAGAGAAAGAGAGAAGAAAAATTAAGGAGGAGACTAACGAGAGAGAAAACAGAAAATGGTGAAGGAAAAGAATGGATAAGAAACGAAAAGGAAGAAAGAGAGAGAGAAAGAGAAAGACAAATAATAAAAGAGTATGAAGTTTTGCACCCAAGGGAAAATATAGCACGAGCGCAATTCTCTTTCTCCGGGCGATCTATGGTGTGCTCTCTGCCACTCCACCAATTAAAATCCACTTTTAATCGCTCTTCTCCTCAAGCCATACACCTAATTGCCGACCTATTACGTTGTCTCTCCAGGCGAGAGAGAGCCGCAACAAAGAGAGAAAGAAGAGAATCGAAGATTCTGGGTTTGCAATCTTTGTGCATGGCACTCAAGTCAAAACAACGTACGAGCTTTTTTATTATTATAGAGTCTGTACGTCAGAACATCCAAAATATCTGGAATTATTCTTGTATTCTTTTAAAACGTCGAGAGAGACAGAGAGAGAGAGAGAGAGGGCAGAAAAATCTGGAGTAGGAATGTTGAGGGTGTGACAGTACCCACAACAGAATGAAACAAACTAAAAAGTCGAAATTGCACCGCACAAAAGTGGATTGTAGTTTAGAAACGAAAAATAAACGATCTTCGTCGATAATCTGTCGATACATTGATATTTTTTCAAACTGCCAAAAAAAAGTGGTGAAATGGAGGAAACGATCTTACAAAATACTGAAAAATTGATATTTTAAACCAATTCGTGACTGCAATTTGAGTTTCAACGTAAACAGGGAGCCGAAGTATTTTCGCGCAAGGAGAGAGAGAATGCCTCGGGTTGTGTACACCGCGGAATTCCGATCGCAAATTTGAAGCTCGCGCATCGGTTTCTCCTTCGATTTGGGCGAATTTGTCTCGGGGGCAAATCTTGAAAACGGTGCAGAGTAATTTTCGTACGCAAGGTCACTGCATGGAGGACATGACTTGTCAAAATGTGGAGGGAAATAAATGATTTTAAAGAGACACCTAAACTCACATATATCTATACTCGAAAATAATAAAATTGAAGTAATTTTGCAGAGGTTCGCGAACTAAGATTTGAAATAGCCTTGGGCAGTGTCTCCCGAGAAGATTTTTCAAGACCTTTGCCAAATGTCGTCGTCCCCAAAAGGTGAGAGGGTGGGGAAGAGGGGAAGACAGACGGAGAGCGTATAAATCGAAGTGAAAAGCCTGGAGGCTATGGTCGTGGAAATATCGGGAATTAGTAAAAAGGGTTGTCGAAGCTTGCGCTTTGTTTCTCGGTTTTCTTGAGGGAAGATAAAAAGGGTAAAGATAAAAGAACAAGAATAAGAATAAAGATCATAAAAGAATGAGGAGGAGATGGAAGAAGTAGAAAAAGAAGTATAAGGAAGAAGAAACGAGAGCACCGATTTTCAAGATGTAACCGGTCGCCCCTAATAACCACCCTCGCATTGCCTTAAGGATATCTCGGTCTTCGGCGACCCGCAATCACCGCCATAGACAACTCTTTGGTGATGCGCGCTCTTCGCGAAGGAGAGACAGGGAGAGGAAAAAAAGGAAAGGGGCGAGCAGGGGAGGACGAAGAGACTCGATCATTATCGCGGCCAATAATCACCGGGACGTATTCCGCTAAGTGCTCCCTATGGGAGTATTGCCTGTATATAGAATGAACGCCAGAGTGATCTTGTAAGACTTGAACGATCGTCCGGAGAGAGGGAAGGAGAGAAAAAGAGTTGCGACTTGAAGCAAATAAAAATAACATCGAATATTCGAGTCCGAATTTCTTGCTGTCAATACTTTTTTCTTATCCACGTTTGCACATTGGAAAATCGATGAGAGATCGAACTTTTCATTAGAAAAAAAAAAGCAGCGAAGAAAATTCTCTCATTTCGCGGATTTTTTATTTTATTCCACATCGTTTACGGTTCCTTGAGGTTTTTCGTCAGTATTTGAAACCCGCGCATGTCTTGCACGGTGATGAGGGATAATCATCGCAGGAAGAGTAGAAAGCCTGAAGAGATAATAAAAGGAACGAGGTATGAAAGAAATAAGAGAGAAACAAAGGAAGATAAAACGCATAGAGAATATATTCCGGCGTCTCTAATTCCGAACGATTATCCAGAACGATTAAAAGAGATTTAATCGTCGAGGCGGAGACGAGCCGAGACGAATTACTGAAATTTCAGTGGAGAGGGAAAGCCTCGAAGCGATAACGAGCAAGGATATATGCAGTTGAAGAAATTCCGTAGCGCTGGTGGGTGGATCGCCGATCATACATCACCAATTTATAGTCTTTATTTTGCCAAGTTCTGAGGAGGGTCAGGGATCAATAGAACGAAACTTTGGCTTTGGTTGAGAAAAAGAGGCAAAATGATAGATTGACAGAAGATAATTGAGTGGAAATACGACTTCGTTGATTTTGGAGTGAAAAATATTAATTAGAAGTCAGTAAATTAGAATAATTCAATTTCGGCGATCAATTTATCGTTTCCCATCAAATTAAACCCAATTTATATCGCATGATCAGAGTGTGGACCTAAACGAAACACGAATATACTATAACGGGACATGAAACGTTAGGTTTTATACGTCAGTCATTCCGGAGAATCCGGAAGAATTTTTCCCTTGATTCGTCCCTCTATTCTCATTGCTGGTAAGCTTAAACGAGAAATCTCTCTCGTCAGATCTTTCTCGTCATGGTTAGATTTCCCCGGGTGCTCCATCACAACGGGATATCTCCATGTTGTGTCTTTTAATCGCTGTCTCTCTCATATTTGTCTCTTTCTCTCTCTGTCTCTCTTTTTTTTTCAAAATATCTAAATATCATCTTTTTCTTCCTCACTCGTTCCTTGTCTCATATTCTCAATCTTTCGATCTCTCTGTCTCTCCCTCTTTTTCTAAATATCTGAATACCTATGTCTGTCTCTCTCTAACTCTTTGATTCTTTCTTTTTACGTCATTTTTTTTCTCGTCTTAGCTCTCTCTTCTCTCCTCTCTCGTTTGAAGAAAAAAAGTTGAAGATTCAAGAAGGTTTCTCAGGACTAACAGGTGTCAGTGTATGTTGCGGACGACACAAGTTCGTCAAGAAGAGTGAAAGACAAAGACGGAGAGCGATAGAGAGAGGAAAAGACATCAGGAGGTCTCGCAGAGCTCACCGGAGGGTGCCACACGCTGACGTCGCTTCTAAGACTTTTCTCTCTCGCTCATTTTTTCTCTCTTACGTTCGTAATACACTATATACGGCCTACTAGAGCCATAATTAAAATTAACGATAACACGACAGAACGACACGATACGATACAAAAAAAAGCAGCAGGGACAGGTTAAAAAAAGAAAGAATAACGAGATGCGAGAGGAAATAAAAAGAGGGAGGTTGATATAGAATCAAACCCCCTGTAAAACGCGGACATATATGTCAGAACCAATTAAAAGAATCAGTGCGAATGATCGGTTAATCGAAAATATTTTTTTCATTAATTTTACGATGTATTTGTTTCCTTAATTGCTGCTAATAGTTTCTTTTTTTTTTTGCAATTAGTACAAAGTTGCAATAATTCTCTCAGAATAATGACTCGAACATAAATTGAAAAATAATCACGTTAAAAATAAATAAAACGTGAGCAAGCATTGAACTCATAAACAATATCTCGTTTTTTCAGGTCATTTTTATTTCTAATTAACCTAAATTTGTTCAAAAGCGATTAAATTTAAGGTATTTCGGCATTCAAAATACGCCTTTCTATTTCCAAATGATTCATGCACACATATCCATGAATCCACATAGAAATATGGTTATATATATATCTGCATCTATCGTAAAATCTCTCTGCGGAACGTATCGTTTATAAAGCCATTAGTTTTTATGATACCATGCGATGGGTGAAGCTCGCTTCCCATCTCTTTCACATAGGCAGGATCATATACATATATAAATATATAGATATGTATTTACGTCGTACTGGCGACGAAACGACGAATTAAAAGGAAGATGAGAAGAAAGATCGTGTTGAGGAGTATTCTACATCGTATTTCTATATCTATATATCCCTTGAATATACGTTCTCTCGTAATAAAGTTTGACACTGGACGATATCGTTTCTCCCACTCGTGAGACATCAAATGTCAAATTCATTGCATTCGTTGCTTATACAGCTTTTTAGTAGAAAAAAAATTATGACGATGCATTTTCGTGCTTCATCGACGGATATTAACACTCTTATCCATACACACGTGTAAATGTTTCTCCATTTATAAACGAGTATCGAGAAGAAAAAAAAGAAACGGTCAAAAAATCTTCATACTGAGCAACAATGTTACAGTGACAGGAGCAAACAAAAATGTTTAGAAATGATTGGAAAAACTGGAGAAGTTCGCGCAACTTTAATTAGCAATCGCAGTTTTTTTTCCTCAATGATTAACTGTGAATTTGCGTTGAAAAAAGTGATCAGTCGAGCCAGTGTGTAGTTTTGTGAGAATCTGTGTGTGTGTGTTTGTGGAAGTGAAAGATTCTATGATACTCCATTCTGTGTCCCATAATCGTTTCACCCTAATAAACCGATAAATTCTTCAGTTTGGTTCTCCAGCAATGTCTTTTTCTCGTCGTAAAATGGAGGAGCGAGGGAGAGAAGGAGTTGAGGAAATGAAGAAATGAGAGAAGACGATTACGCGGTTGGTTAAGGTATCATCGTGATGATTTTAAAGTCCTGAAGAGCTCGATGCAAGCTCTGGAAATTCTTGAGAATAATTTGCAGCCACGCTATTTGGTCGTTGCTAATTAAATCAGCGCCGACTAATTCTTTTATCTTGGTGCGATGTATGTATGTATAAATATGTTTATATATATATGTGTATATGTATTTGGGCAGAGATCTTGTTTTCTGTCTTCTCACGCCCGTCCACTTTGGCTCACTGTCACGTATTCTCTGCTGCGTGACAGCGGGGCGCTTGTTAGTCCAACATGAGCCTCGTCCGTGGTTTATAAAAGAGACATGAAGAGATAGAGAAAGAGGGAGAGAGAAAGACTGGTCCATTTGGACAAGAAGATACTTGAGAACGTGGAGAAAAGTCTGAAAGTAGTTTTTCGCGAGCATCAAGACGTATTTGCCATTTTTGTTAGCCGCCATTTTGGTGATGACTTTAATCGACCATCGATAAATTCACCGCCATTCGATAAATTCTTCAAATAATCGCGACACAGGAAACGAAGAAAGAGAAAGAAAGCAAAATACTGACGAGACGGAGAGAGAGAAAGAGAGAGATAAAGAGAAAAAACGTGTTTCTGTGAGATTCAGAACTGAGGCGTTCGCCACGAGACTTCGTACACTATTCATATACACGGTGCTCCGAGAGTTGATGCTTAAAGTATACAGGTTTCAAGAGATTACGAAAATCGAAGGACTTTTCTCAAAAAGCTCAAGACGAACTCGTAGGACACTGTGTATATCGTAAAGACATCGAACCACCTCGAAAGGATGCCGCGTGTCTTGCTCGTCACAGAGAGAACGTCAGAGATCGGCACGGCAATGGCGACCGGTTTTTCGCCTTCGTTTCTCTCTTTCTCTCTCTCCCTCCCTCCCTCCCTCCCTATCTCCCACATCCTGACGATCTTAACGATCCGATCCCGGACTATTATCGATACTCGACGTATCAACATTTACGAGTATCCACGCGACGCGACGAACCAAAGAGCCATATCATTTTTACACATCGCTCGATTTTTATTTTAAATCGACAAAAAATTAAAATACATTGAACGGACAATTACAACCTCCGGATTATAATACTTCCTTTTTGTTCCTCGTACACTGGAAAAAACGCATAGTGTTGAAAACGAATGCATAGTTGACTCGACTACGCCCGGACGTAAGATCAGCGAAACCAATGGCGTAGCTGAGCTAATCTCTGCGCAGAGTTGAAGTCATTTCATCGGGACAACTACGTGGGTGACTTTTCATTAAAATTTAGATACTTCATGGATCCTGAACTTCCTTTAAATAAAAGAAATTTTGACTCAGTAAACTTGACCCTTGTTCTGGCCATCACCCCTGTCGCGAAATACCAAAAATAAAAAAAAAATCTCATTCATCCTATATACGACTAAATGGCGCGACGATCCCAACAAAAGGATCGGTATCACTTTGTCCATAGAATTGGCGTGAGCTCGAGATATTGAAGAAAAAATGGAGAAAAAAACGACAAGAGAGCGTGTCTCGCGTAGACAAAATTATACGAGTTTCGGAGCATTTTATTCGGCCACATTACGGTGATTATGTCTTTTGGCGGAGCCTCCAGGGTTGGTTGTATAGTTGAACCTGAACATCTTAATGTTTTTTTACTATTTTTTGCCATGTTCCCCGTTCCATATTTTTCGTTATCCTTTAAGGATTTAAAAGAAGGTCCTCGGACTGTGTCGTCTGACTCGTGACTCGGTCGCGTCGACTATCGTCGACGTCGCGCGAATTCGTCCCGGGAAAAAAACGATTCCCCAAATTACACGCGACCCATAAGTGGCTCCGAATGATTATTATTATTATCCGTAGACGCAAAATGCTCCGATTGCTCTCGTTTCCTAGAACATTCATTATCCTGTTCCACCGTTTTTTTCCCCCAATGACCCTCCCCGAGCCTTTCCCTCAATTTGAATATCATTTGTTATGCACTCGTGTTCTTTAAGTATATAACACGAGAACGCTCGTCGTGTGATTCGAAAAACAAAATAATAAAATCCTTCGGACTAAGTCTTCAGACGCTGAAACACACTTTTATGTAAAAACAGTTCCAAGATTTTATCACCAATCCAATAAATAACGAGAGCTAGCAAAACGATAAAAAAGCACGTAAGTAAACACAACTGAACAATAAAATATAGAGCTTATACGAAGAGAAAGAGAAAGGAAGGCCAATTAAATCGAAAAAATAGGAGCAATTGGTCCAGAAGATGGAATTTCGTGGGTGGATGTGCCAGGATAATGAAAAACGATAAAAATATTGAAAAAAGAAAAAACATTCCAAAACAAGGAATAAAGGAGTCGTCGTGGGCAGGGAAGTGGTACAAATCTGGGATGCCTGTGGTGTCGGGGATGATTGCCACGTTGAATTTACTCGCAGGCGTTCGCCGAACGCATCTCGAAGAGGAGACCATTGTAATTAGGCTTGATTCTGGCGCCAAAGACGAGAATCGAGGTTGGAGTGTTTTAAAGGACTCTTCTCTGTCTCAAGCCTTTTCTTCTTGTCTCTTAACTTATATATGGGTTCGAGAAGCTTTGAAAAAAATGTGGATAAAAAGAACGAAAATGAGATGAGGAGAGAGACTGGTTCGTCGAACGAGAACGCGTCTCCGGAATTTCGTGGGTGGATCGTCAATGCGAACCATATGTCCTCCGGCGAACCAACTATCCTTTTTTCTACTTTGGCGAGCTTAAGCCCCTGTAGCACGGTTTTGATCCTATGGCAGGGGGGCGTCATTGGCGTGCCAAGAATTGCCAACGGGACAACGTCCTCGGGGGAAAACTCTCCGACGAGTCCTAACAGTCAGGAATCTTAGACGATAAGTTCGTGGAATTCCTAGATTATCATTATTACGATTATCCAAACGCCATAGGCTCATGGGAATGCACTTTAATTTGTGTATATATTCGCACAGTTGGCCCGATGGAATCTACGAAAAGGGATTTCTTTCGTGAAGCAATATTCGAAACGTTCTTTACGGTTTAATTTTCTATAAATCTTCAATGTTTAATGTACGGATTATTCGAGAATTCAAATAACAATTACTACAAGGCATAGTAACTTTTAAAAAAATTGAAAATAATGATAAATTTGAAAGAAATTGAAAAAATTAAATTTCAAATATTACTCGACGAAACAGATTCGCTTTCTCCGTGTGCGTTGACTCCGTTAACTCGGCGATACACCTTTCGGAAACTTCTGACATCAACGTAATGGTCGAGCTTGTCGGTACAGCAGAGAGCGTGAGGGACCGTTCCGTAACGAAGAGAAAAATAAAGGTCAACCGAGTAGTAGGGCTCGATCCTCGATCTCGGGCTTCTCGGAGTATAATTCGGAAACAATTGATGTAACTAATTTCTCCGACTGTCGGTCATTTGCCAATAGTCGGAAAGATGGTAAAATATAAAATATTCGTACCGTCGGTTGATAAACGAATCCGTTCAACCTGGATTGACGGTCACACCACGAGGCCAGAAGCAGAGTAATTCCCGTTTTCCGATCTGTTTTTTCATCTCCCCTGAGTTGGTCCCGTCAATTTTAATGATTTTTTTTCTTTTTTTTGTTAATCTCTTGGGGGTTGTACAGTGGTTCGTGGTTGCGCAATAAAATCGTTCAGTGGTGAACCATTTTTTCAAAAAGTGAATTTCAAAATTTAGCCCACGAGTTAGCCCTCCCCGCCCCAACCAAATAAATTGACCTTTGTCTGCTATTTTGGAGGCGAATCATGATTTTTACTTTTCAACGTCAATATCACTCGGGAAAAGGTTTAATTTATTTATTCTTTACCGACAAAGGACTTCGCGTCGATTAGACTCCTAGTGAACCCTAAAAATCAAAATTGTCGGAGCTAACTTCATGCCGAATTTTAAGGATGATTAGCAGTGACTACACTAGTCAAATGGGTGTTAAATTTTCACAATCAACTCAGATTGATCGATGGCCTTGAGAAAAAAGATAAACATTGACTAAAGAAAATGCTGAGAAAAATTTGGAAATGAGAGTAAATTATTTGTACATCCGATAACGTATTTTTGTTTTATTGTTTAAATTAAAGGTCGTAATGTTACGTCCTATATCTACAGAAAAAGTACAAAGTTATAAGTTATTATGCGGTAATAATCTTGTAGTGGTAATAATAATTATTTAGGTACTTAGCGGTGAGTTTTTGTTCATCATTTTGAAACGTTCTTTACCATTACAAAAGAATCTAGAGTTCAATAACAACGTTTGGTTGTCGAAGAGAAGATAATAATATTTGTGATTGGTTTCTGAATGCAACGAATTTAAGGATTCGATTTGAAGGATTGAATTTCGCGGGTAAGAAAGGATACGAAGGAGGGATCGGGGGAGGGAGGAGCATACAAAAATAATTGTCATTTTTGGAAGCTAATACGAGGCACAAAAAGTAAGTGATGGTTATGAAAGTGTATCGAAAAAATGTCAGTGAACGCTGTTCATCCAAATTTTCGTCACTTATTTAAACATCGTTGTTTTTCCATAAGTGGTCGCGTCATGGGAGGAAAAAAAGTGAGGATTAATTAATCATTTTGTTATTTCCACCTTGGAAAATAGGAAGTTAAATACGAGAGCGATTACATTTTGTTTTCGAATCACCCGAGCTCGTGATTGCAGTAGCAAAAAGTTGATTATTTTGCTCGATCAATTAGTTTAATGTCCGTTGGTCGATGCTCGCAGGACTGATTCCCAAATTTTCTTCGTTTCAGTCCTTTTTAAATGCGATTATTAATGACTTCCGGTTATTGTATAATCCAACGTTTTTTCTCCTCTCACCGCTTTTTTGTACGAAGCGCGCGTAAATTCTCTTTTACTCTTCTCTTTCTCTCTCTCTCTTTTTTTTTTTAATATCGTTACCCATGCACTTGGGACGATTGCAAAGCTCCAGACAACTTTTTCACGTACTAACGGTTAAGAAAAATATTACGCTCGAGCGTATAAAAAGCGTTTACACTATATAATACGCGATCGAGAGAAGCAAGCTCTGACACAGGAAAAACAACCTGAGCGAGGAAGCCATTATTTCTTCATCTCAGTCCGCATTTAAAAAAATCAAAGTTACATTTCTTTTGTCATTTGAAGCCTCCTTTAATCGAGTAAAATTGCGACGTCGCATTTGACACGTACAAAATAAGCTTTGATGTTTTGTTATTTCTCCTGAATTCGCATTCGCAAGAATTTTTCTTCCGGCAATAATCCTGGTTTTTTTTATTTATCGCGTACTTTCCATTGCTTGCCAATTTTTTTAAAGAACCTCACGATTTATTTGCGCCCAAAAAGCATGGATAAAAATTTGTCGACTTTCATCCAAGGATCTAAATGTTTTTATTTATTTTTTTTATCCAAAACTCCCCCGACTCGTTGTACAAAAATATTGCAAAATGGCGTTGTTATCTTTAAGACAAAAAAAAAGAAAAAAAAAGCAGTCGCCGATTCACTAAAAAGAACATGCAAATTCAAAAAAAATGTTCGTGAGACTTCCAATTGGCAAGCAATCGAAAATGTTAGAAATATTCTTCTAGTTTTTTCTTGTTTATGAGACTTAACGTTTATATAAGTTTCATATTTATATACTTTAGTATATTTGGCGTGACTCGTAAATCGTTAAACGATGAATTATCATTTTTTTTTCACTTTGTTTATAAATGTGAACATGGGGCTCGTCGTGAAACAAAATACATTAATAAATTTTTGAGTACCAATTGATGAGAGAAATTTTCATGTTTCATAATATAGTAATAATAATAATGATAATAATAATAATAATAATAAAATTCAATGATATTTCTAAGTGTGTATATATTAAAAATAAACAAATGAAGAGAATTGGAGTAAAGAAGATTTAAAAAAATCAACGTGACTGTACATAAATGGGACTCCAGGCCTCCCGAAACGTGTACATTTTTTTCCTTCTCGCACTCTCTCAATCTCTCTTTCTTAAAACTTACAATTATTTACATATATTTCGGCTTCGATGCGTGTTTGTTCTCTTTTATTTATTAATGACATAAAAATTTGTTCTAACATATTAAAATACTAATAATAAATGAGTGTCATGTTGACGAAAGTCGATCGCGAATCGACGAATGACTGAATCGATTTGGCTAATCGCTCGATCGATGTAATAATCCCGCGCTAGATACGTTGCGACGAGAATTCTTGAATTAGATACGAAAAGAAACGAAGAAAATAAATAATTAATGAATACAAGTTACAAGACTAATTCTTGAGGTCATATTTTTCATTAGTTTCATTAATTATTGCAATCAAGGCGGTAGGGCCCCATGCAAAAGCAACGAGAATTAGCAAATTGAATTTTTGCTTCACCGAATAAAGAAAAATTCTACGGTAAACCTGGAAACACGAGTTTGGTGAAATTTTATCTCGCAATTATGATCGTAATTTCTGTTTTGTGACGGAGGATTTATCGTAGAATTTTTCTTACTTCTAGGCGAAGAAAAAGAATTGTTTCTAAGACGAAAAATATTTTTTTTTTTCCAGTCAACGGATTCCAAGGGGTTTCGCCGATTTCGATTGGTTGTGCGTTATTATCCTTTTTTCAACTGTCGTCAAATCCCCGTGTGACTAATCAAAAAGTAATGATGAAAAAAAAAACTGTCGTAACTTTCCCTGTCATCGATTCTCGTCACATTTTTTGCTCTTTTTTGTTCGAGAGAAAGTGCCTCGTTTTTTGGAAGGAGAGAGTAAACAATAAATAAGATGATCGGGTATTTTGTTCTTTCAATGATGATTCTAAACTGGCGGCAATGCCCAGAGCGTCGCCGTCTTGTCAGCCGAAGTACTGAGAAACGAGAATTCCGTCGGGTGCCAACGCCCTGAGATTACTTTGTCCTGGTGCTGCGCAACAACCACACTCGGCAGTGGCATTGTCAGATCGCCTAAACATTCAAAAACCATAATTATAATTTGTTTTTTTCGCTGTCTTTGCTGAGAAAGAAATCAGTCAAAAAAAATGTACTCAAATGTACTCTGAATTTTCAAAAACAATATTTATTTTGTTCGTTTAGAGTTCTTCGAACATTTGAGAACACGTAACAACATTTTTATTGAAAAATTCTCCGGAAAATAAGACTTTATAAAATTAAAAACGAATTGAGTTTCAAAAAATATAATTAATGATATATTATCTTTGAAAAAAATGCTTAACAAAGGAAATAAATTGTCAACTTACGTTGCAGGTCAGTGAGAACGAGTTTGTTGTCATAGCCTCCAGTTAGGAGATAATAAGCCGAGGGTGAAAAGCGAATGCTCCTGATATCGGCAGCGTGTGGTTTAAAACATTGGACAGTACGTCCGCCCCGTATATCAAAGAGAACGCAACTGCTGTCCTCGTGACCGGAAACCAAGAGTCGACCGGAAGGATCGACGCAAAGTGCTGCGACAGGGCTGCCAACCTGCAAAGGTATAAGATTCTACTGAGACGGATAGTGCCGAGTTCATAAAAAACTAAAAACGATGATGAACGTCCGTACAAAATTCGATCTCTGGATAATAAATAAAAATTGTGAATTACACAATAATCGTGTAATTTGTGATTTGTTTTTTTTTTATGAAAAGGGAGGAGGGACGTATGATCGTGCGAATAAAAATTAACTAGTTTTAAAATATCAGATCGAAAATTCGTACGGACGTGAAATAAAAATTAAAACAGCTATTAAAGTAACATAAATATACAGTCTGTCTCATCACAAATGCTGCTTCCTGTGAGCTTCAGCTGAGAATCGAAAAAATCTGGGGACGTTTCGTCCTTAGACTCCCTCTTCACGAATTCTTAATTGTTTAACTTTGATCGCGTTTTATGACGAAATGGTTGAAGATACAGTGAAAAAGCATAGGACCAATTTTATACAGCAATACATTTTCTACAAAAAAGCTCCTGACCATATTTTTCTATCTTCAATAGTTCAGTCTTAGGAGCTGATCGTAGAAATTTCCAAAAACATGAGATCTTCGAAAACTATGAATTTTTAAAATCGAAGTTTATGACTCTCGGTAATTAAGTATTAAAAACAGGGAACTGCAGCCGGGAGTATTTTCGTAGGAAAATTCCTGCTCTACAGAATTAGTCCTATGGACTTCTTCTCTATGGCCAACGGTTTCGACGATATCACGAGGAAACATTGTCAGATTTTTCGGCTCAGAATTTCGTCTTCGACTCAAATTACGACAATTAGTGATGAGACATCTTGTGGACTAATAAATATTGCAAGAAATCTGTGATGATTCATGCTTCGAAAAGATTTTCGTTCGATAGAATAAAAGCATGTAAACATTTCGTAAAATTTTCTTTACTGCCTTCGACTCGAAAAATGGAGTAATTGACAAAAATCTTTGCTGACGCAATTTTCGGTGGATATTCATGATTTCTAAGGTTCGCTAATTAATTGGCTTTCAATAAAAATGGCGATAGTTTGACCAACCCTGCTTCCCGGGACTGTTGCTGGCGTAACCATATTCACGCATCCTCTCGTTCTCAAGTCCCAAAATCTCACAGTCTTATCGTGCGATCCACTGACAAACATTGCACCACCCCAATTGTAAAGGGTAAGTACGTGTCCGCTGTGACCACTCAGAGCTTGAAAAGGTGTTCCGGTCGCGCAATCCGTTACGTAAATTTTACAATCTCCGGCTCCACCGCTTATCAGAAGACTTGATTTGTTTGATGTGTCCTCGAGGAAACACAGATCTCGTACTGTTCCATCGTGCATTGTCAATTCAACTTCTTGTCCTGAAAATAAAAAAATAAAAAGTCATTTATCGTTTTTTTTTTTTAAATTACATATTGAACAAGTTCACGGGAAAAATGATTATTTTTTTTGCAGAGATATTCAACGTACCTTCGAGATTCGAGGTGTCAGCATTGAAACGCATGAGTTTGACAGTTTTATCATTACTTCCGGTCGCCATTAGCTGACCATCAGGAGTCCATGCCAGGCAATATATTGAGCCTTTGTGATGTTTCGTCCTTTTGAAAAGAACGGTGGGCTGATAGGTCTGGTGATCTTCCCTTTAAAGCGAAATAGAGGAAAATGAAAAAGTTGAACGAACTGAGTTCGTCGTAAAAGTTGCAAAGTACTTTGAACTTTTTCGTATGAAACTTCTTACTGTACAAGTTTTTTTGTTGGAAAAAAATGAGATAAAAATCATCGTATGTAAATATGAAGAAAAAAAGAGGAATAAAGTTGAACACTTTCTCGCGACTTTTAGTATATTCTCTTAGGAAGAAACGGGGCACACTATGTAGATTTTAATTAAAGGCTATTTTCTCACAGTTCTCTTCTCAACGTCTGTATTCTTGGAGCAAGGGAATCGAGAGAGAGTGATTTCTCCTCCTCGTTCCACAATAACGAACCGAACGATTCGACTGTGAACATTTTTTTCTACTCGATCGACAAGCGTTGCTTGCTTTTTACACTTTTTCAATTTTGCGATTATAACTCATTTCCTCTACTGATTTTATTGGGCTATAAAGAGAAGATAAAAGTGTGAGTCCAAAAGTTTTGTTTTAGCAATTGTTCAAAATAAACGACAATTTTTTTTTAGCTTTCGTTACACCTTTCTCTTTCTTCGTTCGATTCGCATCTTGCAATAAATCCCCAGTTTTTGGGGATCATCAAAAAAGTCTTGAATGCATTTTTTAAATTCAATGTCACGCAATTCTTCAAAAACGAATTTTAGAAAAGAATACATCATTTTTGACTAGATTTTTAAAGTCTATTAAATATAAGATCGATCAATCAGTACGTTTTTATATAAACAATGTTATGTTAATATTTAAAAAAATACTAGTTGGAAAGGTAAATGATATGTCATTAAAAAGCGATTCGAGAAGACGTGCAACTGACGTTAAACAAGTGCATTCGAAGAAGTGTGTTTTTGTCATAATTGTATTTCATGCTCCGTTTGTCATGAAGGTCCTCATCGTTGGTCAAGGATAACTCAGTTATTTCAAAGGATTTTTCTTGCTCAAACAACGACGAAAAATTGCGGAAACAAATGTGATTTTTAATTGAATTAATTCAGTGTTTATTGAATCGAAATAAGTAAATATTCGTTTCGTAGAAAAATGACTTAATCTGAGAACCGAATGAAGGAGAAATCGCTCATGTTTCCCAGCTTAAGATTTTATTGCATCATTATATTTTTATGGAACAAAAGTCCTGGTATTTTTATTGGACAGAATTGTTGCCATACATTTAAATGTAATTGATCTTTGAAGTTGAAAAAAAAAAATGTATTATGATGAGTATTTACCTGACGTCGTGAAGCTTTGGATACGAACATATTCTGAGTGTTTTCGAGTTCGAACCAACTGCGTACAATTTTCCATGGGGATGAAATTCGGCACAACGAACAGCCTGAACATCTTCGAGGGCTGTTACTGGTACGAATCTTGGTCGTCCACCGTTGCTGCTTCCGTTACTTGCCTCAAGATCAGGTCGAGGTTCGGGCTGCAAAGACATATGAAAAATTAAATTACTTTTTTTTCCAATAAAAAGGTTAATAATTAATCGAAAAATGCATGATTAATTGTATTCTTAATATTGAAAAAAATTGAGAGACCGTCAGTTTTTTATTGCGTTCTCGAATGAATGATATTCTACGTTTTTTTGGTTGTATCTCATTTCGATAATTCGCTGAGTGGCGATTTAGCAATAAAGGTCGTTTATGATTTTTTTTTTTACTAGTTTTGAGATAAAATCTTTCAAACGCTTGTTGGACGGATAAGAAAAATGGATACAAGCGTTTAATGACGCGAAATAGATTGAAAGTTGAAAGCCCGTGTAAATTGGAAAATAGCAACTTCCGATAACGCGCGAGAGTTCATTGAATGAATAAAAAACAAATTAAATGAATTATCATGGGCGTCACGCGACGACTTGGCAAGCTGCCCATTAAATTATCGGCAAGGTCTTGTTAACACCGCTCGCTTTTTATTCATATTTCCTCACCTCACAGAGAGGAAATTTACTCAGTGATATAAGTGTCAGGTTAACATTAAACTGCCAGAACTAAAAACCGATTAAATGATCGATTTTGCTCGATAATTTAATAAATCTGGCTCAATATTTTGATTAAACTCTAGAAACGTCATTAAACTAATTCCAAAGCTGAAAAAAGTTTTCCGAAATTGCAATAAACAATATACAGGACGTTCACTCCGATTATGAGAGGGTGCAATCGTGTTGAATTACAAGATTATTAATTAGCAAGTCAAATAAGCTTGGCAGGCTCGTTGGTAATGAGAGAGTTCATAATCTTGACGGACGATGCAAGACGTGACTTTTGATAAGTGCAGTTATTGGCAGATTTAAAAAATAACGAAGGAAAAATTGATAAAAGCCACTAAATAGTTATTGCGGGTAAAGGAATCGAACGAAAAATGAAATGTCAATGAAAATTGATTATCATTTGTCAAATTTATTAAAATGCAGTTCTCTCACACAAGAAATTTTTAACGTAAAATATTTCGAATTGAATAAAACACTAAAAATTATCCATTAATTCCTGAAACGAAAGAAAAAAGGTTGGCGAATTTATACAATGAAACAAGACGTGCAACTTTTTGAATTTCCATTCACGTTTTTGCAACGTTTGATTTATTCAATATCAAGTGGCCAATGACTGTACACTTATTTGCACGCATCAATCTTTTTCTATGGTCTATGGTCACCTCTCGTTCCCTTCGGAAATGCACTTGTTAACGGTAAACCACCGCTGCGTGTTCGCGTTCGACGATGAAAAGAAGAAAAAAAACAGCAGAAAATAAGAAAAAGGAGGAAAAACACGTTTCTCTTCCTCTCGGTGTTTCTTAATGGTTTTTTACACATTGTATAAGTCACGCAAAGTCCATCGACTTCTCCCTGCATTTAATCCACACGAGTGTACTTTAAAACGTTAATATCGGAGGTTTAAGCACGCGAACATCAAAAATGATTGGCATCTGTTGTTAAATGTCACTTTTTTTTCGTCCAATGAGTCATTTTATTAGAAGTCCTGTAATTCCAGTGAGCCTCGTAGGCACAAGCAAATATTCTCGAAAGTTTGCGAAAGTCTTGTAATAAATAAAGCAGCAACATTTTAATCGCAATTACTATTGTCTTCATTATCGACAATTTTTACTCTTATAAGTCACGCAATTGAAACTATCATTTCGGAAAATGTTCGTCAACTATTTTTTAATTCTACTTTATAAATATTTTCGTCATTATTGATTCAATGAACGTAAATTCATGAATAAACTCATGAAATACGTGCACCGCATCATCTATTTATGACAAAAAAAAACTTTCCTCGACTTTCCAACAATAAATACATCAGAATATCACATGACTGGTTATTTTTATGAGCTCTTCATTCTATTCGCGATTCTTAGAAACACATGAAATTCAAGCATTATAAGAAAAAAAAAAAAAAAACTTGTATATGCAGCAGTGATTGGCTAATCTGACGATTGAGTTATCACGGACGAAGTATAATATGCTCGAGGTAAATATATCATTGACAAATACGTTTCTCGAGTGCAAGAAATCCCGAGATTCCATCTCGCTAAAGATTTTCTGGCACGCGATGTTCAGCCACGATCAAGAGTCATTTTGCTGCGTGCAAATATATCTATAAGAAGGAGAAAAAGAAGCTACTCGTTTGAGACGTGACGCTGACGTTTGTGACTTTGCTACTTTTGCGTTATACTTCGTTTGGTATTTTTTTTCTGTACATTTGTTTTCGCATGTGTGTATATTTTGTACGGATCTACATAAAGTAAACGAATGGCGCTATTATCTACTGTTAAGAAAGCCTGCATGTCCACCCGGTGGACACCTGTGCTTCGACCCACATTGCCCGAGAAACTAATGCATATTGAAAATCTTGTCTTTCTATATATTTATATCTAATGCATTTGTGCAACGTATTCGTAGAACACGAGGACTGCATAATTGAGATTCGTTATTTCGTGATTATTTTTCCCCACGTAGTGCATTAGTCATAGAATATTTATCATAATTTCTTTCATTTCTTATTCATTGATTTGTTGCTTTGGTCACAATTAATTCATTTATAACGCATTCCTACGATTAATTGTTCAACAATATCAATTATTTGTGTTTATCTCGCAGGCAAATTCAAATTAAAGGCTAAATCAAAGGTTTTTGGACTAAGAGAAGTCAAAAAAATTGATTAATAGAAAATATTTCCACTCGATAGTCACGCCCTTTATATATAATTTTCTAAATTTTTTTTTCACACCGTAAAAGACATTTTTTTCGAATTCGAATTTCTGTTCATGTTTAGAATCGACATACGAGGTTGTTTCAATGATAGAAATTCAATTGAAATCGATCAAACACGATCGTAATTCACTGGGAAAATGAGCAGTTGCGATATAAGAATCGTATATACACGAGAAGATTTCCTGGACGTTGCAAAAGTATACGAAATTATCTTTCTCGCAGGAAACGATCGTTAGAAGCAGAAACCATCCAGACAATATAAAATTATAATATCTATTTATTTGTACGAGGCTTGTATATTTATTTGATGAACAAATTTGATACACAAAAGAAAAAAAAATCATAGAATTTGCACAGTTGGAGTAAAAGTGACTCAATGACAAGTTTGAGGAAATTCTTGAGCTCGTATTACGCGGTGAAACTTCACAAATTCCGTATCCACGCCTCCAGTCACGACGTTTATACATTGCGTCGTAACCGAGCGACGTAAAGAAACGAAGAAATAAAAGAGAACAAAATTTCTATCGTAATTTTATTATTACGAGATAATTATTCGTGCTCATCCCTCGTAAAGAAGTTTGCAATAACGAAATTGAGGATATTTATTATTCCGCTTGGGTGACCAATGAATATTTTCCGGATATTGGTAATCGATTGCCAAATTATGATTATATGCGTGAGCCCCGCAATTTATTTTATTGCGAAATTAAATATTTTAGAGCATGTGAGAATAAATGAGCAACGGCGAAAGTTACAAGGCTTGAAATATAAGATTTGGTCATTTCCGATGTTTGGTAACGTCACTCGCGCCCATTACGCGTTATAAACTTCAGTTAGTAATTTTCTGCTTTTCATAGTTATGATTATTGGTGATTTCGTGATTTTCGATGTTAAACAGAATTGTACAGAATTTATTTGCACTTTAAGAAGTTAATGAATAATCGACGATTTTTTTAAATGGAATTTCAAGAGTAAGAACGAGGCCAAAACATTGCAAGCGATCGATCGTGAAGCGCGCGAACGAAACGTCATGTTTTTTGTTCTCTCATTTCGTTCAATGCGAAGGTTTATTGTAGCTAAGGATCGTACGCTTTCATCCCAATTCCGGTGAATTAACGAGCCGTGAGCCCGTTTGTCTACGATTCACTGTTTGACGAATGAAACTGATGAATAAATGCGTAAATAGTCGTTGTATCGTTATTGTTATTATTATTATTATTCTTTAAACTTGTTCGCTTTTTATTATGGCAAAAAGAACGGATGCATCGATGGAATTTATCGAGAAACTTTGGCTAAAATTTCTCTTGTTCTCTAACTTTAATTTTACGATCGACCCGCTTCTCCACTCTTCCAATTCATCGCCGAGACGAAGGATTGAATGGCGGCTTGAAAAATGGCTCAAAGAATCAGCAGAAATTCGTTTAATCGCCAAATCATTTTATTTCATTTTTCAAATATTCCAAAAGATTATTGAAATAAATTAATCAGAATAATTACCGAGAATAATGTGCTTAATAATTAAAAATAATTTTGAAAAAATGATGTTCAATTGAGCCTAAACATTTTTTCACAATGAAACCGTTGAATTTCCATGGGTTTTCGTTCAAATAATTTTTATTATCACGTCCATACACACGTGATTTCTAAACCACGATAAAGTTCGAATCTCTTTTTCAATCTTCGAGTTCATCGTGCATGGCGATCTGCCCAAGAAGATAAAGTGCAATTGAACTCGAGTGAATTTCACAAAGAAATTTTCTTTTTTTTTTTATCACGGATACAAACAAGGCAGTAAATCATTTTTGGTAATTTATAATGATAGTAATAATAATAATAAAATCTGTATTACTTTCGGCGTCTTGTATGAAACATGATGATAATTCACGTGAGGTCTCGAGAGGTCAACGTTTATTATCCTCTGTTCCGTTATGTTCGGACGAAAAATTGGCATAATGTATGTTCTTAGTATGTTTTTTTGATGCATTAGCGGTAAAAATTTATAGAAAGATCGTACGAGTTTTAACAAAATAAATAAATGCATGGATGAATAAATAAAAAGAGGAAATCAATGAACAAAAATATTTCGTGATTTTTCCTAATTTTCTAACGACAATGAAATTTCTACGACTTAAATAATCATAAAAACAAATGCAATAAAGAATGAGTAGAACAACCAAAGCCCGAATCTTCTCTTAAAAACTATGTCACGTCCCACATTTCGGGGATCCATAAGTCCGTGACTCAGAATGACTCAAACGTTCAATTGTCACTGGAGTGTTTTCCTCGAGTACACGAGATGACAACCACGAATTCAAGCGGTTTCGAGTGCATGCTCGGCGAGTGTTGAATCTTTGAAATTTTCCAAAAGTTAAAAAGAAGAAAAAAAATGGCTCAGCAGTTCTTACAAAAGACAACGATTAATGCCGAATCATTGGAGAACGTTGGGGATTAAAATACGTATGAAAAAAAAAAACATCCATCGGGAACAGGAGAAGGAGGAGGAGGAGAAGGAGAAGGAAAGGACGAAGCTGACCTTAATCGATTTGAAGCGGAAGAGAAAATCAGATCAGCGTGAAAAGAAAACAGTGACGGAAAAGTGTCATGACTGCGGTTAGAAATCGTTAATTTGAATATTTTTTTCTTAATTTCTTTTCGATCTTTGGATCGGTCGACAAAAGATTTCTTAGCTGAGGAAAAACGGCGTGTTTACATATGTGGCGATAGAAATTTATGGGGCTAATTTCGCGGAGGATTTAATTGTAAAAAAAATGTGACAGGAAGATAAATTACGAGATCTTATTTATTCAGTATTTAATTGTTGGACAAACTCTCTCAATTATGGCTGCGTCCACAGATATACGAGTTAGTGTAAAAGTTCCTTCTTATGGTCACTTTCCATGGTAAACCGCGCGAATTTTATGACCCGTGCGAGCCGGTAAAAGAGATAACGTTAATCATTTGCCTGGTTGGGACTTAACGAGAGTGCGTCAACGGGCGCACGCGTCTGTCACTAAAAGTCGAAAGTTTTGCGCGACGCTTCAACGAAAGTTCATTACTTTAAAGTGCGAAAATGATGAACCATTTTTTTTTTTTTTTTTTGGTGTTAAATATTGATTCGGGAGTAGAAAATGAAAGTTCGACGTTGACATTTAATTGAGAGTAAAATCCGTGGCCTGCCTTAAAAACGAAAGTTTATTCGGATCGAGGTTATTTTAGTTTTGCCAATTTTTTCACACTTCTTTCAAGTCTCAATTAAAATCGATACGAATTTGAATGACGAAAAAATCATCGAGTGAAAAATTGTTGGAAAGTTGTGGCGAGAAAGTTCACGGGTCAAGAGACTCCCTCCGTCGATGGGAATTACGTGAGACGAGATTCTCCGGTAGAAAATGTTGCTCCCACTTTGCAAAAGACGCGGTAATAATTGACGCCCGCCAGCTGCGGAGACGAGCTAAATGCGCTTTGTTGTTACGTAATCTCGTTTATCTTTGACAGCACTTAGGATTTCGAGGATCGAACATAAATAAAGTTACAAACAAAATTAATTGGAGTAATTCCCTTTATTCTTCTAACGATGTTAAGGATTTTATAAAAAAAAATATCAGTGACAGTGACAGCGATGAATCGGTGTGTCGAGGATTCGGCGATTTTTAACGTTAATTTTTTTTTTTGTATTTATAGTGGACCTAATGATAGGTTTTTTTTATGTTTTGCTGATGAAAGATGTGAAAAAGTAAAGTGTGTTGGTGGCCATAAATGTATGAGTTCTAAAACTCCACTGACCAGCTTGCAAATATGTCGCAATAACAATTCCAAGTTTTATGCTTTTATGCTCGGAAACAGGCACGTGGTAATAAATACATATATATATGCACATGAAATCCAAACATTTATTATGAGGAAGTGTTTCTCGAAGCCACACAGATACGTGTATGAGAAAGAGAGAAAAAAATCAAACAGGTAAAACGACCCTGTTCAGACTTTTCAACTGTTTGTTTATTCGTTTTCGTCGACACTGCATCGTACGGTATAATAAAAATGAATTGAGTAATGGATTGCAAGGAAATTTTGTGTTTGTGTGAATTACTAGCTCAATTATCACGAGCCCAGTGGCTTGAGAAACGGCTGAGATTAAAAAGGGCGTATTTACTATTGACGAGAATTCATTTTGTGGCGTTGTCATGGCCCATTGAATGAGCAGTTGCTATTCCGGTTTCTTCATATATCGAGAAGATAATACTATTACGTGCATGTGGATTACGAGATTGTGGTACGAGCTAAATTTGTCCATCGAACTACTCGAGAGAATTAGCTGATTTGTGTTTTGCTTTTTTCAAAAGTTTTTTCATCAGTTTTTTTCATAATTCATGAGAAATCTTGGATTTTTGTGAAATTGGAAGATTTTTTTGGAGTGCTGATGAGACTATCATTTATATTGAGTGTATTTTTATCAAGTTATTTGGTAATCGAAATGGGTTTTACGATCTCGAAGCAAACTGAGCGAAAAATTAGAAGAGCATTTGTTCGGTGAGCAATGGTCTAGCGAGCCTAATCGTTTTGTTTGTCCTAATTGAAATTTAGTATAAAGAGAAAGAAAATAAAGAAAGGAAAACGGATCCGGAAACCTGAAATTCCGCTGGAGGGTGACCATCGAGTGTGGTCTTTGCCCTACACGAATTAATTTACCACACGATTCTCTTTCACTCTCATTAAAATCCTCGATCTGTTTATTCAATGAGATAAATCTCGCGATCTTATCGAAACATTTTCTTGAGCTTGTGAGTAATGGTCTTTTTGGGCTTTTCACTCTCGTTCAATCAGTGTAACACACTTAACTACTGGAATTGCTGATGAGATTGAATAATTTTCATCAAATTTTCGACCTTCGACTACACACTGGGTCCTGGAGACCCAGCTAACGTACGAGTCCCACTAAATCTTTGTCGATGAGTTCGAAAACATTTCAAATAACGAAAATTCAGTTTTGCACTTTTTTCGGGTCTTTCAGACCCACGAGAATACTCCTACAATCGAAATGAATAATATCTTTAGTTTCAACTATTCGTTTCATCCAACATTTCGTGAAAACTGAGAAATAAGTTGAGAAATAAAAATAACGATCTTGTCAATTCTATTATTCGTTCGTTAACTTTAATGACGAGCATGTTAATGCTTTTCACAAGAAAAGTAGATGAAAGCCGGCTAATTTGGGAAACGAAGTAACCGGCAAATTGTCACACCAAATTAGCTGTTTTTTCTCTAATAAATGTACGAGTCACAGAATGAATATTTACGGTTTTAAATATACTTTCGTCACTTGAGTCCAGATTCTGGATTAATGAGAATATTTTATTCATCGAGCACACCATATTTGAATTAAAATATAAAAATTAGCAGAAAACCAAAGAAATGGTAAAAATCCATTATTTCTTACAAAATAAAATGGCGTAAAAATAATGGTAACGAACCATATAACTTCCACGTCTCCTGGTGCATTTATCATCCTTTTTCGGATCGTCTTTAAGGTTTCGTGAGCCAGGATTTTTAACATGTCGGTTGTAAGTAGCAACGCATTGATTTTCAACATCGAGAAGATTTTCCATAGATCTTCTGGTTTGTCGAAGAGCATTTTTGGGATTGCCTTTGACCCGATTGCCATTCTCGTCGTTGTATTCTTCCCATTCGCTCATTTCACTTCTCACGTCTTCGAGGGATCGAGTGCGACCGACCGAGCAAGTGCAAGGTGGTACACTCGAGCGTCCAGCTCCTCCGTTGGAGGAGCTTTTTGTACGAGATCTTGGTTTTTCCATGAGCATCATTCGAGGGCCAACCGCAACAGGTGGAGGTACTTGAAGGGTTGTCAATGCTTGTGGGGGTGGTGGCAATGCATTTCGATACATTGGTGCCAAATAGTAATAATCACGTGGTTTGTTCGTTCCAAAACGTGCAGGAAGATAATTGTAATCGTGACTTGGGATCTGAGGCCCGATCCATTGGGTCAGAGTCTCAATTGGCACAGGACGATAACAAAATGATGGTCCACGTGAGTTCGGATGATTTCTATACATTGCTGGCCATGGTCGATGTTTAGGATCTCCCATAAATCGAGGATCCATTCGTGGATCTAATATCCTTATGTCGCCCATTTTCATGCCCCGTTTTGAATCCTTGCCACGATGACTGAATCCAAAATGTCCACAAAGTTGAGTATTTTTCTTTTTGTTTATGTTTTTATTTTCTGGGATTTTTTTTTTTCACTGTCAAAGTTGTTTATGGGGGTTTTTCTTTATTCTAACGTGATCTGTGAATGAGATTTTTGATCCTTCGAAAAAGGGGCTGCTCTCGACATTTTTTGGGACACAAATAAACGTCAAAATGACAGTTTTCTTTATCTAAATCGGTTGATTGGTTTTATTGTTTATATTTTTAATTATTCTCTTCGAAAATAATAAAATTGTCTTTGTTTTTTAGACAATTGAGTAACAAAGTCTGAAAAGTATTATTTCTGTCGAAATACGCGAGTGAAATTTTTGTTTCGAACTCAAACCAACAGCATTTTGTTTGCAATCTTACAACGGGGTAACCAGTTTTTTTTAATAAAGCGATTGTGTGGGAGAGATGAATTTCTCGCGCCGATGCCCGCGATTCTCGCGGGAAAAAGTGAAAAGAAATTTCGAGAGTGAAGCCGCGACTCTCATGCCACACACACACACACCGACACACGCACCCGCGCAACAGACACAAGAAGAAAAAAAAACACCCACACAACGAAAAAACCTTAAACAAACGAGACTCGTCCGTGCGAGACGAGGATCACGAACTCTCAAAACCGAAATTTCTCGTTCAACGATGTTCACCACTTTCCAAGAACCGATAATGCGCGACGCGAATCTTCGATCCTTGATCGAAAAATTCGATGACACAATTTACTTTCGATACGAAGAAAGTAATTCCCAAGAATACGAAAAAACAAACGGACACAAAATTCTCTCACGAGTTGCACCGCAAATAATTTGTATAATTTTTTTTTTCATCAACAATCCCAACGGTTTTTAATTAGTTTTTAAACGTTATTTGTAGTCAATTTTACTTTTTTTATTCACTTTTTCATCGTATTTTTCTTTTGTTCTTATGTTTTTTTTTATTATTGTTCAAATTTTTAATTCACATGGTTGTTATAAAATAATAAAAATCACGATTTAATTACAACGAAGGTAAGTGGAAAATGAAAGACTGTAAAGAAACGGCTAAACCGTGCACGTCTGAGTGCAGCCAACGAGTGTGTAGTCTACAAACGTTCTCGGCGAGTGACTTGAGGCAGACGAGGTGCGACCCACTTCTTCACGAACGAAACTTCATCCCCCCACTCTTATTATATACACCATACAATTTTTATCCGCGATCCCATGACGATCTTTTTATTCTTATTATATGGCTCCTGCATGTTGTTCACTTATTTTGTGTATAATTAATATAATTCTCCATATATCACGATAAATATACAGAAAAAACCATTATCTTTGAAAATTACACTCACGAGAAGAAAAATTGAAAAAAAAAACTCTTTAAACCCTTAGCTCGTAAAAAAAAAACACATTTTTTCATCGAATGTTTAGTTTTTTCAACGTTTAAAAAACGTCAATATACGAGACCGGAATATACGTCATTAAATTTATTATTTTATTTAACGGTGAAATTATTATTATTTTTTATCGTTACGATGTTTTAATATTTTCTTAATAATATTGTGTAAAAATATTATTATTCAATAAAACTGGAAACAGCTAAACATTGAAAAGTAATGAACGACAAAAAACAAGGCAACGATTGAAAAATATTCCTCCAATTTTCCTCAAATAGTTTTCGATAAAATCCACTCGCTTTTAAAGTCCTCGACGGTGAAACGATTCTATTTTTTTCCCACGATAAATTTTCATGAAACATTGCAACAAAAATCTTGCAAATAATTTCCTCACCTAATAAATATGTCGCAATGTCTATTCTCACGATAAATAATATTGATATTTGACTATCTCACGAGCCTCGGGGCTTAAACGTCAAAAATTGAAAGACGAATTATAGCAAAAGAATAAATAAATTAAAAAACAGGACAATAATGACAAGCCTGTTTCTTTGCTCGATAAATCGAGCTATTTACAAATTTATTACGATGTATTACGCAGCTGTACGATAGAATAATGAAAAATAAAATTTATATAGAGTTTAATAGGAGCTAAAAAGAACGTCAGTGTGCTCGCTTTCACTGGTGCACTGTGGAAAGATGATGAACTGCGTCCTGGATATAGACATTTTCCATGGTTACTTTGAGACTCGAGGCGCGAATTTAACTGCGAAATAAACCCGTTATTGCAGGAAGGAAGTCTTTTATCGATCATTCGATCGTTGATATAAAAATAATTATTATAATTTTGTCTTTGGAATACAAAATAACAATGATAAATAAATAATTGTCTTGATAAAAGTGTTTTAGTAACGTTCAACATGATTTATTTGTTTATAGAAAAAAAAAAAAAAATTTTATCGTGTATGTAGGTGTAAATATATAAATGATTTCAAAGAGTTTCGTTGACAGAAAAATTCTTCAGCATCCTTTCCAAAGCGGATATCAAGCAGGGAAGCAATCTAGTTCTCTTTATTCTTCGTTTTTTTTTTTGTATTTTTGAACCATTCGTCACTTCCTTTTTGTTATTGTTTTTTTAGGAAATCGTATTGATACACAAGAGCAATGCGAATCGCTGCGTGGCACGTGCTTGTACTTTCAAGAATCCCCTCTTGAAAAATGTCGCTGGACCACATTTTTAAATACATCCCTACGGGAAATGTACGCACACAGGAGTTTCGTATCGCCCCTTATTGCTGCTTTCTCCGATACGCCCCGTTAATAATTCACGATGATGGTGCGTAGCCATTTTTTTATCACTTTTTCTTGTACTGTATCCTACACTTTTCTTTCGGTTCCAACATTTTTTACTACATTCATTTAACATTTTATAATTACTTTTTTATTGTGATTTCACTGGATAGATAATGAGACCGGTCGTGATGATCATTTTTTGACATAAATTGGCGAAAATACTTGTCAAAAGATTAACTTCTTTTTTTTTCAAATAAAACGAAAAAACTCATTATCTCCATTTATATTGAGTTTTGTATTGAGCACAAAAGAAAAATATTGATTGCTAAATCGACTGTGCGATGTGTCATGCTATACAAAAGTTGGCTATATGTTTTTGTAGGAAATTTTCCGCACTACAAAATTGCTCCTATGAACTTTTACTCTATGTCCAACCGTTTCAACAATATTTGAGATAAAACAACTCGTATCCTCGAACTTCTTTAATTAATAACTCACCAAAATGGTGTAGTCTGACGAAAAAATATTACCAGGCTTTTCGAATTGAATTTTGGTCCCAAAGTTGATTGAATTTTGGTCAAACTTAAGTCAAGGGTTATGGGAAACCCTGCGAGAATATTGTAAATGAATTCTCATATAACGATAAAAACTATAAAAAACCATAAATTATTTGTCTTTATAAAAATTGTAGTCATCACGAGCTCTTATTGAATTGTGTCTTTCCTGTCACAATTTCTACGAAATGGAAATAGCCAATCAAAATGCCTTTCATAAATATAAAAATAAAATATAAAAAGACAAATAAATGAGTTACGAAAAGTACTCAATCGACGTTGAGAGCGATAAGAACTGTTTGTTTTGTAAAGGAACGTTAAAAAAAAACTAAATAATAATGTCAGGTTTCCTTAGAGATATTTTCAATGGGAGAGATAAATAAGAGCAAAAGATGTACATCCTCTCGTGAGTAAATCGTTCGAAAGTGTATCGAATACTATATAATTTAACGTTTCATTGAGAGGAATTCAACGTGTGTATACAAAAGTGTAGAAAAATTGATATCTCGAAATGTCGATCACGAGGATCTTTTCATAGGGACTGGGGTGAGTGAAAATGGGTCGAGAGGTATATAATCGCGAAATATCGAGATCGTTATGACAGGGGAATCTTGTAAAATCACCACCTAATGTCCAATTTGCATATATATCACTGGCTGACAGGCAAAAGGGCGTAACTCGTATCACACGAAGCGATAAATCGCGTGGGTTAGAATTCTGATGTTTTGTACTTTTATTAGATCTTGAAGCACACAAACACCAAGGAACTGGGAGCGTGGCCAAGTTTAGAGAAAGTATAAACGTCGAGATCTCGTTGGGGACATTACGGAAGGTGCAAATTGGCCGGATCCGGTCCCAAGGATCGCGATACATCAACACAAAATAGTCAGTGAATGGGAAAGCAAAATTTTCCCATTGCAAAAAAGAAAAAAATAATATGCATATCCAGTCACGTAGACTGGCAGAGGGAAAATCGTGAATCGAACAAAAAATAAATAAGATCGATGTTTATTTGATCGAATATCGACGAAAAAAAAATTCGATACTGCTCAATCGATATTATTTCTTTTTTTTATCAATCAATCAATCGTTAAGGATACGCATTTTAACACGATCCTCAAATTTCATTGAAAACCACGATCTCGAAGATTCGAATTTCATCAATTGCGAAAAAAATTCAGCCAAGTTTGGAATTAATTAAAAAAAAAAATAATTGGAAAGACAAGATAATTTCTCGATATTTTTAAATGATGATATCATTTTTTCCAAGTTTTTGTACGAATTTTGAATTATGGAAGAAAAAAAAGAAATCAATGCAAAATAACATCGACGATATAATCGACGTGAAATTTCGAGGTCCAACGTGGAGGTTTTGTAATTGTCGCTGAAGGAGGAACTTGTTAACCGACTTTCCTTCATTGGAGTTTAATCCGGTTGAGCCTGTGTCGCCATATTTGCTTGTATATTTATTATTATTATTTTTCATTTAATACAAGACTCGAAATACCTGTCGCGAACGAAGGAAAAACGACCCGGAACTGCGGAATGTTGAAAAGCTAAAATCAACATTGCACATTTCGTTGTTTACACACATCGAGAATGTTTAACAAATTATTATTTAAAAAAAACAATAATAATAACAATAAAAATAATAATAAAGAGTCGATTACGATTTCTCCGATGTTGAAAATAAAAATGAATTGCAAAAGGTGGTTAAATCAGTTAACGTCGTCGTGAGCCAAGAAAAAAAAGCTTTTAAACGTAATTGTGTAAAAATTGCAGACTGTCGTTAGTTCGGTCATCGTATTAACATAACAACAGCACGATTTGCACATATTTTTTTACTCCCATGTCTGTTCTTTAAAACAAAACGTAAGATTTTCAAGTTAATTTTTGTATGCATGACGTTGCGCAGTTCGATCGTTTAAAAATAATGATTAGTGATGAATAGCGAAAGCAAATTTTTAAGATCACTGATAATGGATCATCGACGAGAATGGAATTGAGGGGAAAAAAAGCATAGATACAAATCTGTGTGGACCCATAGAGAAGGAGAAAGGAAACTGTTGGGCCAAATAAGTAGTCAAGGCGGTTGAACACACTTAAGCCCCCGCTTGAGGCTTTATGCTCGACGAACTCGAACTTTTCATTCCCTCAAATTTTACCCGTACATTTTTACGTACACAGGTAAACAAACGAACACGATTATAGACAAAAATAAATACAGGGTGTCTCTGAATCGAAAATATTTTGAAAAAATGTAGAAAAAGCTTCGTTTCGTGATGGAAACACTCTGTACATAATATTTTCTTAACAATACTTGTTCCTTTTCCGAAGAAAGATCCAAAGAAGCCTCGCAGGCATGTGAAGGAAGCTTCAAATTTATATAGGAATCGAAGCTGATAAAAAATGAACGAGATTCTGTATATTTTCCACTTGGTAAATCTAAATGAATAATATGAATCTGTGGCAATCGAAAGTTCAAATGAATTACAGAGGAATATGTGACGAAGTTTGTTCGTTAAATAATAAAAATGTAATTTGACCAAATTCGTAAGGAAATATTTATTAATTAGTGAATAAATATTGAATTATTTATAAATCATTTTTATCATGAACAAAGAGCAGGCACAATTAAATAGTGAATATGTTACGCTCCTGGGTCTTAGATTAATTGATATATGAGGCGTAATAAAAAAAATTAGAAAATCTATGGAGCGAGGAGAGGAGATTATTGGTCTGGAACGAAACAGATCTTGGGTAAAAGCATTTTCTTCAATGTTAGATATATATGGACCGACCACGAGTTCGAGAGGAAATTTTCTGTAGTTATTTTATTAATAATTTCTATGAAAGTGGAGACATTGATCGATCTATGATTAATTTTCACTGATGACGATGTAATTTAGCTCGAGTTAAAATGGCTTGAGATTCACGTGTAAACCACTTTCATTTGAAATGTTGTCTAGGATGGTATTTACGTTGGCGTTTAAAAATGTGTTTGCAAAAGAAGGTTAAAAATAATTGAAATTGGAAAACAGCAAAGTGATTCATGATTAAAATTGATGAGAACGAATAAATCGACCTAAACATAAAAAGTAAACGACAACAAAGCGTAAATGTTCGATAAAAAGATCGAGAAAACTATCGCAGCGCCGCAACGCACGAACATTATTTTATGAGCCACTGTCGGTAAAATCGTTTGTCGATCGTTTGGATCAGTCGATAAATCAGAAATCCATGTTCATCGCTCCTGATGAAATGTAGACAAATATGAACTGTGACTTTTCATCTTACGAGTCAATTTTCAAAGATCGAGAACTGCAATATCGACCGAGATACAAAAATCTAAAGCAACTTTTCTGCAAAGTGATTTTGGTTTACTTCTTTATGTCACAAGCTGCATCGTTTATTCAGCCTTTTTTTATCGACAAACACTCGAACGTCAAATACATTCGAATTCATTTTTGAGCAACCCGTGGGTGGTTTGCTAATATTTCCGGGTCGTACCACGTAAAAAAATCATAATAATGAATAATATTTACAACGAGAGCCTTCGATACAAGATTGACAGTACGGAAACTTCGGGTATTTAAATGCCATAAATTAAATGGAGGGCGTTTTGTTCACGAGTTTATGCGAATTGATCGTTTAACAAATTTTAATCAAATTATTCGGTATAATTTTTTCTCAGCTTATAAGTATGGGTTATTGTTATTATTATCGTTGATTTTTTTTATTAATTTCCGTGAGAAAATCACTTTTTAAAAGTAATTCTTCGAAACTAATGAAATAATTAGTTCTGAGTTATATTTTGACAAGAAATTATTGAACAGGAATAGAGAAAGGGACGAGGAAACTTTTCTGCAATACTTTGATACACCAGTACAGAAAATTGGTCCCAAAAACTAAAAATTCACAGGACGAAATGTCCATGAAACAAAAAATCATAAATCTCCTACATTTTTCGACATTGCTCCATATCATTCTCTCCTGGATTTTGACTTTTGTGCGTTTTGTGCGTAAAAGGTACAACGAGGCATAAATCTGAAGGACAGATTTTTTGGGACGATTTAGGGTGGACGATTAAGCTAAACGAGCGACAATAAATTTGTCTAGGCGGATCACGTACTGCCATTCACTTTGAGTTGTACGAGTGTGTACATATGAGGAGATTTACTAGAATAAAAAAAAAAAAAAGAAGGCTGAAACTTTTGGAATTCGAGTGAGCGTGCTGCGTGGATTGCACGTCGATCTTGTCAAACTGGAAAACATTCTGAATCGGAAAGCGAAAAGACCTTCAATCACGAACGATCGCTTCGCTAGTAATCAATGGAAATGGCGCCAATTTTTCAAGCATTAATTCGTACCATTCAAACGAATGAAATGAAAATGAATAATCAATCGTTAAAGGCAAACGAATCATTGCTATAAGACGATTTAAAAGAAAAATTCATCATCTCCGATGTACGAAGCAAAGAAAAAAGAATTATTTCGCTCTTGTGTAAATCCAGGAAGGATAAAAAAAACGTCACTGCTCATATCCGCGACTGTTGAAACTTTCACCGAATCGTAACGCCCGCGTGGGTGCGTCGAGCGAGTTATATTATGTACTTGTAACACCGAATAATGAGATCTTCTATTGTTTAAAAAACAAACAAAAAAAAAAACATTCGAATTTGGCGAGCGTGACAAAAGAAAAATGTCAACACTTACTAAGAAAATAAACTCGAGCATTCTCTGTGGCGATACAATTTCGTGGCAATTACCAACGCTCTCATTATCTTTTGGTCAATTGAAGAAACATTGAATGAAATCGCTTCTTTTTTCGTAAAGAAAAATCAATATTTATATTAAACATTAATTTTATGAAGTCGAACTAAGTAACGAAGCTCTTTGAGGCTTTTTATTGTTATTTGTTCATTTTTTATCGGCTTAATACTTTCATTCAATGATCCACAGCCAGTGAATCCATGAATAACGAACACGTGACTAGAGTGAGGGCAGAAATTGGATGCCATCGGCCAAAAGTTCGTAGGCTGCGAGTTGAGGGGTCAGTGAAATTTGTTTGTTCCTTAAACCCGAGGTCCCAACTCGGGGTCAATGTGACCCGAGCCAAAATCGATCTTTACAGTGAAAATGGAGTTGAATTTCTTTCCAAAATTCAAGCACAGTGGAAATGAGGGTTTGACATAATCGACTTTTGTGCCGTTTGCTTATTTGGAAGTTGTACGATTATTTTGAAAAAAAAAATCTCAAAAAATATCGATCCTACTAAAAGTTACGAGGCCTCAAAGAACCCTGAGTCAATTTGGTTGGAATCGAGAATACTGCGCTTCGAAAAAATACAGTAGGAACTTAGAATGACAATAATAACAATAAGAAAAATAAATAAATAGAAAATATACTTGAATGTCGAGACTGTCGAGACTGTCGCCATGCTCATTGCAATAACTTCGGCTTCTCTGGAGTATGTACGGTATCAATCCTTTCGAGCCACAGGATAAACCCCGCATTTTCACCGAAATATTCGTTTAAAATCACTAATTCGAAAAATTCAAGAAAAAAAATATATTTTAATGACCTCGATGTGTTGCAAAGGAAACCGAAACGAAGGCACTGCAGGTTGCAAAAAAAACTGCGTCCTAATAGGTTTTTTTTTGTCCGAATTCATCGACTTGTTGAGAATTGACGTCGTATTTTTTAAATTAAACAATAAAATTAATATCACGGTTTATAATCGCGTGGACGGAGGTCGGAAGTTTGTAAAACGTGCGTGTACGTTTGGGCAGCTTGCCGCGGTTACAGAGCACCGTACACAACTCGCGGGTAGACTCCGCGGGAAAGACAACTTTCCATTTCTATTACGATCATGAGTTTACAACGTTGAGGAGAGAGAACGAGGCAAAACCCCGGGGGACTCCCACCTGACTTTTATCCACAATTTTATTTACGTGTTTGTGGATAATTTCGTGTATTTATTTGTAAGGTGAATGCATTTTCGTCTCTTTGTGTTAGTGAATAATAAAAAATAAAAACGGGAGAATCTGAGCGCGACGATGATCAAGAAGATGGAGACAATTTAACGCTCTCCGCGGATAAACTCGCGGGGCCGAATTAAGCTAACCGTGAATTTGCCATTTTTTACTCAAGCCTTAATAATAATGTTGAATATTTTTCATTAATTCGTCAAGACAATGTTTTCACTTTGGACCGAAAAAAAAAACAAAAAAAAAAAAAAAAACAATGCATATAATTTCTCTTTCTACAGACAAAGTGACGTTTTAACGACGAGGCCAAAATTACAAAAGACAAATGACCATAATAAGTGCATTAAAAAAAATTCTTCACTCTAACAACGACAAAAACCAAAACAAAGTAGTGAAAATAAGACGCAAAGAGTGACAACAATACTGACGTTTAAAATACATCGTTGAGTGAAAAATGGCTAGTAATTATTTTTAAAAACTGCCACTTTAAACTGTCGAGCAGTAATTTAATCTTTTTTTTAATTTATCAACTTATTCGTTTTTAGAAACTCGATTTATTGCCTGAATGTTTATTCAGGCAATTTTTAAATTTATAACGCACGTGCAAAAAGTATGGATCGCGAATATTGTGGAATACTTTTAAACATAAATTTAGTTTTCAGTTCTGCGAAGAATTCTCGACAGTTGAACAAGATTGAGGAGTCGATTGAACTTCGATAATCTCAAGTGAAAGTCGGAAGATATTCATTCCGCAAAATACGCCAAGACTTTGATGTGTACGAATAAAAAAATGTAAAATAAATTTGAAAAAACACGCGTAACTTAAAGCTGCAATTACGCAAGCTCTCATAATAAATATCATTCAACAGACATTCGTAATGAATTGACTGGAAGGCTTGAGAATAAAAAATTATTACAATCTATAAAAAAATTAAAAATTGGAAAAATAAAAAGGAGGCAAAAAAACTTATGTACGTAGCAGAATATTCGTAACATTTCAAAAACACGTCACGTTTTTTTTCCTACTATTTGTTCTTTATATTCTGAAGCCCATGCTAACGAATTTGACAAACTTTTATAGCATTAAGACAACTTCCCTGTTTCCCGACCGTCAGTGAATTTTAATTTTGTTTTTTTTTTTCTTCAATTAACAGCGCTCAATGTTTGGCTCCGTCAATCAACAAAGTTAAGCAACCCGGAGAGAGGTCAATACTTGGTTGGGTGACCGCTTAGCCATCCGAGTCGCGTATCAATCTCTGATCGAAACCCAGTTTTCCCGAGTTTCTTATGAAGACAATTGCAATTAAAATTCAATAAAAATCTGGCGATTTAATTGAAAAAATATGAAAAAATTCTTAATAAAATTTATAACTATTGTTTCTGATTTCTTTAACGCCATTTTTATTGTTTGTTTAAAGAATGCGCCCGTTGTTCAGTATATTATTTGTGAATAACGGTAAAGTTGATATTCTGGATTGGTCAATCATCTCGGATGAGCGTGTGGTCCACGCGAGACAATGTTCGTGCACGCGTGTATGACAAAACGGTACACGCGACAACATACGTTTCAACTATTACTATAATACGATCATCGCCGCAGGGAATTTTGTACGGTCTTCGAACACGTAATAACAAACCAATCTTCCTATACACTGGAGCAAAAAACAAAAAAAAGAATCAAGTTTTCGTTCTCATTTTGTAGATTCTTTCTTTTGTCCTGGATCGCACATGGGCGTGTTAAATACTTTAGATAAACTTTTTCTATGATATCCAGTGGGAAAAGAATAAAATGTCAAGAATTAAAAATTAAAAAAAGGAAAAAAAAATATTACAATTTGTTTTATTGTTTGGCATAACTGTCAATTTTTTTTGACGTTTCTCTGCTGCTGACAATAATTCTTATCGTTCGAAATCGAGTTTCATTGACATTTGTTTCGTATTGAAATGTTAAATTCATGATTTAGTCGATTTTTTTTTTAGTGGAATGAAATAATGAATAAAAAATAATAATAAGCTTGATTGAGAATTTCCATAAATTATTTCGAATGCGCTAAAAAGAAGGTGGCAAAATATTTCCAATATATTGCATCTGCATCTCGATAACCGGTTTGTCAAATCGAGATGAAAAATAAAAAGATAATAAAAAATGAAAAAAAGCAAAAAAGCGAGCAAGCTTTATCGACTGATGTCGTAATTTCGGGATTTTTGTCGTGCCAGACAGCACGAATGAGAAGTCGAGACACCTATTTTATCGTCCGAAGGTAATAAAAACTGGAAATTATTGTTATGAGGATTAATTTACTTCTCCTCTCTTTTTCCTTCGCCGGGAACATGAGAAAAAAGGCTCCGATCTTATGTACAGGGTGGACCAAAACTTACAAGTGCCATAGCCATGTGCAGAATATTTTAAAAATCAAATCGACGAGAAAACCTAAGAACAGTTCTAAAAACTTGATCATCGTAAAGTCCTAGGTCCCTACCCGGGGTCCCTTTGACCCCATCAGGAGAAATTAATCTTCAAAGCAAAAATCGAGGTGGAATCTTTTTCAAACTTTAACCACATCGAAACTAATGGTTCAGTGACGTTGTTTTTTGTACAGTTCGCTTACTTGGAAGTTGTACGATTGTTTTAAAAAAAAATGTGCCAAAAAATATCAATCCTACTGGAAGTAACGATCGATGAAACTTTAAGTTTTTGAGTTAAACTCAAAAAAATTACTTTTTCAATTTTGTACCAATTTTTTGTTGGATTTGTTGATAAATTTTGCCAAAAAGTTTGATGAAAAAAGAGGAAGAAAAAAATATCAACGCAGCTAGCTATTCATGCTCAAATATTTGTTCGTCTGGGAGGGTAAATTTGCTGATGACGAATATTCAAGAAGATGAAACATTGCCCACGTGCATGCAATGAGACATTCGAGACTCCCGGAAGTTAAATGTACGCCTTTCTCTCTCGGTCACACATTCTCGCAATCGTTTTCACGTCTTTTTGTCGGGTTTGCAAGAGCAAAGCAATCACACATGTACGTCTTGATACAGTATATTTATATGTATACACTGTATATACGAGAAAAGCCAAGTTCGTTCACTCGTCACACATTTTTGCCCTGGAATCCCACGTGCTCGCATCCGGCGAACTTCGCTACGCTTTACCAACCAGAATTCTATAGAAATATATATTTATATCCATACTTTGTACGTGTATTTAATTCTGGTACATGTTCAATAAATATTAATAAGAATTATAGAAAAAAAATGCATTTTTTTCGCGTTGTCACAGAGTCAATATTCCAGAACTTGCAGAAAAACCAAAGTTATACAAAATAATTGAAATAAATTGTTCTTTATTTATTATTTTGTAGCATTCTATTTTTTTCATGACTTCAAATAGCACGTGTTACGTACAAAAAATTAATTGGAGTAAAATTAATATAAATAAAACATAGTTAAAAAGTTTAAAAAATAATGAAAATGATTGTATTTTAATTCGTTTATTTTTATTTTTTTATAATGAGGCTTATATGAAGATTTGTAGACGAGGCTTTTTCGTTGCTAAACAGTTCGTACATACAACATTGTTTTATTTGACGTATATTAATGTTTGTGTGTGGCGAAGGCAAGAGTCGTAAATTGTGTTGAACTGAGAGAAAGAAATGGCAAAACAATGAGCATTGAATGTCATAGTTCTAGGTCTAAGCGTTCAAATGTTATTTTCTTCGAATGCAGGCAGATTGTGGCCAACGACTGAAAGGCCAAAGGCTGTCGGAATAAAAATGATGGGAGTCGAAGAAACGAGACGAGAAATCGTACGAGAGACAGCTTAGCTTTGCCGGATATAAAGTTTAAGTACGTGAGATTGCGAATGTTGCGATTTCACTCGACATTTCCAGAGTAGAAAGAAGGAAGGAGGATTTTATTTATTTATTTGCTTCATTTTATTTCTCAAAATGGAAGTTTCCAATTTCTCATCAATGACAATCCGATTATCCGCGATATTTCCGATAAATACGATGCATCAAAATTGCATAAATAAATTGATATTAATGGAGGATAATAAATATCAATAAAACAAATCATATTTGCATGACATTGTCATTTGTATGGAAGGCTGTGAATAATTCTTTGTTTAATAAACAATAAATTATGCGATCGATCAATTTGCAGGTTGCGTTGTGACGTAATTAATTTGATCGATCGATTAGAATCGAGGATCGTAATAATTCTTGCGATTCTCATGAATGCATCGACGGAATAAGGTCTTTATTTAGGATGACGCAAATGTTAGACACGGCAGCATTAAAAATATACGGAAAAAAGAGGATGAAATAACAAAACAAAACAAAAGAGTGGAAAAAATGCCGAAGGCGATCGCGGTAGTCGAGCCATATCGAGTGTTAAAAGCGTGGGTCGTCACTCGCGACGAGTATCGAGACGAGTTATCTCGATCTATCGAGAATTCGCGTTATTTCTGATTTCAGGATAAATGAGATACGAAAATTGTCGAAGCTAAAGACTCGATAATGGAATAAAAAGAGAGATAAAAAAATGGAATCGATAATGCTGATTTATTGTAATGGGCTTGAGAATGTTGGTCAGCGTCAACAATGACGATGCTTTGTTTTCAGGGTCAAGATTGACAGCATCTCGATAAATGAGTGGGTGAAGTCAATCATCGAGTTTCCTTAGCAGGAAAGAACGATGAAGAAGCAAAAAAAAGGCCGAAAAAAGTCACCTTGACGGATGAGAAGACTCGAAAAATTTGAGGCAAGTTCGTAGAGAATGCGAAACAACAAATAAATCTCAGGACTAGGCGATCAAACATTTTTTTGGTCATTTAAATCGACTAAAAGAATCTGCAAATACAGACAAAAGTGACATAATCGATTATATCATTATGGCAGTGATGGCCAGCAGTAAATAATGAAGATACGTAGCCTCGAACCTATCAAAGATTCACGAGGGAGCGTGGGTCGAAAGATGACTTTGAACACACGGAACAACCATGATAATCTAACGTAATACAGAACGGATGTAATCGATTCCCTGTCGATATGCGTTGATCGGTGTTAAGTAATAAACAATAATTTGAAAAACCCTGAAACAATACTTAAATGTGACACTAAAGACTTCTCTGGAGTCAGCGAACACAAATATGCATGTAAAGAGGCTGACAAAAGAGAATTTTGCAGTATGTACATTTATCCCTGTTCTGGCATCATTTTCTGAGGTGACTAAGCCTCAAGCGTGACCCGGTATTGCCATGCACGGTATTGCCAATGACGTAACTGCCTCTGAGAATCAACTTACGAGGGACAGGACCTCGAACGAAAGGAAATCTAAGGCGTGAAACTTTTATCAAATTTATAAACGTTCCAGGTTTCCTCAAGGACTTGAAAGAGAATCTTTTTTCAAGTTTCTCAAGAGATGTGAAACAATAGGGAACTATCGATTAGCCTGGAAGCTAGATTAATTGGAGGATTTGGCATGGTCGTAGTCTTTCTGAAAATATGGGCTCCCAGGTTCGAAGGTAAAGTAATCCAATTACCTTATCGTTGTCGTGACTGCTTCCCTCTTCCCAAATGGGATCATCCCATCCGCCGGAAGATCCGGAAGAGCCTCTGCGTCCCATATCCCACGAGTGTCTCTTAAGATTATCCAACGAATCAATTGAGAATCGTCTTTTGTCGAATGAAGGTCGTCTGGTGTTGCCATAATAATTGTTGAAGATGGGAGCCAAGAGTTTGGGGTCATCCCTGCGTAAATTGCCATTGGAGCCATGAAGGGCATCGCTTTTGAGTGTGACACTGAGATTACCGCGAAGATTGCCATTGGATCCGGCTAAGCAGCTCTTGAGGCTGGTGTTGGAAGCAGTTTTGGCATTTAAATTGCCAGCAGTTGGGCTGACGCTGGTTTTGAGATTGCTATGAGATGAGGTCGAAGTGTTAAAAAGGCTGGGAAGATGGCCTGTGTTGGCATTAATGGAATCCCTGCGTTGTCCAGGTCTCTGGAGACTCGTCATTGATTTAGCGACGTAGTCACGACGTAACGGAGAATTGTACGTTGCGACGGGATCCTTTTTCAAGGACCCCATTGAGCGTCCGACTGGCTCGCGTCTCAAAGAATTACCGCCTAGGCTATGGGCGTATGAATCTTTACGAAAGTGATTGATAGTCCCTGTAGATGCTGCGAGAGGATTTCTGCGCAGGGTGCTAGGAAACGTGGACGGATGAGCGTCGCGATTAGGTGGCGAAGTCGGAAGACCCAATGAGCTTCTGCGGCCCATTGTGGCAGCTGAATAGTTCCAACTGTCCCTACGTCCGATCGTCTCCTTACGGGGATTGAGGACGTTGCTCAGTGAGACTCTCCGATAAACGCAGTTCTCCTTGGCATGCTTACCATGAATCTCGCAACATTTCTCCACCATTTTACGCTCCAGCTTTATATCTGGACTCGTAGCTCGATTCTGTTGTTGTTGTTGATGGTCTTGCTCCAGTTTGACGTCCCTGAAGAGGGCCTCGAGACGCCTTATTGCGGCGTGCTGGTTCACCGAGGACGACATAGTCGTGACGAGCCACCGGTCGGGGTACAAAGTGCCTGGAAGGTCCTTCGAGGTATTTTTCTTTCTTTTTTCGAAACTTTAAACTAACAGTTCCTGGACTATGACCGACTAGAATTCTGCATAGCAATTTTGAGGACACTTGCTTTCAAAAACTCCAGAAACAATTCACAATTGGTACCGATGACACCAGTCATCCGCTGAGGACTTCCGGTAGAATTGATCGGGATAACGACAACACTGATTAACACTGTCACTTGTTTTATTTCAACACGAGTTCCACACGATTGTGAGTTTTCAAAAGGGCGTGACGCGAGTGGTTGGCCAAAACGAATAATCGAGAAGAGCGCGATATTGTAACTGCTAACATTTGAGAAGCTCGTATGCGTCTTAACACGCGTCCGATGAGGCACTGTGGCTTATCCGAACGCGAAAGAGTAACGTGTACGAGAGATCAAGAGAAAGAGAGAGAGAGAGAGAGAGCGAGAGAGGGATCCCAGGGGGCCAGCGTACTCAACACAGTTCTCCTGTAATTCTTCTCTCTCTCTTTATCTCCCTCTCCCCTCGGGCAAGTTTCCCCACCCAGCAGAGCGGTAGAACACACCAACGACGAGAAGGCAACGTTGACGGCAACTTAGCGCAAAACCAACGCAAGCTCTCCATATTAGGTCAAACTTGTGGCTTTGTCGCGCGCAAAATTGCTGCGGAGTTTCTGGAGAAACAACGCAACAGCATCAACAACAATGCTGCTGCTTAAAGCAACTACGGAGATCGCCATAATAACGAAACTGGTCACTCGATTATCATTTCATTTGGAGAACCCGCGGAATGGGCCATTTTTTCAATGGCATTTTATCGTGGGTGGTTCCAAAACGAATTTACAAGTTTGAAACTACCTTCGAGTAGTTTGAAGGTCTGCAATGGTCCACATCGATCGAAAACTCTTTCAAATCGTTCAATTTCAAGGCCCTGGATAATTAAGTTCATTGATTGGCCAATTTAGAACCTGGCACCAAGGACGAATGGGTTTTGAGGAGAGATTCCAAGTGCTAAGAGGTTTCAAGGGACTTTTTAACCCAATCTCGTGAAATCTGAGTCCAAAAAAAAGTGCCCAATTGAAAGCTATTCTAGTACAATTTAGCGCGAACGAGTTTAAATGCTGGGGAGACCGACGAGAGCTGGGTGTCTATCTCGAGAGAGAATGACCGACTTTCGGAAGATCTCAGGGAGCCACAAGTGGGGCCCCACCGTGAGGTAACGGGGCCTGCTATCCCTGAAGCACGACATACGAACGATCCACACACGTGGGAGCGAGATTCAGGCAGCTTGATAATGGAGCCGCAAAGTTCAATAAAGAGAAGGGGAATTCCGCGAGAATGTGCGAGCTCACAAAAGCCAAGAGGGAAATTCCTCGAGGGAAAGGGTGGGAGAAAGAGGCCCCCAGGCTTTTGTTTATTACGAGACTCGTTACTATTTTACCTGCGGTAGGTAAAAAAAATCTTTCATGCTTCCGCTAACTTTATTACCTCGTGAGTTGATGCAAATTACAGATTTTCAAAGTCTACGCGTGTATCTCCCTCCGGTTAATTACCGGTGCTCAGTGCGGTAACTTTGCATACTCGAGATTATCGTCTCAGGTCGATAAAATCATCGTATTTATCACAAGATGGCGCCGTCGTTTTTGCATTACGCTTTCACGGTTTTTATCGATTCAACGTGTACAACATACTCATTTAATCGTTATAGCTTCGGTTGCCCACTTAAAGAATTATATTAACGATTTTTCGAACGCATTTCAAATGCTACCAAGTTAATAACATTTTGACTAATTATTTGTACATCTGGGGCTTCGAGTTAGTCAACAAATTTCAATAAGCCAATTCACTAAACTGTTCAACAGTTATCAAAATTCTAGATTCCAGTTCTAAATTCTTTTAACAAATTTACACGCAATCGAATAGAACTAATGTTTGAAGGTGCATTTAAGTGCGTCAACCTCATTTTAAAAATTGTACCAAATTTTGAAATTTTGCCACACACGTAAATTAGATAGACTGGGAAATTTATTCACTGAAAAGTGTTCCCCACTTGCTAAATTAATGAAGAGAATAAAATTGAATAAAAGTGGAAACTTGCTTACAAATTGAATTGAAATTCGTTTTTTTAAGTCAAATTTCCGACATGTGATCCAAAGATTTTTTTCCATTGCATAAAATGAGTTCAGTGGTCTATAAACAAGTTAAAAAAAACTTCTGAATCAATGTCAACGCGTCGGAAACATAATTACGAACAAAAAAAAAACAAATGTTAAAAATTAATATTCTGGAATTCTAAAAATAAAATAATTTGAAATTCTATTGTAACGTGTCAGGAGATAATTAACTACGTGAGTAAAACGTGTAACTGGGATGTCAGTATCTCGTTACACGACGACTTGAGAGACTCTCTTCTCTCTCTCTCTCTCTCTCTCTCTCTCTCTCTCTCTCTCTCTCTCTCTTTCTCTCTGGCTGGAAACACCTACGAAAGATCAGAGTTTCTGGTTCACCTTGGCGGTGCCGAATGATCGTAAATACACGAGAGCTCAGATTGCTCTGCACCTGGCATTAAAATGCACAAAGGATGTACTTTGATGACTCCGAGTTGTCATTTTGAATAATTTCGTGTTTTATGACGATTTTTATGCATTCTTCGAGATCAATGAGATAAAACGAGTTCAACAAAAAGACAGAACAAGAAAAAAGGAACTTCGAGTAGAACTACAGATAAGAAGCAAAAAAATTCCATTGATGTTTACTAAAAATATTCATCAGAATAACTGTGCTACACATTTTCATTGAACAATGACTTATTTTCAATTTTATTCAACAGACCAACGAGTAAAAATTCGAATTTAAAAAATCTGTGCATTTTGACTGTATTGCGTCGTAAAAATGGACGAGATTTTATTGTTCTCGCTGTCGTGAAAAATTTCAGATAATTCAAGAAAAATTCGAGCTCAGAAATCTTTTAAATTCAACTTTTCAAATAAGACTGTGTTCCTTTAGAAATTTTTATAAATGCGAATAAAAATCGTAATCACAAATTGCCGGTATCGAGAATATTGACGGATCATTAAAATCCCCGTTAAATGTTCCTTTTCTTTTTTTTTTAAATTGAATATCATGAATAAGCAAGAAAAAATCTACACAGTAGTTCGAATTCTTGTCAAGGTATGAATCCGACATAACGTCATCGCTCGTAAATCGTGAAAAATTGTGCAGGAAAATAACGCCCACGCATCACCATTTTTGGAAGACCTCGAGAGGAAAATTGAGGAAAAAAAAACTTCTCATGGAAGATTCAATTGATTTTAGTGTGTATATAAAAAAAAAAAAATACGAAAAATCATTTGCAGGCAGTTTCGAGAATAGAACATTGATCATTGCGTCATTGATGAAGTAATTGTTCGTGACATTACTGTATCAAATGCATAAAATCATCAAAGCAAATCTGACGGTTGTATTGTTTTATAGAAAAAAATTCAATCGATCATAAAAATCGATGATAATTCAATTATTTTTCGTTTATGTCACTTTTTCATTAAAATTTAATCAAAAAACCGACAAATTGAGAATCTTCGAAGTTTCGTTAAACGGAAAAAATGCTATTGACTATTACGTCATTCGGATCATGTGCCAAATAAGTAAACGAACGTCTAATTAAGCGTGTTCTGATTTAAAATTCCAGACAATCGGTGTCGCCTTAAAAAAGGCAGAATTTGTCCGTGACACGAAGAAGAGACCGAGTGAGTCAGTTGGTACACATTTGTCAAATGTAGCGAGTATATTTCTTTGATTGCCTCAATATACTTGATCCACGAGCCCATAAGCAGATAAAACATCTGGATAAGAGAGGATTTGTTTTTCGCATCGAGACAATCTTGTGAGAAAAAAAAATGAGAACGAGAGAACGAAAAAAAAAAAAACAGTAACAAGAAACACGTAATTCCATATAAATGGAAAAGAGAATGACGAAAAAAAAAAACAACAAGACAGACTTAGGAGGATTTTCGTGTTATCGATCCTATCGTCTGTGGTGATTCACTGCACATCTCTGTCGTTGTCGTACGAGACTCGAATTTTCTTCATCAGAATTTTATTTCTCATCGCAATATTGCTGGAAGCGATAAAAAAAAAAAAAAAAAAAAAAAAAAAAAAAAAAAAAAAAAAAAAAACTTTTCATAGAGAAATATTGAGAAAACTTTGTTGCTGTTCAAAATCGAAAGAAAATAAATAGAAAATCAATAAATTGGAACTAAATAATGTTTTAAAAAATGATTAATCATTGTTTCTTAATTATTGATGACGGATTAATATTCAACGATACTTCGATTGAAAAAAAAAAGTTATAATTCCAGAATAATTTTAAGTTCAAAATGTTTGAACGATAAAAAACAGTAAAAAATGCATAATTGCACTTTTAGTAATTACGAACGTGAGGCAATCTGTGTGTATGTTTACTTTTTTGTTTCGTTTTCAACGTTTTTGACGACTGAACTTATGATCGGTGTACGAGAACGGAAGTGGCAAACGTTAGTTTTTTTTCTTTTTTTCTCTTTTGCACCGATGTTTCATAACGCGATCGGTGCGTATGAAAATGGCGCGATAAGCCATTAACTCGATCGCTCGTTTAATGTTTGTTTTTTTTTTGTTCCGTTCACATTTTTTTTCTCTTTTTTTTTCACTCGATTCGCATCACTTTGAGCAAAGTTTCCGCGAACGTTGCGCACAAAGGGGTCCTTACAAATGCAAATGGAGAACAGTTACGACACCGGTATCGTCGTCTCATCGTATTATCATTGGCGGAAGAATATTTTTACGTCTACGCTGTACATTTTTTCCTCTCAACGTGTGATCTTTTTTTATTTTGTTTTAATCTCAAGTCTCATTTTTATTATTCTCTATTTAAATGGTCTTTTTTTCTCAATTTTGCATTCTTCCAATTCTTTTTAATTATTGAATTTTTCAATTACTTCGATCTGATTGATAATTTTAGTTTGAAAACGTTTTTTATCAATAAATTCTTTCATCTTTGTTCGTTTATTTTTTATTTTTCGCAGCAGTTTTAAGACGTTGAGAAATTTTTGTTATTGGAATTTCGTATGATTGATGAAGAAAGTATTGATTTGATTTTGAAAGATTCTAATTTGACTGGCTTCGAAGCCGGAACGAATGAGTTTTCGCAACGAATCGAATAATCGTCGAGTCATTGAGTGGGATACGCGATGATCGCCCTTAATTCCAATCAGCCCAATTACCACCAATTATCCTCAATTCGTTCTCTCCCTTGGAAAAACAATGGATGAAAAAAAAAATTCTATTCTCGATTATGCTTTAATATTGATCGATCTCCCCTCATTTGTCAGTTCGATTAATGAACACATTGTTTCTAAAGCGAATGCGAGCGAGCACGAGTCGCAGTTCCGCTTGCAATCCATGTTATTATTATTGTTATATATTATATTATAATATAATATTTGATATAATATAATATAATATATAATATATAATATAATATTATATTATATATTATATTATATTATAAATAGAATATTATTATTATTATTATTTCAAGAGGAAATGGGTACGTCGCAAATCGACGAATAATCGTTTCGGAAAAGTACGACAGACACAAAAGTCATTAAAAAGTACAGTCTAGTTTAAAAAAAATGAATTTCTAATGTTTATTTTTCATTTTTTACATTCAGAAACCAATAAAAATGACTCGAGATCGGATTTTTGTGAAACAAACGTCAAAAAAAAAAGATTGTTGATCGAATTTCCAAAAAATAGTCAAAGACTTGTTCATTTTTGTTGATAATTTTCATTTTTTTTTAAACCACCGACATTTCGGAGTTCTCAGAAGCAAATTTAGTCACCGGACTCGATTATATAATGCAAAATATATCTATTTACAAATAAAAAGGTAAATAAACACGTGAGAGTACAAAGTGTGTGCATTGAAATGCCAGAGGCAGGACGACCTGTGCACGAAAGTGAGAGCTCGACTTGTCACACTATTTTCCTGTTCTAAACTCGACTCGTCCAGCTTGCCACAAATAGAAAACCTTTTTTGCTATTTATTTTTCTTTCTTTGCTTCCCCCAAGGCGTGTTTTGAATTCCATTCAAGACAGATTGAAATAAAAGATCCACGGCCTCGACACCGAGAATGCCTTCCGTGAACTTTTGTCTCACATTCCTTTTGTTTTTTTTTTTTCGTTTGTTGTCGTAGTGTTTTTTTTTTCATAAAAGATACAAATCGAAGAGGAATTATTCAACAATGGATAATAATTGTTTTTTATGGGTTTTTCTTACCTTTGCTGACTTGACGATATCGTAATGGCCTTCCGGGAGCCTCGAGTCGTAAACACTGCTCGGTGTAGAGTTTTGTCGACTGCAATACGAAGAAAAAAAAATTTGTTGAAAAATAGATCATTTTTAGCTTAGTATTCGTAATGGTCGATTCTTCGTTTGAGCAATAAAATTAGAAAAATAAAATGATAAAAACACAGGCTGATTCACACTATTAGACGAATTCGTGCAAAATTAGTAATTAATTGAATTAATTACGTTAATTAGTAATCAAAATACGACGATTTATGCATTAATTAAATCGAATTTTATTTTCATTTTAATTGTTCTTTTTTTATTGGGGATTTTCTAGCTTTTTATTCGTAATTTTATTGAAAATTCCAACTAAATGGCTGCCAATTATTTATTGAACGTTGCATACAACTTTTGTGAAGGTTTGAGACCCATTTGACAAGTTTAGTCACTACTGATCACCATTAAAACGTATTATTAAAAATCTATCGATTAAATGTATTAAAAAAACGGTATTTTACAAATTACTGATTATTCTAAACTGAAATATACACATAAACGTATAAATATGAAATTTGAAAACTCACAGCACAGTTTCCGATCCATTGAGTTTTGGTGATTGGATTCCTGATCTGTTTGGGGTGCTCGAGTGAACCGGGGACGGTCCTTTGCTTCCCAAACTTGGTTTAGCACTGAAACAGTAAAAATAAAAATAATATTCGTTGAAAAAAAAATTAAATTAAGCACAATTCGTGTGCTTATCGTCCTGTGGCCAAAAGTATGAAAACGTAAAAAAGCCTAATCCACAAATAATTATTTTCGGCAATTGAAATGTTTCCGAAACCAGAGCAACGTGAAAATACGTTGAAACTTTTTCGTAACTTCGTTCGTGGAAATACGAGAAAATAGATGATCGAGACGAGTTTAGAATGAAAATGAATTTAAATTGTTCATAGAACCATTTAGGAAAAATGATAAATGTCAAAAATAAAAACGTGAGCAAATGGATTCGGGATCGTATCAATAACAGCGCCAATGATTATTCAAACGGGACATGATTGATCGCAACGTGACGGGAGTCCCGTTTGGTCCTGCAACACGAAGCATATACGAGTGTAAACATTTTCCAACTCGTTTTTACTAGAAAAATCGAAGAAAAACGTTGTATTATGAAGCATATATATAAATATAGAAATAGCCGTATTTCTGTAGTAAACAAACGGGGGATATTACGTGGAATTGTGAGTTACGCGATTTAATAACAGTTAAGTTCTTCTCGGATCTTGAACAAGCCCATAAGCCCGCAGGAAGAATATGCTACTTTGTGCAGCAATGTGTTACGAACTGCAAGCACATTCGTATTTTGTGTGAAACACAAAAAAAAACAACAGTTTATTACATTTAATTACTGTTCCATTAAAAAATTCATTGCTAAATAAACGATTCAAATAACGAAAACCCAACGTAAAAACTGTTTCGACGAAGCGGAATTGGAATGATTAAAAAAAAAGAAAAATTCATAGAAATCTGTCAAAATAATTCGAAATATTCTTTTAATCTTCGTGACAAGTGTGAATAAAAAAGAAAGTTATTTAAATGTTCGGGAGAATATTATTTTATTAAAAATGTAATTTATTAACAAAAAATATCCAGAATCAATGTCTGCGTTCATTTTCCCACATAACTTATTCGATCATCAATTAATACACGTTTTTTCAAAACTGATGGTGAAAAAATCAATTCCCTCTTAAAATGACCGGAACAGCCCCATAAAAATACCACGCGAATCCTGGATTTTATAGTCAGTGATTATTTACCGGTTTGTTGAGGGTGTCGAGGAGCCGCCAGTTGAGCTTCTGCTCAGACTGCACGTGCTGCTGTGATGTTGTTTCCCATAAACCGGACGATTGTTAACGGACACGCTGACTCTTTCCGCGATACGAAAACGCGGTACGGTTGGCTTATGATACATCATTTTGTCACGATAATTTAGAAAAAAAATCGTAAAAGCCAAAAAAACGCAAAATAATTTGTCAAAAAATGGATGAAAACGTCAAATATTGATTGGAACGACTGTGCTATGCATTTTGGTTTTGTTTTATTAGGTACTCGACACTTTCCTCATTAATGTAATCGCGAGTCAAACTTCCGAAAACAGAATAAATGTCAACAAAAACTTGGTAAAGATAACGTTGCAATATTTGGGCAAAAATCACGTGTAAATACACACTGAAAAGATCGAAAATAAATATTATCGTAATCGTGCAGTGTGTCGATAACTTCGTAACCCCAAAAAATACACGGCTTGAGAAAACAACGTATTTTTTCACGATTTGAGAAACCGATTAACTGTTCCGCGTGATTCGAGTTCTCGAGCCGGCATTTCGAACGAAATTTTGAACAACAAAATTCTTTTTCGTAGAATTCCAACAAGGACTCGTAATAATAATCGTCGAACACGAGAGGTTCACTTTATAAACTGCACTTATGTTTGATTTCCGAAAGATTTAATCCGATGTGGAGAAAACTTGCACTAAATGTTTCACGAGAATCGTTGAATGATTCAATTTTAACTCTTGAAAAATCATAAACAAACTTAATAACTGGTGAGATAGTTTTGTGTTGTTATTATTTGCGAGAACCGTTGGTCACGTGTCTCGCGAGAAGGCCGACACGAGCGTTGCGGTAGATTTCGAACGACTGACGAGCGAGCGTCGAGGGCTCAACGTTAGAGAAAACCCCCGCGCGAGTGAATCCTCTTTCTCTCATTCTCTCTCCCTCAAGAGCAACAAAGGACAAAACCGCGCGAGTCGTAGTAAACAGAAAACCAAAACAAAAACAGAGAGTAAAGAAAAATTGACTCTTGAGTTGAATTCAACGGTAAAAAATGTACAATAATTTCGAAAAAACCACCATTTTCATTACAAAGAAATTTTTTTACTGCCAAATACGTATGCACAATAAATTCAAATTCAATGCGAATGGATTTCCAGTCAGAAAATGTTTACACGAGGCTTTTGAAGTACTGATGCAATTGCATACATCGAGTTTTTCTCTCTTTCATTTCTCTCTTCGTTGCTCGAGACCAAACAACTCGAGTTCTCTGGTTAAACTAGCTTTTCAGTCTGTACAGCGGATTATATCGAGTATCGCGGGCGTACATAATCATTCTTTGTATATATTACACTCGAGTTTTGCGCCGCGCCTTCTCGATAAAACTCAGTCCCTTTCAAATGGTGCGTTAAAAAAAATTGCAACTTTATTTACTTAAAAAAAAAAAAGAAAAACAAAAAAAACACAATAGAACCAGTTTTTTTGGTACAAAAACATAAAAATCCGAAACTGAATCATTGAAGAAAAAAAAAACAAATATATGATTGTGTCAATGGAAATAGCTGTGTTGAAAATTCCATTCGCCGATTAGAGTTATCGTATTAATTGCGTTAAATGCGATTTAATTTGCATTCTTAGTCGGCCTTGAAAACCGTCAGCTGTTCACATCGAGAGACTCTCATGCATCGAAGCAGCTGTTACACTTGTCTGTGCAAAAATCTCAGCTACACGAGATAGTCCGTGTCAACATGTTCATTGATGAATGACAATTAATTCGAATATCAAATAAAATTATGAACGGTCTCGAATTGTCTGATTTTTTTTATCAACAGCTCGATCGTAAACGTACAATTTTTTTTGTTTGATTTCGTAAACATCGTCAAATTTTTAGAAAGCCCATTTTTATTATGATTTTTATAGCTCGTCCGATTTTTATCAAAACGTCGACATTTTTTGGTTTAAGGCTCGAGACAAAAACAATGGAGCAACAGTTTTTGACGATTAGACTGGTCGAGCATCCAACATCTGTCGCAGATTCCGACAGGAATCGCCGCGCGTTATTCCTTCCGTTATTCCTGTCTGTACATTAAGCGATACAACCGCGAGATCTTAGTACATATATCCGTGAAATATTTCATCGTTATGCTGACGTAATGCAAAAAATTTAACACTTAAAAGCAAAAAGATAAAAAACAAATAAAATAAAGGAACTATTAAAGTTTTCCTAATGATTGAAGATCATAATTCTAATATTCTGGATTGAATAGAATTGAAACTGTCAAATTTCGTTGGCGTTTAAATGATATAAACGCGTTTGTTTTTATTCGAGTCTCGTTTTGCTGGTGTAATGCAAAAAATTTGATACTTTTAAAAAATAGAAATAAAAATAAATAAAATAAAGGAACGATTAAAGTTTTCCAAATGATTGAAGATCGTAATTATAAAATTCTAAATAGAATAGA
>JACEOJ010000104.1:467162-499372 GCA_013761285.1 Campoletis sonorensis | reverse complement strand
ATACTTTTAAAAAATAGAAATAAAAATAAATAAAATAAAGGAACGATTAAAGTTTTCCAAATGATTGAAGATCGTAATTATAAAATTCTAAATAGAATAGAATTGAAACTGTCAAATTTCGTTGGCGTTTGAATGATATAAACGCGTTCGTTTTTCTTCGAGTCTCGTTGATGTAGAGACCGAGACTCGATTCATCGACCCCCCAGGCTGTAAAGCTTGATCTTTATACACGCAGAGGCTCGGAGTTATGCACATGCGAATACAAACGTTCTTGTGGTCTCGAGAATTCTCAACAACGTATGTCTGTATCTATGGAATTGGAAGAAAAAGAGTGTCTATGAGGTTGAACGAGCACAAATTCAAGGAAATCGCGATTGACCGAATTATTAAGTAAACTCTCTTCTCCTCCCTCTTAACACACGTATCATTTCTACTAGTTGTTTTTATCTTCCATTTTTTTTTTCGTCTAACTGCCAGCTGTTAAAACACACTCCAGAACTCGAAATGTAAGTTTCCTTGGTTTTGTGAGGCGAACGTGCGAAACTCGAACTAAATCCAACGATAATTTCGCGATATGGACTTCCAACCTCGCGAAATACGTAATATTTTTTTTTTTGCTGCAAAAAGCATCGTATGTTGTAAAAACGAATGATTTTTTTTTATAATTTGAGGAATCACGAGAGAAAGAAAATAAATAAATTAAATAAAGTTACGAAATGTTGTCGACAAAAATTACAAAAAAAAAAAATAAACGATTGTCGTAATTACGATCGAAATCGAATCACTATAATAAATTGTGTCGATTTTATTATCGAAATATCGTTTTTAACGTTGATCCGTAGGAAAAACAAATTCTTCTTTGTTCCTTTAGACAAAAAGAACTTTCGATCTCGAACGAAAGTGTTATTTGTTCGTCACAGTGTTTGAAGCACCGAATATTAAGTGTGGCGATGGTACGAATAAGATCGAGAGGAAACGAGGTTGCCATAAATAATGGACAAGAAATTTTTCGTCGTGTCTGCGCCCGCGATCGTGTGTTTCCGGTATCCGGTCACGGTCGTCGAACGTCAATAATGTCGCCATTTTTAAATCGATCGACGTCAACGAACCGTGAATCATCGTGAGGGTATTCATATGTTTTTTTTTTTTTTTATATCAATATTTATTCAATTTAATAAAAAGATTGTTTGTCGAATAAAATAGAAGTCAGTTACATGAAAAAATATGAGAAAATGAATGACGAAAAACGAAACTTAAGTGAAAAAAAAAGATTCGAAACACGAGAACAAGATATTGTGAGAAAAAAAATGACAAAAAAAGAGAAAAAATGGTGAGAGACGAAAACAAAACAAAACAAAAAGTACAAAAGGGTCGAAACGCACGAATGGAAAAGCTTGAAAAGGCTCGCTTTCACATCCCGTCGGTCTCGTGTATCACCAGCCGGATGGGCGAACTCCGAGCTCATCGTCGGACGCACAACGAATTAAATAAAAAACTTTATTACCCGCACGTGAATTTAAGATTGAATGTAATTATTTTTATTTTATTTTGTCCCGAGTGAGTGAACGAGAGAGACAAAAACATTAGTGATTCGATTCAAGGTCTAAAAAAAAAGGCAAGTCTTCGAAAAATGTAAATAAACAAAGATCATTATTTGACTCTTATGTTTTGGTGTGAATTTCGAGCTTAAAAAAAATGCAATAATGATAAGAAAACAAGCGATACAATGAGAACGAATGATAAATGGAATTCCAATGTTTGGAAACGAATGAAAAATCATTTCTGGCGTTTCTTTCTTTAACATGAAAGGGCCGAAGAGTCTGGAGGCAAGTTATTCCGATTGGCGCCAACTTGAAACGTCTAGACTCAACGGATGCGTTGCTATTTTCGTACTAAAGGATTTAAAACCATAACAAGCGTGTCCCCCCTTTGAATTAATATTTTTAAACATATATTCTTGTCTTTGGGGTGATTTTCCTTGAAGAATTTGTAGTTTCTAACGAACGAAGAGACCGGAAGCGTAAATAACGAACGAAGACACTTTGATTTGTACGAAAAAAAAGCTAAAATCTACTTTTTTAAAATAAATATTCAAATTGATGATTCCGTTCAGTTAATTGGGGGATAAAATCCTCGATTATATCAAATGACAAGGAAAGGAACCCGCAAACAAGTAGAAAAAAAAGTTTTATCCACTTTTTCATACTTTTTGACATTTTTTTATTCAAAACTCGATTTTTGTAGGTTTATTTAGCAAAAGGCTCATCAAAGAACGACTAAGTGCGCGCACCTGATTTATCCTCGTGGCGCCATCACCCGAACGGTGCCCCAAACACCGTTCTTAGTGCGTTAGAGGCTAAGTTACCGATTGCAAATTTTTATTCATATTTATTAGATAAGTGTTCGGTATTATTATTTATACAAATTCCTACATTATTTCCAATTCGATTTAAACCACAGACAAATGTCAAAAAAGTGGGCATTCTCTTCGTTTTCTCGATTCTTTATTTTCAGTTTCTAAATTCCTTCCAAAAAGCATTTATTTAAGAATATTTCTCCTCTAAATTTGACTAAAAATCGTAATTAACCATGAACGAAATAATAAAAAAATAATCATTAGACTGAAGTCGAATTCTGAGGACAATGAAATAGTTTTTTCATTTGTTTTTGGATCGTACGAGAAAAAATTTGAAAAGTAAATGAAAAGCTTGTTTGTCAAAAAAAAAAAAATGTAATTTTTTTCGCAAAACTTACCCATCGTTTTGTAATCTGTTGTCAGCGATCTGAGGCGTCGTTAGAGGCGTCGATAGTTGACGAACCAGTTCGTCTCGTTCGCGCTCTTTTTGCTGGATCGTTTCTTGAAGCCGTTGCTTTTGTTTTTGGTATTCCTTGCACAAATCGCCGTTGTAACTTTGCTCAAGAGTTTCACCGGCGAGGCCGGTTGATCGTGGGGGAACGGGGGTCGGTTCTGGTATTTTGGCAGCAATCCCTGTTGGCTTATCGGCGAGGGAATCTCGCCGAGAGCTTCGCGCGGTCGAAGGAGCCGGGGATTCACGACCTGGCAATCGTCGCTCCGGGGTCGAAGCTGCCGATGGATCAGCTTTGACACCTGAACCGACAGAAAATAGAGATTATCAAAGGCCGAAAAAAAAGGAATAAAATTGTTTGCAGTCAGGAATTTTCCTTTTTTTTTTTTGACTGAATCCAAAAACTTTCCAGTAACACTTTTTCTTTTTTAATGTGAAAATTCACCAACGTTCATTCACTGCAAAACGTTGCAATATTCGCTGCTATTGATTTTCCAAATTTCCATCACACAAAATGACTGTGAACTGGTTTCAAAAATATGTCAAAACACTAAATTAATTCGGTTTGCTTTACAGAACGAATTACACGTTTGCGTTCACCGAGAAGCTCCAAAAATAAATTAAATTAAATTTTTATTTCGCATACTAACAAAAGTATCTTAAAAAAACCAACTTTTTATTTATTCCAAAAAGATATTGTCACTGTGGATATAAAAAACTTGCTTTAAAAAATATTCAATTGAGTTTTTTTAATCTTTTCATGTGTCTATAAAGCCATAAGTTGGTGACAAAGTGTTAAATGTTTCAAGAATGACAAAAAGTAAGAAAAAAAAGGGTTGAAAGCTTACCATCGGGGCTTTTGGATTGTCCTCTCGTTCTCGGTGGAGCTTTGGGTTGTGCAGCAGCGGCGCTGATGGTTTCCTGAATGGAAGGTAATTGTTGAAACTCGGCGTAGCTTGAGCTCAAGAAGACATCGCCTTCGTTTTCGAAAAGTCGATCAACGCTGGTGTTCATAAGTTTGTTATTTTTAAATCCAGTGAGATGAAAGCTGGCGAAGGATGATCGTGACATGGGATTGATGTCACCAGTGGAGAGTGCCATGAGAGCAGCAGAAGGGAGAACAGTATTTTTGGGTCCGGGGCTTCGAGGGCCAAGGCCAGCTTCGAGGGCAGGTACGAGGCTTCGCGACATCATATCAGCGGCTGACCTTGGCCTGGTGAAGGGCATAGCACTGTGGGGGAAGGTCTTTGGTTTGATGGGTGTGATGAGCATGTGTTCGGTCCAGGAAGTTTCGAGCGATGGTTTTTCGAGTCTTTCGACATCGACGTTGAGAGTCCTTTGTGCGAAAGGTACAGCGAATGTTTCTGGAGGTATGCTTTGGAGCCAGGAGAGGAGGCTGAGGTCAGAGTCGCTGAAGCCGACTGAGCCGTCGAGGAGTCTGGAGAAACTCATTTCCACCTGTTCGGACTCTTTGGAGCCAGTGGCCTTGGCTTGACAGTAATTAACGCATGATTCGTAGAGTATTCCTTTGATAATGAGCTGTATGAGCCGATCATTTTTGGCGGAACTCGGTAGACTTCCTGGTTCCGCGGTCTTGCGATCACCGGGTAAAAATTTTTCAACGAGTGGATGAACTTCGCGAAAGCACTGGACTCTGGCGTTGCTCGGGTTCCAATCTTTGTACTGCAAGTGATCGGTCAATCTTGGCAGAGTGAGAAGCAGGCACAAAGAACTATATTCGTCTTTGGTTGGTGCTACTTTCTCGAGATCGCTCAAAACTTTGACAACCTCTTCAACCGCGTTATCGACGCTTCCATTGGTACCGGCGACTATTAAATTCGCTTCTGATTTGATGCACAGAAGCTCGACGTATTTGTGGCGCAATATCGAATACGTGAATTTTCTCATATCGAAATCTGGCAACGCCTCCAATGGCTGAATAAACTCTAACACGTCGTCCCATTGTCCGTCCAATATTAATTGACGTAAAAATAATACGTCGTCGCTGTACTGACCATTTATCACACCCGTCTCTCGCTCCAGAGACAACTGCGAGATGTGGAGATCCCGGCCGTGGAGAAACTCTAGAGTCAACCTCACCACGTCCTCCTCACGCAGCGTCAAGTGCGCCGCCGGCATCACGTAACGGATACGCAACCTTTGACATACAAAAAACAAACGTTTTTTATTTTTTATTTGGATTTTTTCGAATTTTGGTCATTATTTTATTAGCCATTCATTCATTTAGAGAAGAGAAGAGGACAGAAGAACAAAAAAAGACAAGAGAAAAGAAGACAAGCGAAGAGAAAAAAGAAGAGAAGAGAAGAGAAGAGAAGAGAAGAGAAGAGAAGAGAAGAGAAGAGAAGAGAAGAGAAGAGAAGAGAAGAGAAAAGAGAAGATAGAAGAAGAGAGAAGGAGAAGAGAAAAGAGGAGATTGCCGTCGTCTTTAATCCCGTTGTAGGATTTACGTTTGGAAAATAGACTGAAGGTTTAGGGTCAATAACAAAATTATGAAATATTAAGGTATAAAAGATGAAAAAATAATCCGCAGCAAATTTTAAATTGTTTCGTGTCATTGAGAAACATGACAAGCACAAAAACTACGACGTTGCATTTGATAAAAAGTTTCGAAACAATATAAACTAAATTTGAATTAATTACAATTGATTTAAAATGAGAATAAATTTGATTCGAGTTTTTTCAGTATCCATTGAAAAAACTGGTGAATTATTGCGTCAAAAAGTGGGTAAATTTTTGTAATTTTTCAATATTCACCGACAAATAATAAGTCCGATTAATTAAAATAATAATAATTATAATTGAAAGTAGCAGGCTTCATTCATTTCCCACGTAATAATTTGTCAGGTTTTTTAATTGGAACGCAAAGTTGCGTTATTGAGAAATATGCACGCAGCGAAATGCATCGATGCATTTCAATCGAAGTTTTCGAGGTCTTCGAACTCGCTGACGCGATTTTAGCATCCATTTTTTTTTCTTCCACAAAAACTAACACAAATATTCGCCGACCAGAATTCCATTGGAAAAGTGATTGGAAAAAATGAGACGAAAAAAAAGAATCCTGTGAAAACAGCACGAAAGTTTCACAAAACGCTGTGGGAATTCTTTATGCATTCGATAGAGAAAGAAATCCGGATCTGACGGATCGATCGAGACAGCACTTTGCCGAAGTTAAACAGACCTTGGAGAACTTCCCTAAAGGGATTTCCATCCGTTATTTCCTTGATATCCTTCTTCCCTCGACTCACTGTCTCCTCAGACTGTCAATCGACTGTTATTTAGCATAATTCGCATTGAAAATCCAGCCATCAGAGTATTCGTCGATAAAAAGATAAGAAATACCAATAAAAATGCAATAAAAATAGTCATTCTAATATTTTTGTTCAAATATTCGCCATTTTTTGTTAACTTCCGAATCCAGTTTTGATTTTATTTTATCTTTATCGCTACGCATTATTTAAATAATTGTAATATTTCGATGAAAAATGTCAGGCATTGCAATTCGAAGAAAAAAATGCTTATTCGAAAATGAGCCACCTTACGAAAGTAGAGATTCGTAGTCAGCATTTTTTTGCCCAGTAGTTAAGCTTTCGACGCACGAGCTGCTTTGTCGATCAGTCTCGTTCCAGCGATTCAAGTGATTAGTCGAATAATAACGATGGAGCGCGGACAACGCCTAGTGGTAAGTTAATTATCTCTGATAATAATTAATCTTCAATTTATTCAACAATACGTGAAAAAATGGTTAAATTATTTGGAGAATTTACTACAATGCTTCGATATTGCATTTGGAACGTTTAAAAAGCACATTCAATTATAAAAAAAGTTTTTTCGAAAACATTTGTTTAAAATGTGATATTTTGACACAACGGATTTTTGACATATTTTATAAATTCATTGAAAACGTTGGACTAATGAAAATAAAGTTGAAGCAAATCGAAATATTCTTTTGATTATTTCAAATGCAAGACAAAGTGAAACTTGAATCCTTGCATGCTGAGCATTTTCGATGTAAAGTCCGATTATAAAGTGACAAAAGAGTTCAAGTAAATTTTTGATCGTATGAGAAATTCCAATGATTTATTTTTCTGCAATAATTTCATTGAATATCTTGTTCAATATTTTTCTCTGATTCAGTGGGCGTGGACATTGATTGTCGCCCTTGGCATCGTCTCGATAAACGGCGACATAATGGGCGATTTAGGAAAAGGTTCGAGACTTGGGCATCAACAGGCTTCTCCTCGTGTCGGCATAAACGTTGAGGATCCTAAGACTCCTCGGCCTAATCAACCGAACAGTATAATCGTCCAACCTGGTTACGAACCAAGTTCTAAGGCAAGAAATTCTCAATCGAATAAGCCCAACAAAATAATCGTCCAGCCTGGCTACGAAGCTAACTCCAAAGTGAAGAGTCGTCAGACCAATCCTTCGATTCCATCCGGACCTGCCAACGATTATGATCCAAAGTCTGTAATTCGTCAGTCGAATTCACCAAACAGCATTATTCCTTCTGCCCAAAGTGCCGGAGTCGTAAATCCTCAATTTTATCCTCCAAACAAAACTGGTGTCCAAACCGGCAATTCCCAAAGTCCTAAAAGTGGAAATCCTCCCAACAACGTGCCAGTCCAGCCTGCCACAGAACAACACCTTAAAACTGTCCCTTCTCAGCCTAATCCACCGTTAAAAATCATCGTTCAACCTGGTTACGAACAACCTGATCCAAGACTTGGAAGTCCACATCGTCATTCTGCCGGTAACAGTGGAGGTCCACCTGGATTCAACATTGCTGTTGAGTCTGATCGCCACCAACACCATCACGATCACCATGACGATCACAATCATGATCACAATCACAATCACGATCACGATCACAATCACGATCACAATCACGATCACGATCACCACCACAGAAATGAAAATCCAGAGTCGAATCCGGTCAAAAAGGTCGTTGTTCAACCCCAGTACGGTTTCTACATTGCCCAACCTGGTGGACCCAGTAACATTGTAGGACCGACTAGTTCCGATCAAAGTTTCCAACCTGGAAATCGACCATTGAATCCTTACTACATGCCCATTCAACAAGGCTGGGAGCAAAATCCGTACATTCCGAATCTCCAGGTGAATATTCCTCCGAGAAAGATTCAACCCCAGTACGGGCAAAGTGCTTGGTTTGGAAGTCTTCAACAGCCAAGTGGTCCAAGCATCGTAGTCCAACCTGGCTACGGGCAAAGTTCTAATTATGGAAATGAAGAAACCGAACCACCCAGGAACATAGTAGTCAAGTCCGGCTCCGGTCCAGGTTACTGGCTTGGAATTCCTCAATTGAATCCTGTTTACCAAGAAACTTCTAGATTCCATAATCCCGAGTACGAATCTACCAAGAACGTAGCGATTCAACCTGGCCATGGACAAAGTTCGGGGGCTGGAATTTTCCAGCTGAATTCTCTCGTCAACAAAGGAGTCCAGCCTGCCCATGGGCAGGGTCCTAATTTTGGAAATCCTGAGACTGAACCTCCGAAGAATTTGGTAGTCCAACCGGACTACGAACCAAGTTCCTGGACGGGAGTCCCGCAGTCGAATGTTCCAAACAACGTTGCTCCTCAGCCTGGCCATCAACAAAATGTTCCTGTTCAGTCTGCCTCTCAGCAGAGTCCTAAGGCAAGAGTTCCTTCGGGCTATCCCACCATCAACATTTCATTCCTTCGTGGCTACGAACCTACCCTCAGGGCTGAAAACTCTCAGAGCATTCCTCCGGAAGTTTCCGTAGAACCTGGTGCCATTTTTCCTCCTTCACCCGCCGACCATGTTGCTTATCAATCCAGCTACGAACGACCTAGTCCCAGAGAAAGAATTTCCCAGGACACTGCTCCAAACAATCCTCCTGCCCAATCCATTCAAACCCAAAATTCTCAATCGAATCCTCCCAACAACATTGTCGTTGCATCTGACTACGAACAACCCAGTCCCCCCGTTGGATGCTCCCAGTCCCATGCTCCCATAAACACTCAACCCCCTGTCGGATACGATCAGATTCCAATCGCAAGCAACCCTGTGATACAAGCCGCCAGAGACATCGCTCTCCAGTCTGGTCATGGAAAACCCATTCTCAAGGTCATTGCAACCCAGACAACGCCTCCTAGAGAAGTTCTCCTACAACCTGGCTATGGACAACTTCATTGCCAACTAAAGTTCATACCCCAAGGCAATTTTGCTGTTAGTATACCCAAAGATTCGACGCTAGAAGCTGAAATGCAAAACAACAAAGAACTCCAACAACTGGTTATGAACCAATTACACTCGATGCAGAACCAACCCTTCGTCCCGGGCGAACAAGAGGGACGTTCTCCTCCTTACTTCGCAATATCTTCTTCTCATGTCTTCACCCCTACTGGAATCAAAGGATACAAGAAGAAGAAATTCAAATGGGGAAAAGTGCCCTTGTTCCTTCGATCTGCCACTGAGCCACAATGCGTGAGTATCATTTTTTTTCTTCTTAAGCCACAATTCATCGTGTTTTTTATCGTTATGATGATTTTCCTAACTGTCAGATGACATTTCGTGAAATATCGATGAAAAAAATGTCAAATTTGCAAATTTTTCGCAGAAAGAAAGGAATCAATATCCCCGTTCACTCGGTGATGAATCAGGATCCAGTAGTAGGCCTGTCGTTTGGAATTATCCCGAGGCCTCGTCGATCAGCCAAAAAAATGTTAGCAAACTCGTCGATTCAATAATACCAAAAATCGATCCAACTGTCAATTCGTATGGTGAGTACGTTTTTTTAAATCTTAATACAAGAATGCTTTCTTTTTTATCATGAACATTTTTGGAAAATGGTTTTATGACAATTGTCGTTTGATTATCATTTTTGCAGTCGATTCAGCACTCAAAGGGATTCAACTTCAGCAGGAACAACGAAACAATACTAACGTAACCACAGGAATAACAGCGCGCATTGTTGATGCGGCGAAAACCTTCGAGAAAAAAGTATCAGACGTCATTTCACCGATCCTGGGAAGCCAAAGAAATGGAGAACCACCCAAGAATCCTAACAACTCGCAGAATCCCCAGGTAAATATGAAACATTCTTTGAAACCACGAGAGTCCAAAAAGAAAGAAAAAATAAATAAAAATTTCTTATGAATTTTTCTGTACTTTTTGAATATTTTTTTTTTTACCGATTGAAAAACCCATCGATTTTGATTTTTGCAACTTTATCGTCGATTCTCGTCCGAAAACATTATTTTTATCTTTCAAAAATCTTTCAAAAAGTAATTAATTGTTTATCGAGTAATTGACTTGAAAAAAAAATGTTTTTCAGGCAAATTATCCAAATGTTCTCCAAAATGGTTATCAAGGACCTTGGGACCTTCAACAGTTCGCGAATAGTCAAGGATTCGGTGGATTTCCCGTAATGAACGGTATGGCAAATTTAGTGGACGAATATGGCCGCAATGTTATGGGAGTTATTCCCTCGAGCTTCAATACTGCTGTTGGTAATTCCAACGCCTATCTCAAAGGTTTTTACGACAATTTGAAAGGACACGTTCACTAACGACCTCGTTATTTGTTCCGAATTTGACTGAGTCCAAAAAAAAAAAAATACGAATTCTTTTGCAATCGACATACTTCATAAATTTTTTTAAATGTTTTTTTTTTTTTTGACAGTCCATATTTAATAGTCTATTTATTTATTTAATATTTATTTTACTCGTTATTTGATCACGTTGTGAATTAAATTAGTCGAATATATTGTTAATTTAGTCCAACGACCCTTATGAACTATTTTATGAAGAGAATCAAAACTTCAAAATGACTGTTACGGAATAAAAATGATTGATGACTTTGAAGCAATTTTTAGGGTGTAGGAAGTGAATTTTCATGAAAATAAAATAAAATTTCTCATATACATAATAAATTTTGTTTTGTGTTAGTAAAAATTGACTTTTGGTAAAAATTGCCGAAAATTCAAGGTCATTTTCCGTTTCTAGTGTCTGTAACGATAGTTTTCGAGTTTTTATTCTCTCGTCTTTCGATAAAAATAAAATGATAATAATTAAATTTTGATAGTTAAGATAAAAATAGTCGTTGATAAAATTATTGAAAATAGTTTAAGCGTCGAAGTAATTTCGAAAAACTTATCGAACTCCGTCCTTTAAATTCTTAAGTGTAATCGAATCGATGACGATAATGAATCGATTTATTTACTTGTATTAAGTTTGGTAAATGAATATTTGAAAAACTTCAATATTTATTGTGAATAAATAAAAATTGATGAACGTATTAAAATTGATGTTATTTTTTTATTCAACTTTTGTCAGTTGTTTTCTATTTTTTTAATTTTTTAAGATTAGAAAAAAAAATGTCCAATTTCATGAAATGAAACTTCATTTTTTCTCCTCCAAATTCGTACACCTTGGAAACCCATGTGAACGTGTGAAGGTAGCAGAAAATTTGATTTTCGATAATTTGTCGTCGACGTTAATTGAACGAATCGGTTGAAGGCCCGAGGATCAGAACCGTATGAGAGAGGAAGCCCGACGTGTCGAACGAAGGGTAAATATGGCGATTGAGCAATTTGATAAAACGCCTACGGGCGCGTAGTTAACTGAACATTCGAGGAATCACTCGTCAGAGGTAGAGAAAGAGGAAAGACGAACGAAATTTGAAATTCGCGAGATAATTCGCTCTCAAGTGTTCTCGAGTTTGAAAAATCGATCATTTATTCAATAAAAAATGTAAAAATAAAAAAAATAAACAAAAGAAGCAAATAACGTTGAATTAAATCGTTAAAAATAAATGTCAAAAGTGAATTTTTAGCTTTGAATTCATTATAAATATTGACACACGCCAAAACTTTGGCTGTTTGAAAAATTTCGGTTTGGTGTACCAAAAAAAAAAACGAAACTGAACTATTTTCGAAAGCTTCGTTTTTCGCTACTAGACTGTGTAACGTTGGGTTTCAATGGAGGCTGGAGGATAGGCGAAAGGGAGTCATTAGCCAACGTTAATGGTGGCATTCAAGCTACCGGGAACCTTTAACCCTTTTGGGGAAGACCACAGCTCGAGCTTGACTCGTGAAGAGAGATGGCGAAGGAGAAAAAGAGAGAGAGAAATGTCTTAAAATCTACTACGGATCTACACCTTTGAAGGGAAGCTATTCGTCACAGAGTTTACTCAGGCAGATGGGAAATCGTCGACGATATACACGACGCCAATTTTCTCTCCACTCACACGCAGTAATTATTACTTTTTTTTTTTCTAAACGTGTTCGTTTTTTACACTTTTCGTTTTTTTTTTCCTCTTTTGCTTCTTTTTTTTTGTTCGGGGTCAAGAAACGCGTGTTCAAGGCAACACATCACGTGACTATTTTCTTTATCCTACTTCCGGAACGTGAATTATTACATCGAGAAAGATACGAGAAATGTGCTTTCATCTTTTTTACATCGATGTTTTTTTTTCTTGATGAAAAGTGATGAATTTAAGATATTGAGAAATCTGTTGTATCGATAAATATTCTATTTATGGATACGTGAATTAATTATTAATAAAATGTGTCAAGGAATATTGTTGAAGAAAAATATAAATTGTGAAATTTCATTTTTTAATACCTTTTTCATACGAAAAATAAAAATCTCAACTCCATTTACGAAATTTCGAAATGACAGAATTAAAAAAATGTGTAATTGGATAAATATAAAAGTAGGAAGTATATTTGACACTGTCAGATAATATTTTGGTTACAAAAAGGATTGAAATTAAAAAAATTGTGAGGTTGAGAAAAACAACGATTCAAGTTTCGAGCTTACTTCCGTTTTTCGAGGCTACGACTTTTTTCGTTGGCTGACATTCACGTAAATAAGTACATCGAACGTTGAAGCCTTCGCAAAGGGCAGTTGAAAATATACTCAAGGTCGAAAATCACGATTGGGAATGAAAAAGTGATGAGAAAGGCATAAAAAAATTGTGACGGGAATGAAAAATCGGAACCGGAAGTGACTCGAGGGTTGAAGCCCGCGTTTTTAGTGACGGTCGAACGAGATCGACGTCACGCGAGGAACTGAAAACTCGAGAAGTATTTCGTTGGTTGGAAAAAGGCGTCGCGACGCCAACTACGTCGGCGTACGACGTCGTCGTTGACGTAGAGGACGTACGATGTAGCGGGTGGACTAGAAATCAGTCACGAACATTTTTTTCTTTTTTTTTAACGTATCGTTTTGACAGAATTCCAAAAGTTACTACCATTTTGTGTATAAAATGATTGTTATCGAAAAATTCAATAAATTACGAAATAGGAAGGAATGAAAAAGCCGAAAAAGAATTCAATGTCAAATTCTATTTACAAAAGAATCAAAAGTTCCAAACTCGTAGACATGGAAATCGAGAAATTAAAATTCCATAACAAAAACAATTCGAGAAATATGAAAATTCGTCTACAAAGTGTAGACATGATAGAAAAGATTTTTTGCATTACAATTCGCACCATTTTAATGATACGGACCAAAATTGGTTAAGTTTCGTAGAACCGTTCCAAATGAGTTGAAATTAAATTTGCTATTATCAAAGTTCTACAAAATCAACGGAAGAAACCAGAGACACGAAAGTACAACAAAAACGCTCGACTTCTCGCTCGGACGCTCGCCGGCCGACTGAGTGACTCGATTGCCTGTGGCGCACGTGCTGCGGGTTACAAACTCGATGTGCTGTAAACAAGAGGGGAGCGAGCGCCCCCCACTCCTCGCCTACTAGTCTATGCGGCACGCTGGCGCTACGAGATTCTTCAATTTCGTACTGACCCACATGGCCTTATAGAAACGTCGCAACCTTAGCTTGACCACCGAAGGCGACACGGAAGCCAAATAATAAAAAAAGTTATAAAAATACGAATGTTTCGTACGGTCCATACAGTCGCAGTCAAAAGTAAAACATCGTTCCTGAAGCTTCATAAAACGTATTAAAAAAATGAAAATAAAAACAGACCATAACAAAACGTTTCCCTCCATAAATAATAATAAAGCAACGAAATATCAGTAAGAAAAATAGCCGCGCCGGTCGATCGGATTTTCCTCAGTTTTATTTGGCTTTCGGACTAATTCGACAGTGAATAAGGAAAGTATCGCTGTCGAAACTACTTCGGAAGGTGACACAGGAACAAGAACAACAACAGAGTGCGGAAACAAAGCGTTGTTGAACGAATGGAATGTGCGCGGGAACGAAAAAAATAAAAAGAAAGAAAAATATTCTTTGATTCAATTTGAATGACATTCTCTAACGAATAATCATGTGATAATAATAATAATTTCAAGCAAATAATTAATCAAATATTCCTGAAGACCAGGAACACAGCAAACGCGTTACGAGAATAAAAAGATTACCGCACGAAAGTAGCTTCGATAACGGACTCAAGCCGTACACAACGAGTCACGTGAGATTCCACAGGGGCAAAGACATACTACGTAAGTCTTTCGCCACACAGCTGCAGAATCACGCACCTCCGTATTCACTTGTATATAAACGAGAAATTTTCTGAGAGATGCTTCATTACCGTGAGCACTTGGAACAAGGATCTTTCACATTGAACAAAAGAAATGATTGTTTAGTCAATAAAAAAACATATTTAAATGATCAAAATAATTCTGACAATACTTCGAACTGTTACGAAAAATCGACAATGTGTCAATTTTCATTCATTTTTTTTTCTGCAACCCTGCGTTTTTTGTTAGAACACAAATTTTTGTCAATTCGTCAAAAAATCGACCGAGAAAAACTCCTACTTCTTCGTCATGGATTTTTTTAAAGACAGAACTGTCAGAATTAACGAAATAAATGAATTTTTAAAATTCACTTAATCCTTCCGGTGTGAACGATCCCTAAAGGGTCGGAAGATTGCAACACGTATTCGACTGAGCTGAGATACAGAAGTAGGAAGTGGATGTAGTGGAAAAAAATGTGAGGAGGTAGAACAAGAGGAGAAAGAGACAGCAATCCTGGACCGCATTGCACGACCCTCGACCATGAACTTGACGAGCAGTTTTTATTATAAATAATTAACGAAAAAAAATACTTTTTCAAGTCAATAAATATTTCGACGAATGAAAAACATTTTTTTGAAAAGCATTCTCCACGAAATTACTGCTTAAAATTCATTACAATTACGTTCATTAATTTTTAGACCATATTCCAATGATAATTCGTTCTTTCCTCAACACAAAAACTTTGGTTCAACATGGCTGCCACTCGGACAGTAATTTTTTAACTCAAAAGCCATCTGTGAAGCCTTAATGTGTATAAATTTATGTAAAATGCTTTTCATAGGCGTGATCTCGTCCAAGATCGCTCTAATTACCGTGACGAGATACTCTAGTCCGAGTAACAGAAAATCAACGACTATCCAGCAAGAGAATTATCACGAAGCCTCACGAGAAAAATAACATTTTTTAATTCTCGAGCAAACTTTGCATATTTATTCAACTGCTACGAAAATTATAGTGCAATAAACTGTGGTAATAATTATGATGAAATACGAAATCATGAAATAAGTGATAATTACTAATTTGTAGTTTTATTTGTTTAAAAAAATTGGCAAGAAAAGCATGAACGTCTCAGTACGTTTTTTCGTTCGAAATCGAGGCCAAGAATATAAGATCGAAGGATGAGGAAGGGGCGATGATAGTCGTAGACTCGAAGGCATCACGCCGAGACGAAAATTGTATTGCAAGTGCATCATTATATACATATACGTTTTTTTTTATATAGAGATATATACGTTTATGGGCTGGAGCAATGTTCGTTCCGGCCGGGAGGAATACCATAATTGAACGTGTGTGTATGTGGTTTTCAAGCCTCCATTTATAATACACCTAAACCCGTGATGGAAAAACGATTCGACAGGAGAAAAAATGTTGTATCATTATTATTTTACAGCTCATTTATGGCTCGATTTTTTAATCGATTTATAACTCTTTATAACACCGAGATCACATGACTTCCGGTTTGCAAATATTTCAATAAGTCTGGCCAAAAATATTGAACGCGTGAAAAGATTAATTTTTATAACTCAATGAATCATTTAATCGATTATTTAATTTAATTGATTATTCAACTAATCGATATTTTATCAGTTTTATTTAAGTTTTTATTTCCCGGATTGCAGATTAGAAAATACGTTTTTATAAATCAATGAATTATTGAATCAATGTATTTATTTAAAGTATTTCAATAAATTTTATCGATTAGTTGCATTAATTTTTATTATAAAAGCCTAATTAAATCTTGTTAAAAAAATGAATAAAGTCGTCGATTATTACTTTCTCTAAAACTCTTACGGTAACGATAAAGACATTAATTAAAATTATATAGAAGAGATACTGATTTCATAGCAATTTAACCCTTCTTAACCTGCTAGCAGCTTAATGGGATTACACGTAAAATAAAATACAGTCGCGTGACGTTAATTGGTAAGTTTAACAGAGGTGTGATTCGCGAGAAGATTACCAACGAATAACTTGATGTCACATAATCCCCCTCTTCCCCACCCCTTTCTACAGCGGTTCAGTAACTGGAATTGACGAGGAAATAAATGTCCAAGATACTCGCGTACGTTTTTCTTCGATTTATATGCACACAGGTGCAATTTAATAATAAATCGATAAATTGCACGTCGTTATAGGACTAGAGAATTCAATTGCTATTTAGTGTTCTATTTGCAATTATTATTATTATTGTTTATTTTTTAATATGATGAATGAATTTTTTGTGAGACATTTTTTTTTCCAAATAATCGTACAACTTCCAACCAACCTAATGGCGCAAGGATCAATATTGTGGATGCTCTAGTTTCATTGGGGTTAGAGTTTAAAAAAAGTGCAACTCGTTTTTGTGCTTAAGAGAGACTTTGACTTGGGTCAAATTGACCCTGAGTAGAAATCTGAGACTAATAGTGTGTCGAAATCGCAGTTGAGTACATTATTTAATATAATAAATAAATAAAATCGTTTATAAATGAATGCACATCAATTTGATGAATGATGACATCGAAAAGTAGGACTCGGTGCGATACTACTTTCGATCCGTCAATCTGACCAGTTGTTTAACTCTTTTTCTTTCGTGTTTTTTTTTTTTTTATATAAACTGATGTGCTTCATGCGCATACAGCATCACAACGTTGATGTCTCTTGTATACTTAAGAAGGTTCACAAAGGGGCCGAGCAGCCGGGCAAAGAATGAATACGTTGAATTTCACCGACCTCGAAATACGACACGCGGACGTAGCGACAATTTCTTCTTAACATTTGCCTACATTAGCGAAAAGTTATAACTTTTTTTTCATCGCATTTAAACGTTCCGAATGAAATTTTTTATTTTTTATATAAAAACTCGGTTGTATTCGATTAAAAATCTACGTCACGATTTTTCCCAACGTTTTGCTTTTTCAGTTTATGTTTGAAATTGGTTTTTTATTTATTTTTATTATTATTAATGAATTTTTTCAGTATTTGCTTTTGTTAATAAAATAATTGACGTTTCCTACGATGTAAGGAAAGAAAAGTGTTTAATCGAACTTCCGGAAATGCTTACCTGCCTAGAGTGTCCTTCGAGAAATCCTCAACGACAGTAACAGCCGAGGAAGTTACGACGACCATGTTGATCGTAAAATGACACGTATCCCATAATCCCGTAAATATTATTGAAAAAAAAAGCACAAAACCCTTTCGTGACGCCTCGTAATTTTGTCACATACGCGAAAAGTGAAGAAAAAAAACTTATTGAAAAAAAAAACTGTTTAAAATTTCATGCCTTTGACGAACGAATTACTTGTTGGTCACGATCCTCTTGGGCGCTCGAGAATTTCACGGTTCCGTTAAAATACACAAAGACTATATCGAGATCGGTGGGGCTCTGGAGTCCTCGAGTTTTAATTAAGAGCCCAACTGAACCCGCATACGAGGCTCTATGTTAATCGAGCGTTTGCAAAAGCCTCTGTGGATTGCCCCTGTATTGGCAAACTGCAGTTTTTTTCTACTTCAAACCATCCGACGTCCTTTTTTTTCAATATTCATTAACTTTAGCTACTCAGCACTTTTTTACTTCACTATGAATGCGAATACACACGAAAAATCCGATTTGAAATATTCTCAAACTTCCGGAAGTCACAAAAACACTAAAACCCCACTATTCACTTTCTTTCTATTTTGGCTTCCACGCCAAATAATCAGCCCGACATAACAAACGTCAGATTTGACGAGATCGACAATTACACTCTAATTTCCCTGGTTTGTGGATTGATTTGTTGTTGTTTTTTTATCCTCAAGCCTCTAACCTTTCTGCACTTCACGAGAGTGTACACAAATTTCATGGGAGCCACGTCCGCAACGATCCGCAGGACAAGAGAAAGAGGATAAGACTGAGGCCACGAACGTCCAACCTATGGAGCCGAAGACTCGCTTCTTCCACTTCCCGCAACCTGGCTTCTGCCACCGATATTTACGCTCACCTTCGCGAGACGAACACACGAGAATACAAAAAGTGTTGCTCCAATTTTTTACGACTATTTACAATTTTGCGAAACTATAAAAATTCATTTTTTCCATTTCTAATTCTTTTTCAAACATTGGCTTACATTTTCATGTAAGAGGCAAAGAATTTTGTTTTATTTGTCTATCAAGCAATCCGAATATCGTGAAATTCATTAAAACGTGTTTTACTTCGTTTTAATAACGTGAGCAGATTTTTTATATTTTTTATTGTAAAAAATAAGGGAAATTTTCCGTTTAAACGTGAAAAACTACTTCCAGCCGCAAATTGGATTTAATTACCATAAACATTCGTTCAAGTACCACCGCAGAATTCCCATAAGAATTTAAATTCTCCCGCAGACGATACTTGAAATTAAATTTACCAAACATTCTCAAGTACACGTAATTCTCCATCCCTGACCAGGCTCAACGTTTGAGCTTCTCTCATTCGTGGGTATTCGAATGTGTTAAAAATAGAATGGAGTATCACGAGCTACTACGATCGTCAGTATTGACTCGAGCTCGTGAAATGCTAATTTGCGTTTTGTGCGCGACGTTTATTTACAAATGAAAAAAGAAAGAAATTGAAATTTCGAACAGTTCAAACGAGGATGCAATCGATTCGTTGATAATGTCCAGAAAATCAATGATTCATTGAGATTCGAAAAATGTTCAATATCAAAAATTGCAGACAGAGGATTACGAAGAATAATTAACTTTCGAACTTTGATTAAAAAAATGTGTGAAGAAATTTGATAAACTTATAGTTAAGACGATTTGTACTAGAAATTGTGAATAATCGATAAATCGTAACGTGATCGTTCGAAGGCTCACGGATGAGTTGTACATCGGGTCGATGCTCGAGCATCTCGATGGTCCGAGAGCGCAATTAAAAGGTCGTTAATCTCCTTCACGGAATGGTGCACGTCTGGCCCGTGAACAAGAGGCTATGAAAGCGAGGCAAACGTGAGGGGATTGAGAGAGGGGATGGTCCTTTAAGTAAGAGACAGAAAGTTTCTCACAAATGTCGACCGTAACATCTCCACTAAATAACGTACACACAAACATACAGGGTGTCCCATAAAAATCGTTACAAGCCATTACATCAGAACAAAGTAAGAATTACGAGGAGAACAGTTGATAAAAGTTTGGCGTATAAAAGCAGGGGAAAAGATGAAAAAAATTATTTGACCTTGAGCAAAATTCCCAAGGTCAGGTGAAGGTCAACATGATTTTAGTAGGAATTACGCGGAAAGCAGTTGACGAATGTTCGTCGATTAACAGAAGAGGAAAAGATAAGAATTTCCATTTGACCTTGAGCGAAATTCCCAAGGTCATGTGAAGGTCAACGTGACTTTTATCGCATATTCGTTCAGCTTTATTCAAATGGCCTATCTGGTGAGACTTTGGATGACGAATTCTTAAACTTGCGTCTTTTTTCGACTAAATTTTGATTAATTGTTATTATAAAGCATAAAATTTGTTTCCTCGTTCAATTCTTCGTAGATCTCGTCTCTCACGTACTACAGTCACACTCTGAATGCTACGAAACTCGTTCAACATTTTAAATACCGGCTCCGCGTCGTCGTTCTCAAATCTACCGCTCGTTACGAGTCTATAATGAGTACGAGAGAGTCTTCGGTCGCGATGTCTTGTTCTTTTTTTTTAATATATGTTCTTTCTCGTGCGACGTTTTTTATTGATTGTCGAAAAGATTAATCGAACTAAAATTTTGATATGAAATATTTTTATTGCATTTTTATTTCGAATTTTCTTTCCTTTTTTTGCATGATTTATAAGCAGCTTTGCTCTTTTCGCCACGCCCTCATTTCTGCGTTTACGAAGGGCGTCGCTCGAACAAACATATTAATCAGGATTTTTGCAATTTTTCAATGTCGCTCTATGTAATAAAAAAATTAAGAATCACATCGACTGAGAATCTTGATTTTTTGACCTCATGAATTAAATATTATGCTCGAATATTTACGTCTATAATTGGATCCTGTTCTCTGCAGTTATTTTTTCTTTCATGTTTTTTTTTTTCGTCAGAGACTAGTTTTTACGAATACTCTTGGATTTGTAATTTGAATAATAGACAAAAAATCTCGATAACGAGATTTCGTACTTTTTCCAAATTCCATCAATTTAATTCTATCAATCGATACATTTTCACACGGAACACACCATTTACAAATAGTTATAAAAATGAACCAATGTAGGATGATGTAAAATTACGATGAACAAGTTCAAGAATTGATTAGTCTTCAAATGTAGAGCGAAAAATATTGACTTCCAACTGGAATAAATCATCATACGTCGATCGCCAACAGTACTTGATTATAGCCTACGATCAAAGATTATACGACCCATCAAAGTATCTCAAAAGCAAAAACAAAAACATGGACGAACAAAAAAAGTGATCAATCTCGAGTTTATTTACCACGAAAAAATTCATTCGTTCTAAATAAACAATTTTTTTTTTTTTTTTTTTTACGAAATACGAAAATTTTCGATCGATTTCGCAGAATTTACGTTTTTGTTGTCAAAAACGTATTTTTCTTGAATTTCAAGAACATAAGTCGTTGAAATTTTACTGTAATTTTTAAAAAGTATTTTAATGACTACGTCATTCTTTTTAATCCGCGCTTTCTGAAATTTATGATTGAAACCCCGGTCGGAATTAAATTGAGAAAAAAATCTCATCGTCTTGCCAACTGATGAGAATGTTTCGATGTATTGGAAATATTTTTAAATAGCCCGATCAAAAAATTAAACGACGAATAAAACAAACAAAAAGGAAATTCAATGATAAATGAATATCGAAAATAATACGAAATACGAAACAAATAAAAATGGTGAAAAGGAAAAAGAGACAAATAAAAAAATACGTCCATGACGAGTTTCGTTCTCGTCGAACGACATTGATCGTTTCAAATGTCGACACTTAACTGAGCTTATCAGCGAACAACAATAGGAAGTATCGGAAGGCAAGAATCATGTTCGACTCGATCGAAAAGTAAATGAGACTAGTTAATTGTTTTTATCGATTCGTTTTGTCCAGATAATGGTCCAGATAAAAGGACAAGTGAGTGTTGGAACGAAGCGCAGTATCGAATTCCGAATCTTAGCGTGCAAAGGCACAAGAATCGTGACTGGAGACGATAATCGTTGAACGATGAATTTCGTTCACACTTTAGCAATTTCGCTTCTTATTTTGGGGGTCACGGAGGTCTTCGCTGAGGCAAGTGTTTTCGTAGTAAAAACAAACAAAACAAAAATTGATTCTCTCCGTGGAAAAAAAAAGAAAATAATAATAATCTCGTGTATTTCGTAGAATGTTAACCACAAACCGTCGGGAAAGAAGTCCGCGGCCGCGATCGCGGTAAGTTCTCATGATTCAACATTTTCTTTAAAAGAATTACTTCGAACAATGAAAAAAAAAGTATGTCGATCAAAAACGATAAGAGAATCGCCAGTTTTCTAATAATTTAAATAATCCAATTAATTCAAAATTAATAGCTTAATAATCGAATCATATGATTTTTGAATAATCGAGAAAAATCATTCTTTTAAATGATTTTTTCCGAGAAAAAAAAAAGAAATATCATTTGACCTCAGGATAAACCTGAAGCGATTACGCCTCGTACGACACGGCGGCATTCAACGAGAATAGAAACTTGGGCAAGGCCCCCCCCTCGGCGGCCCACCGTGCGCCTTATCAGGAGCAGACCGAGGCCCTCATCGAGGAAAAGTCTTTCAGTTCAACGAGAACAACAACGAGAGAAGCCACAAGTGCAACAGCTAAAAAATCAAGGGCACGTAGGAAAAGTAGAAAAAGCTCGAGGTCGTAGGGTTCCACGATCGCCGGCCGGACAGTAAAGTTCGCATCTTTGTATCGCGGCAATGTTTATTTTTATCTACTCTTATTTCATGAGTTTAAGAAGTAATCGAAATGTAAAGGAGCACCAAAAAACAAACAGAATTCCGTTCCAGTCTAACGAACGCTGTGAATTCGTAAAATCGAAATACAAGCCATAAAACTGAATTTGAATTGAGCTTACGAAGCATTACTTGATTTACGACGACGTTATGTTGACATTAATGCACGAAATATCTCAGATAACGAAAGTGAAAAGAAACAAAAACGATTGAACAATGAATTCAGTGGAACGTTCATGGGAAATACGAGAATTTCATGTTACGAAGGTACAAGTAATAAAAATATAAAAATTCTTTTCATTGTTACATTGTTTCGTAGTAATAAATAATTAAAGAGGAAAAAACCATCGTTAAATGAATCAAAAAGAGAGACGAGATGGAATATCTTGTAAAATACGAAATAACGGCCTTAACGCGAGACCATTAAGTTAGTTCGATTGACGGAGTATACTGGACACGAACTGAGGCAAGTAAATACATATTTTACACTATATAAGAGTGCGTGCACCCGTTTGGAGTGTGCCACATGCCAACGATGTGAGACGCAAAGTGTCTCGAGGCGCAAAGGCGTGTATCCCATCTTCTACGAGAACGGAATTCTAATCAAATAATATAACCCGAGGATGACGCGCGAGGATCTCACTCCAACACATACTTGTATTAATATCTATGTACAGGGTGTCTCGATTTACATAAACACGATATACAGGGTGTCCCAAAAGTAATGGCACAAATTTTGGCATTGAGTTGAGGACTAGATTCTGCGTCGAAAAGTCTAGTAACGTTTTTTCAATAGACTCTCTCCTGAGGAGTTATCGATTATCCAAATTGAGGAAGCGTTTTTCTTTAATGTCGCGTAACATCGAAACGATTGGAGATAGCGCAAAATTCCATAGGACCAATCTTCAAGAGTATCGAATTTCCCACAAAAAAGTCGTTGGCGATATTTTTGTATCTTCAGTAGTTCAGGTGTGAGAGCTGATTAAAAAAACTATTGGTTTGAGAAACTCGCGCGGAAACGATTTTTTCGATCTGCTGTCAGGATTAAACGCCTGGAGATGAAAATTTGTTTCTAGGGTCTTTTTGTAGGGAATGAAATTTTCTAGCAGATTGATCCTATGGACTTCTGCTCTATCACTCACCGTTTTGGCAGTACACGCCTGAAAAGAGGGGCAAGCAACTGAGGAGCAGATTTTGGACCATTGCTCCAGGGACACCCGGTATATTTCATAGTTATGTGCTTATCATTACTTCAAGACTCGCTACGATCGTTAGCACACATTATCCTCGTTTGCGGGGCTGCTTACCGTATATCCTTTAATGATAAATCATCAACTTGTTACAAAGAAATATAAAAAAAACGTCCGCAAGTACGTAACTTAGTTATTGCACTCGTCGCAGTGTCTGCCGCCTGTCTCATTTATTTTTTTCCCCTTGAAAATGCTAATTTTTTAGCAAAAGTTGAGTAAACATTGTAAGAAGCAAGCAAAAACGAAAAATCAAAATCGACAACAATTTTAGAAAAGTATGGAGATTAAAAATCAAATTAATACAATTCGTCAATAAATTGTCCTCGAATTTTTGACTGTAAACTAATTGATTAATTAATTAATTAATTAATTAAATAATTAAACAATTATTTCTTGTCTAGCAAAGAAGTTAAAACCTCCACAAAAAGTTTCGATCCATTTGCTCTCCTACGTAACCAGATCGTTAAGACGGAGTGTTCGTTTTCGGTGTAATACGGAGAAGAAAGAGAGAAAGAGAAAGAATAGCGCGTGAAAGAAAAAAAGTAAGATAAAACGGTTGGAAGCACCGGGCGATGGGTTTACCGGTGAACTGGACGATAATAACGGTTTTCGCGTCATCGTGCACTTCCCAAAGAAACTCGTTTTATCGAGAAATAAGAAAAAACAAATTTTTTTAACCGGCAAAAAAAAAAATAAACCAATGAATTTCGATCTTCTCGTCTTCGCAAAAATAAAAACATGAGAATTTACATGAAATCGCGGCACACAGTCTTGTGGTGAAGCGATCGATCAACGCATGGTAAAACTTTGATTTTTATTTTGTATCAAGCGAATTGAAATCACATTATTTCGTTTCATTTTCATTGTAAAAAGATCGAAGAGTTTTTAAAAGTCCAATTCTAAGAAAAAATTGTTTGAAAAAAATATCTTCGGGTTCGAATTGTAGAAATAAATCAATTCCATAATTAAACAATCAATCTTATCGAAGCAATCAATAATTTCTGTCATTTAGATTGACCATAAATTGTCGAAAAATTACCGGCATTAATTCGATTCGTTTTTGAATAATTCATTTGCCATTCACGACACACCGCGAATTAATCGAATCAACGGTAGAACGAAACTTTCCACGGCGAGTGTACGTGAGTGAAACGTTGAAAAAATGAATAAATTGAAAAAAAAAAGAGTTTGATGGACCACAATTTGAAGATATTGCAAGGTCGAGGGCTCAGGTGAAAAAAAAAACGTTAACGAGGCACGAAAAAATACTTCGAGGTGATTAATTACCATACTAGACCACATATTAAAATGTAGGTGTGCACATATGAATATATATTTTTTCCAATCCCTCGCTTATATTGGTAAATAACTGTAAACTATATTACATTTTAAGTCAAATTCTTTCTAGGGATCAACGAACGATTCGAGCGAAAAAAATTCCGCCACAAATCGCGACCATACGTAAATAAGAATTTCTGAAAACTTGAGGCCGGTTCCAAGAAACACTGTCGATCGAAAGAATGATGAGCTGCCACAGATTTCAAAATGTTTGTGATTTGCTTTATTTCGCATAAGACGAAAAATGACTATTCAATGTTTTCTCAACTTTTGTTGGAATGTTTTTCATTGGAAAACCTTTTTTCGTAATATTTTTAACATTAATTATCCACAATTAGAGAGACTAACGAATGGAGAATGAGGTTTACTTCATTATTAATCCGAGAATAATTGTGTCCGAGATAAGTTTGTGCAAAAAATAAATGGAACACATTGACGTGTAGCACTATATATCACGTATATATAGGCGGGCGATCGAAAATAAACAATGAGCTCAGGGTGACTGCGCCGAACTGCTCATGCCCGGTGACGATTTGAGGTTATGCTACTCCCAAGAACCGAGACGAACTCGGAATTGATAAACTTATACAAAAGCATAAACAACTCAGAAAATACTGAGAAATATGAAGATTTTGAAAAATCTTGCAATTTACGAGAAAACTATATAAAGTCGTACTCGAAATGTCTGCACAGTCGAATTTGACGTAAAAATAATCAGAGATGAAGCGATGTGCGAAAATTGCAAATGACGAATATTCTTGAAAGAAACAATACTGGGAGGTTGCTTTTATGAAATAAACGCTCTTGAGGGTTAATTGGGGATGAATTTATTGCAAAATTGTATTGACAGTAACCTGGTGTCAAAAACACGAAGATTTCGCGTGGGAGAAAGAAACATATACGTTGAAACGTCTGTGCCATGTTCGCTGAGAGTTCTAGCGATCTGTGGCAAGTGTTTTTTTATTTTTATTTGATACCGGTAAGCAGCGACGCATGTGAGCAAAATGCTCAAAACTGACGGGGCCTTCGGGGACTTGATAATTATGTAATCATTTTGTCGCGTAAATAAAGCCTCACTTACCGCTTGTTCCGAGCGAAAAAACGTCAGGATAACACACACAACACACACACACGAACACGCGGCTTACGACGAGAACGACTGCTGTTTAGAATCGACTGCTACCTGGCGGCGCTGCAAGCGCCCCACAGCTCCGCCAACCTAAACTTCTGTCTTCTGCGCTCTTGGCGCTTTTGCCAGACGATTTTAAATTTCATTTATTTATTTATTCTGGCTTCAATTTGTAAAATGTACAAGTGACTTGAATTGAGGAACCGGTCTAATGAATAAAAATGAATTTAACGTATAGGCCAGCAAATGTGAAATTGAAAAAAATCGATTTCTGCTTCAATCGATTGGGAATCATTTAGGAAATGAACTCCTATCTTTTTCATAGTTTGGAAAACAATTTTTGTCACGTATTTGAACAATTGCATCAAACTAAACTGTGTGAGATCAACTTTTTTACCTTGCGATCAGCATATTTGTATTTTCTACTTTATCGACCGTAGATCAGTGAGAAGTTACTACTCAGTAAAAAATGTATTTTAATTCGGAAATCTTTGTATTGCCTCGAATCGATTGGTTGTTGTAAAAAGTTCTTACGGAACAGATATTTCATTTAGAAGGAAACAAATAAAAAGAAAACGAATGATAAGAAAAAATTTCATACGCAAATAATGCGATTAAAATTTCAATTTCAGCAGCAATATATCATTATTCATCGTTGCGAACTCGCCAACTACTTCGACGATTTTTATATATTTCAGTCTTATTTTTGAGGTTATTTGTATTCTTTACAGACTTTTGTTTTTTTTTTTTCTACAAACATAAATAATAAAAAAATGATGAATCAACGACTAAATTTCGTGGAATATTTATTTAATTTTTCAACGAATTTCTGATGCAATTTTGCTCAATTTTCTGCTTGTAAACACAATTTGTACATCTACGCCTCGAAAAAACAAATTTTGATGTGCCTGCGCGAGAAAAAAATTGTACAGCTATGCCCAAGACACAAAAAGTATTTTAAGAAGTAAGTTCATTTTATCGGTTTGAATCCAACTGCCGAAAATAGCACGATCAACAAAACTTGAAAAAAATGAAAAACGCCACGACTAAATGGTTCGATTGTTTTATTAACACACGTGGAGCCCGTTTTTCAAAAGAATCAACAAAAATTATAGTGAGCCCTTTTGAACCGGACAATTGTTCAAATATGATTTTTGCGTCTATTTCACAGAGTCAATATTGATTTATCGAATATTATGTAAAGTGAACATCGAAGTCTCTACTATTCTACTCGACAAATAAAAAAATATTTTAATACGCAAAGCCTATTGAAAAAAATACTGAAATAATTGGTGAAAAGATAAGAGACCTAAAGAATATAAAACATAGTAAAAAACTGTTGCTATTCTTCGTGTCTCCTTGAATCGCACTTGTTATAATAACTCATTGCGCAACCGCCAGAAGTAATGTCAAAATATTAGCCATTTTGTTTGCCCTGTATTTTTATATTACTGCCACATTATAATATTCTACGGCAGAGCGATTTAGATATAAAGCGATTTTTTTATTTATTGCTGCCTCACATCAGATCGGAATTTGACTCACGATAGTTTAGGCTCGTCGAAATTATTTCTTCGAATTTCGTTTTTATTTCTTTTCGTTTCGTTGCAAGACAACCCATTTTTTTTTAGGATGCGTTTACGTGAGTCATTACTGGCGCACATATTGATTTATTTCTAATTTTCATTTATTTGTACCTCTGATTTTTTTCAATATCTTTTTGACTTTTTTTTTTCGTTCTTTATGTTAGGATTCTTATTGGGGATTCTAATCCTCAACATCGTGGCTTTCGTGACTTCACAAACGGATCGAGACGAAGCGTATCAACTGGAAAAAGCAAGTGCCCGGTTAAGACGATTGCGTGCCAACTCAGCATCCGTCGAGGAAGTCAAGTTCGCAGTCCGATTGGTTAAGGTATAATTTTAAGTAAACGATAAATATTTATTTCGACCATTGACTGTTGCTAAACAGCTGTGGATGCTTTTTTCTTCGTCACAAATACAATAAAACGAATGTAACAGCTGAGACTTATTATGGATAATAAAATGTAAACAATAGAGACAAAAGATTGGTCTTTATGAAGATTCGCTAAAAATTACTCCATTTTTTGTGTTTTCGATCTTCAATTAAAATGAAACATCATAATCTTCTAAGTTTCGCAAGAAAAATCGAAAAACGCATAATTTTACATATTTTTGTTTCCCGCAGGAAGTCGCTAAGACAACAAAGCGTAATTTCATGATTTTCCCGCTCGGTACTACAATTAGTTTGGGGGTGTTGTCGATTGGTGCGCGACGATATACCAGTTCCGTATTTCGCAATGCTCTTGGATTCAACCGCGATCATCTTCCTAGAAAAATTGCATACCAGACAATAATTCGTCAGCTGAATGTAAGTTTTGGTTATACGCGAAAGCCTAACATTGTATATTTTTTGTTGTGATTTTCAATGTGATGTAAATTAATTTTGCAGCTTTTTTTAATGCCTATGACTTGGTTTAAAAACCATGTTTTGACTGGTACAATGAATTAAAGTAAAACTACTTTACAGACTATGAAAGATGTGCAGTTTCAAATTGCCAGCGGCGTATTCCTTCCTGTTGGCATTCGGCCGGACGACGAATTCGTTGCAACCGCTTCGATTGCTTTTAATGCGACAGTACAAATGATCGATTTCAGGAAATCAAATGAATCGAGCAGTCTTATAAATAAATGGTGTGCGGACCAGACGCACGGCCGGGTCACAGAAATTGTCGACGCGGGTAAAAGATTTTTCTAGCTCCTATTCGTTTTGTCTCGAGTTCAAATGTTATTATTAGACTATTGAACTGTTGTCTGGGTTGTTAAAGTTTTGCCACGAAGGCAACGTAAACAATGAGTGTATGTGTTGTTCAAAAATGAAAATTGCAATGAAACAAGTAAAATTTGTTTGTTGCAGCTGACCTTGACGCGGATACCGGTTTAGTAATCGTAAACGCGGGCTATTTCTCGGGTACATGGTTGAACCATTTCGACGCTAACAAAACACAAGATCTACCATTTTTCGTTGACGATACGACGCAAAAACAACTGCCAACGATGGTTGGCAGAGAACCTGTCCGTTACGGAGAATATCCAGCAATAAAGTCAAAATTCCTTGAATTTCCGTTCAAGGTAAATGCATTTTTCATAAACAAAAGAATAAAGCCAATTTGAAGAAAGTTGAACTGCTTCAACGCTCTGAAAATTCATATTTCGTTTTTATTCAAACAATATACGTATTTTTTTTCACAGGGCGATGGGGTTTCCCATAACATAAGCATGTTCATCATACTCCCAACAGAAAGAGACGGTCTGGCTTATCTCGAAGAAAACTTTGACAAAATCAGCATTCAAGTACTTCGAAACAGCTCAAAAGTCAGAGACACCATTATGCAGATACCAAAATTCAAAATTCACAGTGCAGTGGATCTCGAAAAACCTCTGAAGGGCGTAAGTATACACTTTATTATTGATCAACTCAACTCTCCCTTCTGCGATGTTGTAATAAAGCAATGCCTTTCACTTCACTAATTCCTTTCCATGGTGTTTTGGTTTTACAACATGGAGAGGGTAATTTTCAATTCTGGGAAGAATTCAACGATAAATTGTCTATTTTTGACTTTTTTATTTACAGATGAACATGGAAAACATCTTCGATCCGCTAAGAGCTGACTTCTCAAATATAATACGCGACGACGATCCCTATTTCGATGATGGTCCGTATACGGCAGACAGTATATCGGCAACCCGTGGACTTTATGTGAACAAAATAGTACAGAAAGGTTTTATTGAGATCACGGAAGGAATCGACCAACCAAAGAATGGTAAAAATCATCATTTCAATTGTTTTCGAAAATACGATCATCTTTCTTTGATACTTTGAAGCCTTTCACGAGAGTAGTCTAAAAGTCTAAAAGAGTCTAAAAGAGGGACCAGATTTTAAACATTTTTTATTGTTAACAAAAAATGGAAAAATGTTGTGAATTTTCGCAGTACTTTGAAGTTAAATCCATGATCAAAATTTGCATTTTCAAGTGCAGTTCATAAGTTGGGCTTAAGTGTCGAGCATTCGTGACCTTGATACAAAATAATCAATCTTTTTCATGTTTTTTTTCAGATGTGGACTTCTTGGCCTCATCCTTAATCGGCCTATACGCCGAACCTGCTATTTTTATCGCAAACCATCCTTTCTACGTTCTGATTGCCAAAACAGGGGAAAGTCCTCTGGTGATGTTCGCCGCTCGCTTCACCAGTTTGGACCCACCTAACAATTTCATGGAAGCACTTTTCGACATCCTTTAAAAACTGCTAAATCAACAATATACTATTGTGCAAAACAAAATATATGTTAACCCGAAACATTCGGTGTTGTTGAAACAAATGAATAAAAGCAATTCAAATTATCATTGTCCATTGGAACCTGGAAGGAATCTTCAACAAGTGGAATTATAAGACCTGCTCATAATTTGTTAAAACTGTAACAACAAATAAACGATTGAAATTCTTGAACCATCTGTTGGCATTGAATCGATGAATTTGTCTGCTCAACCTTCTGATCAAACAGACCAATTTTTATAAGCCTGCGTTAGATTACATTTGGAATGAAGAAACTGTAGTGTTTAGATAAACATAGACATTGAATAAACTAGTTACTGGAATACCTTTTTCATTTATTCAAGCTCTGAAGGAATAACGGGGTAAAAAAGCAGGAAAGTTTTGGGTCGTCGCAATAAAAAATATTGGACACTTCGGTGAATAAGTTGCAACAATAAAAAATAAAGAATAAACTTTAAAAAAACGTTCATAATAAAAACTCAAAAATTGATTGTTCAATATTTCTTCAGGAATGAAGACATTCCTTTGGTTTTACCGAAATCAATGACTTAGACATTTACGCGGAACTTACGAAAAACTCGTGTCATAGGTAAAAAAAACATTCCAAAACTTGATAATTCTCCAAGTTACACGTGTAAAACATACGAAAATCTTTGTATGTGAAGGAATTCACACAAATCGAGAGAATTTCGACAAAAATAGTCAAGAAATCAAAGAATATAAATACCCGAACGCTCGAAAAAATTGATGAGAAACCGACAAATATTGTTAACAAAATACCATGCACGTAAAGCTATGTGTCAATCTGCTTTGATGACCGAAGTAATTATCGAATAATTTGTGCAAATAGCGAGAAACTCTAATCAACGGTGGAGAACAAAAAATTTAATAAATATGAAACGTCACGGTCGAATTGTTGTCGAATCATACGTCTAACAATCAGCTGATGTGGTAAAAAATATATTCTGAAAATTCTCTATGGCATTCGTAAATGTCACGTATTCTGTATCTTGTTTTTTCAAATTTCTGCTTGTTTTTCGTGATTTGCACTGACAGGATTCATATATAAAGAAGTTTTTCTGTCCTTTCAACATTATATTTACCTGGGATTGCACTCACGAAAGAACTCGAGCAATTTTCTTCTGAAAATTCGTTAATTTTTCGTTCGATTTGTCTGCGATATTGAGTGAAAATTTGAAATGCGTTTACGTGAGTGAAAATCAAGTTCTTTGCAAATAATTATTGAGGAAATTTACCACTTGTTTGCTTTACCTTTTACGGGAAAGTCGAATATGCACTTGTGAAATTTCTATGAAGCTCTTTTGTCCTCTTCGTTTTAGAATTCTTATCGGGGATTTTGATCCTATCCTACATCGTGGCTTTCGTGGCTTCGCAATCGGAAAGTGATGAAGCGTATCAAGTATACTATGCCACTCCCCGATTAAGACGACTACACGTCGCCTCAGCCGCCGACAAGGAAGTCAAGTTCGCAGCCAAATTGGTTCAGGTATAATTTTGAGTGAACGATAAATATTGATTTCGACCATTGACTATTGCTAAACAGCTGTGAATGTTTTTTCCTTCGTCACAGATACAAAGAAATGAATGTAACAGCTGACGCTTTCTATTAGCTATGATCAATTGAATAAATTGTTTATCATGTCTAATAAAATGTAAAGGATGAAGAAAAAAAGATTGGTTTCATAACGATTCGCCAGAAGCGTCTCCAAAAAATGCATAAAATTATTTTTTTCTTTCCTGCAGCAAGTCGCTAAGCGAAATAAGTACAATTTCATTATTTCTCCGCTCAGTACTGCGGTCAGTTTGGCGACCCTGTCGATCGGTGCACAAAGATATAC
>JACEOJ010000104.1:410937-460363 GCA_013761285.1 Campoletis sonorensis | reverse complement strand
TTTTCACAGACGAGCTCACTTCCCCAAAGTTTTTACGACTTTTTGCTCGACTCTTTAGCCAACTTCCGGTCGTTGGAATGTCTCGAAGTTCTCTTTATCTATTCTCTTTATTCTTATCTTCTTCTACTTTTTATTTCTCTCTCAATTTGTACTTCACAATTATTTGGTTTTTCTTATTTTTTTGTTTTTTTTTTGTTTTTCATCGAAAACTTGCAACTCTCATTGTCAATAATATCCAACAAATCCGATCTGTTAATACTGGATATGTAACGGAGAATTTACAGCTGGACCACACCGGGAGTTTCACGAAATCGTATAATATCCGAGAAATTTCAGTGTTTGGACACGTGAAACGGGCATTATATATGCAAGCAAACCGCCCCAGTAAACTCAGCCCCGCGAGCTGAGTAAACCCATTAAAACGGTAGTTTCCAACACTGGAATGAGCCTCGGTGAACATACTTGAGAATCACCGCGACTCAATGCGCAACAAAATCAATTCGAGACGTTTTCTCATTATCTTGTGTGTGTGTTTTTTGAAAATTCATAAAAATCATTTATAATAATTAAACTATTTCTACGATTATTACCTCATTCTCTTTTTTTTTTTTACTGTAGTTTCGAAAATAATTTTAAGAGTCTTTTTTTATGATCTGATCATTTATATAATTATAAATTAATGAGTTAATTAGAAAATACTTGAAATGAGAGTTATTTAAACTTTGTTTCTTTTGATTTTTCTTCTTGTAGCACTCACTGTAAGATTTCTGACGAGACGTTACATCGGAGAATACGATCATCAATCGGGTGAGAATATTTATCGATTATTTTATCTTCTTTGGAGAGGGTTTGAATTTGATTGAAAGTAAAATGAAATTTTGACGTATTTCGAAAGCTTGACAAATAAATCAATCGTGTGATTAATAAAATTGTTGAAATAATGAAAAAGAAACAATGTTTCGATCGTGGATTAAAATATTGAAATAAATTTCAACATATTCGAAGGAAATTGAAGAAAATATGATTAGTCACCAAATGTTTTGAAGTAGATTTTCGTAACACGAGATTTGCGTGCTCTATACCGAAGATGACAACGAAGTGAGCGACGACGATCTGTAAATTTGAAAAAGTGCCAAACTGTATAAACGTTCGAACGATCCCAACGTTTCATGAAGTAACGTCGTCTTTCCTCGCCCGCGGTTCCTTCAAACGACACTAACTGTCTGGTCTAAATTTGTCGAAGACGAATTTGACACTTGGACACGATTCACGGCGAGCGCGACATTGATTTTCCAACAGCTTTTTTCCCTCGCTCGTCATTTCGTTTCTTTTTTCACTCCCAACACATTCCTCCAATATTTCTTCGATATTTCCGGCTTTGGTACCTAAAAAAATTGTTCATTCAAAATTATACTTTCGTTCTTAATTGTTACGAGATTGGGTCGGACCCTTTCGAAAAATCGAGTTCATCAATCTTCGTTTTTTCTCGCATATGAATGAACGATACTCCGGGTTAAATATAGAAATTAATGAGCCAGCAATTCTCGTGATTGATTGGATTATTAGTGTTAAATGTGAGCAATTACTCTCAGGGTCTTTAGTTTTTTTTTTATTCATTCCTCAATTTTGCAATAGAAACGAAATAAATAATTAGAAATTATTTAAACGAATATAACATTTCTGGAATATTTTTATAACACAATTATCGATCGGTTTAAATTGAGATAATCGCATCGAAATCAAATGAAATAACTCAAAAATGGTTTATTCGATCAATTGAACACTTTGATTAATGATTTTTCATTATATTCGTATAGAGAACCGATACAAACACGAGGTGTTGGTTGATGGGGAACCCATACTCTTCGAAATTCTAGATTCGTGTCCAAAGGTAAATATGTAAACAAATAACATACGTTCCTACATCCGATTGATCGAAGCCAGTTTGCGGGCTCATAACTCTCAATAGAATAGGAATTTCTCGAGATATTTTTTTTAAAAATAATCGTACGATTTCCAACAAAGCCGATGAGGAAAGATTCGATATCGAGAAACGATTATTTCAACCGTGGAAAAGGTTTTAAAAAAAAGTGCATCTCAATTTTTGCACCAACGACAGATTTTGCCTCGGGTTAAATTGACCCCGAGTAAAAATCAAGGGCCGAGGCGTTTTATCAGTTTCTCAGTAAGCGTAGAACAGGCTTGTCATTTTTACAGTTCCAAACTTGACATGAAAGTCAAGTTGTTGGCAAAGAAAACTTGTTTTAAAATTGAGAAAAATCGTAATTAAAACAACACTTTTTTATATTCAGCCGGAGATTTAAATGACTCGGACGAAGAGTTTGAGAATTTCAATGATAATAAAAGTAAAAATTGTAGTAAAACTCAAAGAATCGTCTATACGAGCGAAAATTTGGTTTTGTCTATATATATTTTTCTTCATTCTACAAATACGTGCCCTCAATCTCGATCCAGGCACTCGGTTTAATTGCACATTGTACTATAGAGAGTAGTTTCATTAGTGCACATACCTTTTACGTGTTTTCAGCAGCCACGACGAGCCTTTTATTCTGGCACAACTAATAGAATAAGTGCATTTTCAACCCTCTTTGATAACATTGTTCCAGTTACAAAATCCAAGACTAAAGTTTTTCATTATTAAATTATTTCCAATTAAGTTAATCCTTGTGCTTGTAACGAATCCAAAAAAGTGTTTGATCGTTGGATCTTTTTTATTATTTTATAAAAATTCAAATTTCGACTCTCACTGTTATCGATTATGATTATTATTTATGATTATTCGTAATTTGGTTAAAATTCAAGTTTTAAGGCTTTCGAAGCAATTTTTAATCACTGCGGGCCGAACGAGCCAATAAATTATTGTTGGAAATTCAAATTTATACTTTTTTTGAAATTCGAGCACGATTAACCAATTCATTGACACATTCGTCGTCGAGCATCGGTCGGAAGAGAATTTGGTGAAACAAAAAACAGGGAAATAATGAATTGTTTGAATTTTTCGAGACGTAGAATATAATTTATTGAATAATTGCATTTAGAGCGAGGATGAATTACCGACGACTGAAACTTTGCAATGGGCGGATGGACTGTTGCTCGTTTATTCAATAACGGACAGAGGCTCGTTTAATTTCGTAAGAAAAGCGAAACAAGCACTGGCCGTTGCTGATCCTGAGGCCGCTATGCCACTCGCTCTCGTCGGCAACAAGGCTGACATGGTTCACCTTAGGCAGGTGAGCGCCGAGGAGGGAGAAATACTTGCGAAAGACTTTGAATGTTGGTTCAGCGAAGTAACCGCCGCCGAACAGGTAAAAAAAAGTTTTTTTTGTTTTTTCGTTTAAATTTTGTCTAAATAGAAAGAAAATTCGATATTTTTAGAAAGTATATTTTATTTGGTAATTAGTTCAATTATTTCAAGTAAAAACCGAATGGGAATTTCGAAAAATCGAAATGTTTTTGTTTTCCATGAAAAAATGGTAAAAAAATGTGATTTCAGGTCGCTCAAGTAGCTGAATCCTTTCACGAGTTGTGTCGCGAAGTATTGGCAGCGAGAAGGCGCAACAAACAGTCGCTTTTGGACCGGATGCTCGGTAGCAAAGCGACGAGAGCTTATTCCCGAGGAAAGAGTGATTCGGCACTTCCCAAGGATTAACGATAGAAAGAGAAAGGATAAAAGGTCGGAAGAAAAGATACGTTGATGAGGATGGAAGCCTTCGAAGTTGTCATCGTGAAACAATTATTTTCATTTGTTTTCTTTCGTTCGATCGTTTCTCTCTGGCGAAAGCGACCGCTATGAAGTGGTTTGGAGTTTGACTTGTTTTATGTCTCGAAAAGTGTTTTTTTCGGAGCCGAAACAAGAAGAATTCGATCAGAATGATCGAAATAACGATTTCCAAAGAGACCAACTTTTTACAACTTCGGGAAATTGTTTTTTTTTTTGTATGTTTTGTTTTTTGAACGAAAAGCTTGTTATTTGGGTGAATCGCGAGAATTTTGTGAAATTATCGAAATTAATTTTCTAACGAGTTGAAATACGCTGGGAATTTTGTTGCGAGAGACAACGTGTGATTACGTTGTTTCTTTCTTTCGTTTTTTTTTTCTCGAAATAATGAATTTAAGGCACATTCGTTTTTGACTCGAGAATAAAACTCGTGGCTCGTTCATTTTATTTGTCAGACTCCTCGCAATCGTTCTTAACGATTCGAGAAATGTTGCTCTCAGGAGAATTTATCAAATAAATAATTTATTGTTAATTAAATGTGTTGTAATCATGATTTTGTTCGAACGACGATCCGTTGATAAAATAAACGAATTTATCACTTCTGAATCGTAAGTGGACGTAAATGATGTTTTTCGATGACAAAAAAAAACTGGAAATTTGTCGACGTCATGGCCGTTTTCCAGCTCCAATTTGCTCCCTTATTTTCCCTCCTTTTTCTCAAATAATTGTTCTCGGCTCACCAAATACGAAGGCGATTACTTGTTGTCGTCGTAATTCTCCAAAACGTCGGCCAAATGTTCGTTGTCGCGGGGCTTTTTCAAATGTTTCCTCTTGTTGTTCGGCTTCTTTCGTTTCAGAGGTACCGGCTTTTTCGGACCGTGATCCTGCATCGAACGAATTCCTTGTTTCTCCAAATATTCGTCGATCTTCTGATCGTCCATCGCGTCCACCGCTACCGCTCGCCACAACTTTTGAAACTCTTCGTCCACCGGAAATTGCGCCGTTTTGTCGTTGTAAAAAACTATTTTTTTCTTGTCCAACGGCCGCGTTATAAATATTATTTCGTTTTGGAGACTCTGCGCCAAGAATAATCAGACAATTTTATTCGAATTTTGCCAGAAAGGGTTTTTTTTAACAAAAAAATACTTTGGTTGACGATAAATTCTTCAAAATCATTCATAGAATTCAATTTTAAACGTATTTTTAGTTATTTTAGTGCTAAAAAGAATGGGAAAAGAAAAGTTTGTTGTAATTGTTTTTTAACTATTTTCAAAATAAAGGAATGCTCATTTTTGCATTAAGAAAAGGAAAAGAAATTGTAATTCTTCCAAAAGGATTTCTCAGGATGAAAACATTTTGAATTTGGATTGAAATACTTGCCTTTAAATGTTTATCGCAGAGTGGCAAACTTTCTTGAATATCTTCCATTAAAATTCCTCCCAAACCCTTCAAATCCTGTTGCTTTAATAGCCGCAACAACGATTTTTTGTCTTTTATTTTGTACATTGCTTTGAAGGAAAATCGACCGTCAGGAGAAACTTCAATTTTGGGATTTTTCATCAATGCTTCCGTTTGGAGCCATTGTTTAACCTGAGGAGAAAAAAAATATGGTTTTTTCCAATAGAAATATTGAATAAGACAACAAAATAGTTTAATTTTCAAATCGTACTTTTGAGCCGACGTCCAACTGATTTGTCTCGTCCAATATTTCTTCCAGCGTCAACGGATGATCGTCACCATCCTGATGACGCGCTTTCATGTGTTTAACAATTTTGGCCAACACTCCAAATTTGTATTGCGAACTTCCCGACATTGTCTTGTAATTGACAATGTCCAATTTCGGCGCCGAAGACGACGACGAAACTTTTGGTTTCTTTTTCGGTTCATCGCGAAGACTTTCCTTTTCCGGTTCACGTTTTTTCTTTTCTACTCTAGATTCGAAAAGTGTGTATTTTCAGAGAGAAATCCTTCGCATTTTGTTCAGAGAAAGTATTTTTATCAAGAAAATGTCAGTTATTGCGATTTGAGAGATTGGAGGTTAGGTTTTTTCGATTTATAATAAAAGGAGAAAAGTTTAGAACATTGAATAGTGAATAAAAAAATCTAATGGTTCCAAAAACGAGGGATCTGAATAGAAATACGTAAAACCATTGTTTCGCTTTGAGGTTATGGTCGCCAGGGTTTCAATAATGTTACTCACGCCGGTGTTGTGAGAGCTCGTTTTTTGAAGAGCTCCCGCTCCCTTAAAAGCGCTGGATCCATTGTTGTGTTATTTAATATTAAATCGTAGTTTATTTATTTATAATAAAAATAATGATAATATGGTATTTCGTACGACAGCGACAGTGGTCACGATCTAGTCAGTGATTTCAACACTGGCCGCCAGTCGATGTAGTGGCGTCGTGGTAGCAGTCAGCTACTGCCGCGCGTGCAAGCACGAGCGATTTTGCAAGCTTCAGTTATGGCGAGTTTCCGTTATTTTCCATTTCAAATAGAAAACAGTTGAGCTGTGTAATCGGTTTATTGTGGTTGGAAATCGTGTGAAAATGAGCTTAAATAACGAAAATTTGCCAATTGCTAGATATAAAAAGGCTCTAATCCATTTTTATAGTTGACTTTTTATTGAAATGCTCTCTGGAATTCGTGTAAAACCGACGAGCAAGGAAGTGATGGTGTAAATATTAAAGACGCTGCGGCGTCCCTAGATAGGACGATCGGACGACGAACGAAGAGTCGAAAAAACTACAGATGACAACATCGGAGTTATTGGTATTTATAACACGCTTACTTTGCATGACAATAAACATTCATTTATATAAATTCGGTAACACGTAATACACGAGTATATTGTGCATATACGGTACATCTGGGGACCCGTTGTTTGCCAGCGAAAACGATTATAGGTCCGTGGGTGACCAAGCTGTTTGCGAGGACAACGATTCAAATAGGTATGCTCGAGGTACACAGATGTACGTATATATCACGATATATAGGTTTGTACAGCTTCAAAGAACCGATAGATGTATTTGTATATTTGTATAGATATACATCGAGTCTCTCGATCCATATCCCGAACAATTTTACTTGTATATATAGGACATTTCAGATCCACATCGAACCTAATGTTTTTTTCCTAACGACGATCAGCTGATCGAAAAAATGCTGAAGACCAGTCGACTTTTATCGACAACCGAGTAGCATGGCCATGTTTAAGAACTCTCTAATTTCATTATTTCTTTCCTCATATTTATTTTCTGTTTACGAATACTCGTTTTTAGAACAGTTAAAATTAAATGATGTTTTTTTATTCCTCGTCTTGGTTTTTTCACGAAAAATGCTTCATTTTCGTAATCGTCCATTTGCGATTGGATTTCCTCTATGTTTATATGTTTCTGAAGCTCATGTATGCATAATGCACTATTGCATACCGATAAGTAACACATGCCCCAGAGTTGCGATCTTCGTATATGTAGCCCTCGCGCACAGTATTAAATGGTAGTGATCGACTCTCGTGAACCGATTGGCTATAATACACACAAATTACACGTGTATACCAAGTGACGTATCGATATTGAGCGTTTGGGGCAAAATGGACCACATTTTTGACCGATGAATATTTAGACTTTAAAAATCAATTTTCTCAATAAAATATTTTTACTAACACGTGGGACTGGAATGAAAAAAACACGAATTTACAAAATAATACAAAAATAAATAGTTTTTTTTTTTCGCACCACGGCGTTCCCCTACATCGAGACAAAGAGACTCACGCCACTTTGCGGGTTCGTAACTTCTAAGAAAATTGTTACTTTTCGACACATTTTTTTTTAAAACAATCGTACGCATTCCGACTAATCGAATGGTACTAAGCACAATATTTCGAGGCGCTTATTTTCGTAGAAATAGAAGTTGAAAAAAAAAAACTGATTTCAATTTTCGCGAAATCGCTCACCTTGGATCGGGTCAAATTGACCCAAAGTAGAGATAAGCTAAAATCGAATATATGGCAATGAAATTTATGGGATAGTTCAAGCGGATTAAACAAATAGAGGGAGGCGCGGGGGGGGGGGGGGGGCAAAGCCTTGGAAGAAAATCTTTTATTCACGCGTTTTCTCTAAGGATTAGGATAATCCTTTGGAAAGAAAAAATCACTGTGGTTAACTCCCGGCGTAATATCGATAGGAAAGTCGAGTAAACGTAGGAAAAAGGGAATTGCGATGGGAATGATCGTCGGGTAAAGGATATGGAAGAAAAAGGGAGAGAGAGAGAGAGAGAAAGAGAGAGAGAGAAAGAGAGAGAGAGAGAGAGAAAGAGAGAGGAACGCTGAGGTTCTAAAAAGTTATAGGATCGTGCACAACGTACAAACTTTCCTCTTAAGGTACACAGGACTACTTTGAGTGATCTATATATTATTGCGTATAGTTAGTGTATACTTTTCTTCTTCGTATATATATATACACGAGACACATAACATTTATGCATGCATACATAAGTGAAGGACTTTGATACTCGAAAGAATCTCGAATAAGCCAAGGGTTCATGGAAATCCTACCATTTAGAAGCCCCGGGGAAGCCTCATGCAAAATTATAAAGCTTCGAGCGACTTAACGGTCTTTTTTTTCAAACTCGCATACCGTTTAAAATAATATTTCCGAATTTCAGTGGTTTAACCTCTTTTGGGATTATAAACAGTTGCGTGAGTCTAGAAACGCAAATTTAATGAAATAAATAGTGAAAAATAATGATAAACCGCTCCGTTTTTTAATGTAAAGTTTGATTTATTGACTTTTTCGAGTACAAATACGACGATTTGGGAACATGACCATCGTAAATTGTAGCAAATTTCATCGTCTATCGAATGAGCCTAGTTTTGTTCCGATCGGACGCGAACTCACTGATTGGTGGGAAGGTTTATGGATCAGTCGCGATTTGTAGACCCGGGTAAAATTGACCCAGTGTATCGACGCAGTGGCCACATTGGCGTGTATCAACGAATAGTCAATGGAATTAGTTAATCAACAAATGTACAATATTTGTTGTTGAAAGTAAAGAGAAATGCAAGAATTGGATTGACAGGGCATTTAATTGGAGCAACTTCTCGACGCAGCCTCAATTGTGTAAATTAGCGATCGAAGGTGCATTAAATTGAGTACCGACGTGCGTAATCCGCATTGATCTCCAACACATACTCAATTTGAGACAAATCGGTCGAAACTAAGACGTATTTAGGATGGAGTAGACAGTATAGCGGTTAATACAGCGTGTTATCATTTAATCCGTCGTTTAATTGGGACACGAAGGTTGAATTAAACGAGGAGAGGGGTGGATGGTTGAGAGAAAGAGAGAGAGAGAGAGAGAGGGGGAGAGAGAGAGAAGGCGAGGGGATAGTAACAATAACTGGAAATCCGGTGGGGCATACGCGCGTCTTCAATGACACACGAGATGGCAGATTGTGTTCCATTAATTGTACAGCCGGTGGCATATAGAATCCAGGATTCTATGAGCCGCGAACACACAGTGAAACACACACCCATAATTATATATATATATATACATATCTATAGAGAAGTAAGCCAATGAAAGCCAACGGAGTGTGAACCAAGAAGGGTTGGCAAAGGGGAGGCTCATGGTCGTGGGCAACACGCAAACGATTCAAGGTCGCGGTATGCGGAAACCGCTGACATGTAATCTCGTGGTGTGTCCCAGAACGCAGCCTGGGCGTGACGACTGCAGTTACCAAAACGAATTGCACTGTGAGACCAAGTGTAACAACCCTTATTCCCAAAAGTCTATGAAAGCTCATATGCAGTTGATCATTCGTATTTCATTTCGAATTTATCATCTTCTGCTAAATTAAAACCAAGGGCTGCTAGGGGAGGGGGGGGGGGGGGGGGGGGGGAAGGAAAAAATTAATTATGGCTTTCGATCATTAACGTCGTCGCAGCAGCAGCCCTTTCCTACTCATTTCACAGCTATTTGAGGCTTGAAAAAAAAATGTACAAAATGATACTTTTAATCCATGCCCTCCCTGCTCTCTTCTTCACCTCAAAAGCTCACAGGTTCAGCAGGCTCTGGTTGAAGGTTGTAGCGAACGAAGCCAGGAGGGCTGAAATGCGAGTAAGGGTGCGAGGGTGCGAAGGGGCTGGTGGGGCTGAATTGCGAACCGAGTCGGCGCGCCGGCGAGACACAGCGCCGAGAAACGACCGGGAGTACCAGAAGGGCGGGGGTGGCTTTTACCCCCCACAGGGAGGTCAGGGGTGGGAAGTAGTTGCAGGGGATGCTTTTGGGACGCAGTTCCTATATACCGATCCAGAGTATATGCCGATAGGGGATGGATGCTGAGGCTCGTACCACCACCACCGCCACCATTAACCATCCCTCCTTTCTCTCTCTCTCTCTCTCTCTCTCTCTCTCTTTTTTACTCTTTCTCTCTTTCTCTCCCTCTATTTCACGCCAGCGAGTAGGAAAAGCTAGTTTGTGTCAGACCACGGAGCGCTGAAGATGCTGCTCCCGGTTCGCGTTCCGGCTGGTGTCTCCTCGACCTTACATTCGTCTTCTTACTTAATCTCCGAAAATAAAACGGATAACACTTCATCCCCGGATTTATTATCCCCTACGTTGTTTAATCTGTGCTCATATTCGTCCAGTGTTGTTTATCGTTCGTTCCTTCGTATTATCAATCTCGTGATTGCTGCCGCACCAACAACTTCAACGAAACGTGCACCAGTCTATAAACAACCTCGTGAAACATTTACAACCAACATCACCAACTCCTTGTGCACAATGTCCAACAGTAAAAAATCAAACTCTCATCTTTTTTCACCCTCAAGCATCATCGCTCTTTTCACTCTTGGTATTCTTCTACTCAACTGCAGTAACTGCGCCCTCGCAGCTTCCGAAAAAATTTGGATAGGTGAGTGAGACTTTTTTTCATCCCTTTCTGTAAGGCTGGGTTTGTGTTTTCTTCTTATTTTTTTGGTTTTTTTTTTGTCATTCTTCACCAATGGACGTGTCAGTGGGTGCATAATGTATTTGTGCCTCTACGTGTTTTTATGACTTTCTCGTTTTTTCCAAGTGGACGTGCATTTCATTTTATTCGAAAGAGCTCAAACTTTGAATACGGGGTGCGGTAAATACACGAGGAAAATTATAGACTCTCGGAATGCACTCTATTTTTTTTAGAATCCTCATTTCCTTTGGCAGTAATTATGAAAAATGATAAGTTTACATTTTTTTTTTTGAATTGAGCGAAAAAACCGTCATACTCTCGAGAGTGCAATATTTTGTCGAGAATGCGAATTTTATGCAGTTGAGTTAGGGGAAGGAAACAAAAACAGAGAGGAGCAACGAGGCAAATTTTTCTCCGGCGGGCATTCGACGAGATTGAGAAACTTCTTCGTCGAACAAGTTCCCGATGTCGTCACACGATCGTGAGTTTTAAGGGGTTCGGAAAGCAGAGAGAAAAAGAAAGAAAAAAAAAAAAACAAAGGGCACAAAAGCAAGAAAAAGAGAGAGAAATTTATAGAGCAAGGGGAAAAAAGACAAAGCGTGCAAGAGAAAAAGTTGAGCCCCGTGAACATTATAGAAACCTGTTTTTCGCTCCAGTCTCTCTTTCCACATTTTTTCCACCCCCTCGCAATCCTCTTGAGAATCACGAAGAATTTTTACCCTCTATTTTTTTCGACATTTCACGATCCCTTGTGTCCCTTCGTCACCCACTTTCGTGACTGCTCCCTTGTCTGTCGTTTCCCCCCTCCCCCCTCCTCCCTTTTTTCACACTATCAAAAAGAAAAGTCGATCGTTTTGTGCTCTTTTTTTCGCAAACTTGATGTGTGCTATAAACCTCACCATGACTGACACACTCACACACTATCGTAACATAATGCAGTCTTCGCTTTTCAACTCCGCGGAGTCACACTTTTCTTCCTGCTTCGACAGAGATCAAGACAGTTCCCATTTTTCCTAGACCAGTGACCTTGGATCTTTGCCACCTTCACGATCGTTCCCGCAAACTATCGATCACGATAATTTCAAAAGTGTCTTGGAAAATCAATTGAAATAAATTCTAACCACGTGTAAATATTTGACACAAAAACCATTCGTTTAATAAGTCACTGTCATTAATTATTGAAACAAAACAAAAACAACCGAACTCAGCATTAATAAAATGTTCCAAAACTTATATAATCAATGAAACTTTACAATTTGTGTAGAAAAAAGGAAGTAAAAAAAAGTTTCTCGAAGTCTGCATCGTTCCAAGGCAACGGGAACGCAATTTTCGTACACGAATTTTTACAAAATTTGAGTTTCAGTTTTCGAATGGCAAAAAAAGAAAAGTCATTTGGTCGTTGATGTTAAATAACGTGAGAAATGAAACGATTCCTTAAGTAGATCATATCTGACGATAACATTAATTTGCGGGAAGGTGTTTATAATACGATGATCCTAAATGTGTGTAATGATTCGCTTAGACTGACATTAACGTTTTGGTATTATCGTATGGTAGAGGTCGACGAAAGGTCAAGCTGGACGGGGGTGGTGCGGAGTAAAGAGGAGTGAGTGCTCGGAGGATTTGAACCGTTAGTGAGCGAAGGGTGTCATTGTGTGTATGAGTGCAGTGTGCGAGTGGGTGAGAGAACGAAGGGTTTGTGGACTCGTGAGTCGACGAACGGACAACTACGGGACAACTACGGTGAACAATGGAACGTGCTTCGTGAATCTCTCACTCACACATGTATATATAATATAAATATATATATATATAGATATATATTGTGGGCAATGTGGGCTCGAGAGTGACGACTTGACGAGTCCGCGCGTTGTCACTCCCTCGCGTCACTTGCTCACCTCAACACACACTCGCGCTTCTACGCACACACACACACGCACACACAATGTGTCCCTTCCGGGGATTTAACCCTATATTACAGCTCGTACATACTGGAATGCGAAATTCCCCAGATGCATCGCTGCAACACCCATCCGCACGATTATTCCCGGAAAAATATTTTTTTTACGTCCCCAAATAGAGATTTCGTTGGGGCGTCGAAAGTTAGTTGAATTTTTGGATTTTTGCATCGAAATATTGACTGGAAGTTGATTGGGTTGTCGATTCTTTCAACCTGAGGTTTCTCCTTGGGGTCAATTCGACCCATGAGCAAAACTCTTCCTTTGGCGCGACAATTGAAATACACTTTTTCTTTAAACTTCTGCCCTGGGAAAACTAATTGCTTGACAGTAGTGAATTTTGTTCCATTCGCTTTGTCGAGAAGTGTACGATCATTTGCAAAAAAAATGTGTCGAAAAATATTAATTCTACTGAGAGTTATGAGCCCGCGAAGTCGCCCGGGTCCATTTCACCGGATGTTGGAACGCCCTGGTTTCGACGAATACAGTAGGAAGCTAGAGTTAAATATGAAATGAAAATATTGAGATAGATGTGGATCGTGATGTATTTAGTGAACATTTATTATACATGTTTATACGCATCTAATAAATTATTATGTTGGATGTGCGGATGGAAAAAAGTACAGAACGCTCTTTCCTTCCGTTCCATTTACATCGCTCACGAAATGAGTGGATATGTGGAGAAAAAAGTAGAGGAAAAAAAAGGGTGATTCAAAGATAAAAGGAGTAAGAGAGGGTGACAGTGAAAGTAACGAGGGAGAAAAAAAGAAGGAAAGAGAACGAAGTTGACAACAAGCGATGAGTGTCTATAGAAATAGAAGCCTCTCTCACTCTTTTTCCCTCTTCATCTCTCTCTCTCTCTCTCTCTCGTATTTTCTCTCACTCCCTCGGGAGTCTGGTTACTCGAAAGCTTGCGTCTAGCTTCCGACTCGGTCTCTTCATTTCAACCCTTTTTCTCTTTTCCTTCACTTTCCTACTTCCATTTTGTCTCTCTTTCTCTCGCTCTCTTACGAAAGTATACAGGAGCAAAGGTCGCTTCGTCAAGCTGCGAAAAGAATTTGTTTTCACCTCTCTCCATCCGGCCCTCTCTGCTTCCCACCCAAGTTCCATCTTGTCGTGGTAGAAAAAAAAAACAAAAAATAAAAAAAACAAACACGAAATGCAGCATTCTCAAAACCTAGTTTCCTTCATCCATTTTAATCACCGGAAAAGAAATAAAACTCAGTCATTATTTGTTCTATTGAGCCTCAAAAATGGGGTGAAAAGTATTATTGAAACATTTTTATCATGAAGGCTTTTGCTGTTCCTACAGAATTGATCACTATTTCGTAAAATTTTTCTTCTTATTTTCATTTATTCTTATATTCCGAAAGTGTAACAATGTCAAAATTAATAGCCCGAGGTGAAAAACAAAATGGCCATTGTTGGTAGTGGCCGTGAGGAAAATATAAAAGAAGAATGAAAAAGAATCCCCTCGTTCAGTCTCTTTTATCCTGGTTTTGTTTTCAGTAAATAAGATCAGAAAACAAAGAGCCTCGACCACTCTTGGTTCGAGAGGTCGCACGTCATCGTCCACGATCGGCTGCTCTGTCTTTTTATCTTTTTCTTCCTCTTGCCTTGTCACTCGATATCCACCAGGGCAAGAACTACTTACGTGGCCCTTTTTTCTCAACAGATGAAAGAAAAGCTCGTACGAGCTTTTCCTTCCTCACCCTTGACTTCCGCTTCTTATTTTTCTCATATCGTTTCATTTCTTCGCGTCTCATATTTTTTACTCGCAATACCATTCGCCAAACTTTTTCTTCGAAACGCATTTTTTTTTTCCGCTCCCTACATTCATTTTTTTCGCCAATAAAAATTAAGGCTCGAAATATTGGTTTTTACCGCACGGATAAAATTATTCCATGATATTAGTCATAAGTACCAAGTCTGTTCCTTCCCAAGCACCTCTCTTCCCAGTGCGTGGCTTCTTTTGTTATTATTAAAGTACATACAACTCCGCCGTTACGCTCGGTGGATATAAAAGAAGGAACATTGTTGGCTGTTAGGAAGCTCACGGTGGGCGAAATAGCGGGCGAGGCGAGCTGGAATAGATACGAAGCAGGAAGAAAGAGGATTGTCCTTATGGCCAACTTATTACGATCTCACAGACATTATTACGTCGTAGAACAGAACAAAATCCGATCCCCTAACGTTGCTATACGGAGCAATGTTTATTTTCAATTTTAATTAGCTTTGAAAAAATCCTGACTCAGCAAAAGAAAAATATCCTCCCAAACTATCTATAGAATAATAGAAGTTGGTTGTTTTTTCAATAGTTGAAAAAATGGAGGTATAATTAAGAAGAAATGAATAAAGAATTCATCAGGCTGTCAAAGTTCTTTCTTCAGAATAAGAAGTTCCACGTTTTCTCGACGATGTTTTTCTCTTTTGAAACAATCGATCAATCCAACTGATATCGTTTGTTTTCATTCTCCGAGTCAGCTTGCAGAATATATAGCTGAGTCAACATGTGCACTGAGCTTCAAGACCGTCCGAAATTTTAGTACTCACCGGACGTAACACAATTACTATCTAACGGGGTGATGGATGTCCCCATGACCTGCTTCTCCTCCAGAACGAAAGCTCTCTTCTCGTATTGCATTTTTCATTAAATCGTGTAATGATGGTATTTTTTAATATTTTTTTTAAGGGTTCATTACATTCTTGGTGCAGATTTAATCAAATCTTTCTCAAGATTTTCAAGAGGAAGAAAGATTTTTTTTTTGCTTCATCGTAAAACTTCACTTGGCGCGGTAATATTGTGTGAAGGTATTTTGAAATTGAAGATTTTATTTATATGCATACTCGCGGAGTCCTTTCTTCTTTTACTTCGCCAAGTTCAATTGTAGAGAACTCGCGGCGGAGCCACTACTTTCAGTTCGGTGCAATACTTTTTTATTCTGGTTCGCAGTGCCCTCAAGCTCACGTTCAACCACACCCTTAACCCAGTTTTCCATCTTACATTCGGTGGCTCTTTCCACCGAGTAATGTGATGCCTCGTCGCCTTTGTGTACTCGAGCTTGATGCTGCCTAGGCGGATGTCTCATGGCATCGTCCTATCTTTCTCACTCTCTTTTACCACCGTCTTTCCTGTTGCAAAGTTCCTCGCCCTTCCGCAACTTCGATCAATCCTTATTTCATCCCTTTTGAAGTAACGCGATTACTGGCCAACCGCGAGAGCCAAGTCGTTGCATAGGAACAAAAGACGGAACACGAGAAAATGTCGAATTCCATCAAACAGTTGGACGTACAGTTGGACGTACAGGCATTTAAATAAAACATGGGATTCCGAACGAAAAAGATTGTCAATGAAAATACCGGGAGCACGTCCTTTTGTCTCTGATCTCATTGTTTCAACAAAACAATAACAACAATTACATAACTCGCCAACTCTGGTCCTTTTTGGCAAAGGGCAGAGTTAGACATTTGTTCCAATAAAGAAATTCTCCGATACTCGCCACGTCCCGCTTGTTGTGTCCCTTGTTTTCGACAGTGGTAATAACGCGGTTTGCTATTTGCAACCGATCCCTAGTTTCCGGATGTTACGGAAATTGTTCGACTACAAAAGCTACTGTTGCGAGAGAAAACACCGGAGATTCCATGCATATGCACGCAGGACCTTTATCTTCCTACATGATTCACCGAGCCATGGAGTTTTGCTATTTTCGTGGAAATAGGATTTTTGAAGAACTTGAAAAACCGAGAATTTTCAGCAGTTTTTCTTGTTTCCACGACGAAATGACAGAGAGAATATTCCATGACTATTTCTCTATTCTTTCGGGCGAAGGCCGGGGCTTAGTCTTGGATGATATAGAATCGAATTATTGTTTGCATAATCGGTATGGTATCGAGATACGTTATTCGGTTCGTGTAGTGCGAAGCTATCGACTATGCCAAGCTCACAATTATTGATGCCCAGCTTGCTTACCAACCCCTTGCTCTCCTCGTTCCTCTATTATTCTCTCCTATTGTGCGTATCTCGGTTTTGAATTTCTATCACGCCGTCTGCATGTGTGACTCCAAGCTGCGCTTCAAGCCCAGAATTCCTGGTGACCCCGGAATGCCCTACGTTTTCTATCTTCGTCTATCTCTGAGGTACTTCATGTGTTTTCCCCCATTGAGTTTCATCGCGCATATAGTTCGACAAAACCAACCGAGCAGTCGATACGTTCGTTAACACAGGAGTAACATTCTCACACCCTTTTGTAACGTGTGCCCTGCCAGCCACTCTTCTCACATACGCGAGCATATCCCTATTTATCTAGGGTTCGTGTAGCAATGCTCGAATGTGGTGGAATGGACGGACTCATATGGCGTCTACCGAGGCTGTTACATAACGAGGAATTCTAGAACGCAACCATAGCGATTTCTAACTGGATGGAGTAATCCCGCTCACTATATATGACAAACAATTGTACAAGCCGGGGAGTGCAGCCTCCGACCAGAATGAGAAATAGATGGAGAGAGAGAGAGAGAGAGAGAGAGTGAGAGGACGATTTTCGTTTGGAGCTTATTCTTCCATCCTCTTTTGTCCTTTGGCTCGAGGAAAAAAATGCGAGGAACAAAATTTCGAGCTGCTGCTGAGTTAAACCCTGGCTTATTTTGATCCATCCATCAAAAATGAATCTCCTTAGTCCGCCCATCATATCCTTATCATATTTTCTACCCTCCCTCTTCAATCAGATCCCCGGTTTCATCGTTTACACTTTCACGTTGTCGCAAACGGAAAATGAAGGAAATCTTTAGCCCTCTCCTTTGTACACAACAATACACAACCCTCTTCTCGTGCTGATGCTCGCTCAACTGTTCTCCCAGATAGCAAAGACCTATGGGCTGCTCCTCTCCCTTTCCTTTCAACTGGTTAGCCTTGGCGGACAAGTACTCGAACCGCGTGGAATACGATGCTTAATGGGCTCATACCCTTTCTTGAAGCCTCAGTTGAAACAAGTCCAGCTTGAGTTATGAAAGCCCATTTAGAAGTACTTCATCGTTCGATCATAAATGGCTTCCTTGCAAAAGGATCCCTTAATGAGGATCATGTTCATTTTTTTACTTCCTAACATTTAATCAAAACCTCTGAATCCCAAACCTGGAGCAGACCCACCTTTTCATTGACCGAACAAAGTTCAAGCCCAACACATCCTCAGAACAATCATTTTTTCTCCTCCCTCAGCTGCCTCGTTGATCAGAAAATCCAACAACAGTCTCTCTACATCGATCACAAAAGCCAGCGCAGAGGAATGCCAAGAGTTTTACGCATCTTTTTTCAGATATTCATCAATGATGCAAAAGCTACGCGTTCGAGAGTAGAAAACATTGTTCTGTCTTTCCCGTTACTGCGGGGACCTCTCTACCTCCCTTTCTCTCTCCCTCTCTCCCTCTCTCTCTCTCCCTCTGTCCTTCCGTCAGGGTTTTCATCCCTTGTTGCTTGCTGGCTCCTATTCATCCGAGCCCTTGGGGCTTCCACTCCCACCGAGCAACCCATGCATTCTCATTATTCGTTAGTTGATCGCCAATGCATTCATCTCTTGTCTAGTTCCGTTCGGCATCCACCTGTCATTATCCAACGTTGGATAGTGCGAGTATTCCGGCTGATTGAAACTGACAGCAAGATTTTCGGACAGAAGTATCAGCGGACGTGCATTCTGATCCATTTAATTACTGCATTTCCTATTATTTTATCAAGCCTCAGGGTCGGCTCGATATTTAACTAACTTTGAAATAAATAATACAGTTCACCGCGATCTTTCACAAAGAAAGACAAGAGGGTACAGTGAGCTTCAAGACTTTCTTCCAGTTTCTATACCATTTAGCCATTCCCTATAGGAAATACATTTATGCGAACTCTGACAGCCTACGCTGCTACGGTGTACACGTTCTCCGATAGTACATTCGACGCTGGAACTTCGTGCGACCCTCTTTAGATCCCGTAATCCGATATTACGAAGATAGAGGACTAGCGTCGGAGCAAAGCTGATGCAAATGTCAAGCTCTTTCTCTACCTAACGTCACTACCTTTTACCCTCATATTTTATTTTCCTTTATCCTTTACTCGAACGCCTTAACGGCAAGGAAAAAAGTGCATTTATATGGGAACGCGAGCTGCTTCTTTTCCATTGGAAATTCATTTTTATTTCAACCGAATATGATGCAATTCCCTTCGTTTTTTTCTTCTTCTTTCTATTGTCGTTTGGATTTTTTGTTTCTCATGCGCACTTGGAACACGCTGAAAAAAGTCAACCACATATCCAACTAAAATACGATATGTTCTTCGTTGGTGTGCACTTTAACAACGTGCACAGGGTGGAAAGATGGCGCAGCTTCGTGTTTCTACGTGAGACTCAGTACAGAGTCCATTGCTCCTGTAACAACACTTTTTCATGCACGGTTACATATGTGCGCGTATATACTTACGAGCCTGAGTGTGTCTCTTCACGTTGGGGCTGTGTTTGTGGAGAGGTAACGTGAGAAGAGTTGGCTGTCTATCGCGAAAAGGTGGAGAGAAACCCGGCGAAAGATGCGAAAGGGAAAAACGAGGAGACGTCAGTGTATGCGTGCGTGCTTGTGTAGGTGCCTCGGTGCTCACGAGTGTTAGAGAGAAATAAGAGACAGAAATAATGTGATGTGAATGACGAAGATAAGGCGAAAGAAACAGGAGAAAAAAATATTGAGACAGGGGTGGAATAAAAGAGTTGGGGGTTGAAAACAATGTTGGAAAATGCGTCTGTAACAGCGAGAGAGGGATTTAAATGTACTGGGCTTTTCAAAATTCTTCTTTAAATATTTCTTAAGCTTGAAAAATCCCATCCACTGCTCTTTTTTTAAATTGTGAACACAATAAAATGAGGTGCTTCGAAAAAAAACTGAAATAAAAGTACGGGCGGGGGATCAAATTCATAACAAATTTCGAAGTTAGGCCAAAGTTTTACTGTTTTATTGACGGAACAGAGTTTCATACAATTGATGAAAAAAGATGGTAAAAAGCGAATTGTTTTCTTTGAACTATAATCCTGTAAATTGCCTGCTAATTATTTCGCGGTTCTTCAAAATTAGTTTTTGTCTCCTCGATGTTATTTTAAACCAAACAGCAACGTTATGCATTATGCAACGCGTGTTAAAACTGCTCGATTTAAAAGCAAATATCTCGGTAATGATCGCGTTGTAGTTCGAATTTTCCTATCTCAAATCCTAGCGGACTCGTGCCTCAAAATCTCGATTAAAATATGTCACAGTAGAATTTTTTATTCTCGTTAGTCGTTTATTTGCAAATGTATTACTATTAATATTTTTCCAGGTTGATCAAACTTTTGCTGTAATTCAAATTTACCATCGATCCATTTAAATAACACGACAAACTTTGGATGAACATGTCCTGAAACTTTAGCACTCATTTGACATAGCGTCGAACAGGTCCATTTACATTACAGAAAGGAAACATTTGACATACACGACAATAATGTATTACACCGTGATTTCCACATATCTGATGAGTAAATTTAATCGAAAATATTGTTCGCGTGTAGAATTTTTATCAGATTTTTACAATTAGTTTGAAAATGAGATAAAAACATTAAATAAAATGGTTTAGTGGTTTACAGAAACGTATTAATAACGATCCTAAAAATGAGAACTAGAATGGAGGTTCGTGTAGTTTTTTATAAGGATTGAAAAGTCTTTTTCACAGTCGTATAAGAAAAGTTGGAATCGATGCTTGACTCCAAAATGTGCTGCATAGCAGTGTTGTTTGTTTTAAAGCTTTACAGAGTTGTGTACAAATGTGAACACAACTGGTAACCAAAAGGGCGTAACTGTCAGTTGAGGTGCAAGTTGGTTGCACCAGTTGGTTGGCTGTGATCAGATTTGTTCAATGTGGAAGTAATTCTTACTGGAATTTAATTAAGAAAGAAAAAGCATGGAATATCGGGACGTTTCTCTTCGATCAGCTGTCCCAGTTACGACCATTTATTTTTATTCGCTTCTGATCCACCAGCATTTTATTTCCTTCTCGGACCTCTTATCATTTCTTTCAACCCCCATAACTTCTCTTGGCGTAAGAGGGCGCGCGCGCGTTCCGTTATAGGAAAATAATAAAAAAAGTGCTGATTTATTACAAAGCCAGATTCCGAAGGGCCAGCCAGGGAAATGTGGGTGAAAGTGAAAAACGAGAAGAAAAAATTGTGGACCAGAAATAGCGAAAAAGCAGGAGTGGGGTGGGGAGAAGGGAGAGAATTCATGTTTATTTATGTGCACGCGGTGCTTGAGGGTATTACTTTTTTCGAGGATAAAAACAGTTTCATCTTATTATTATCTTTTCCTGAAATATTTTCCGCATGACAAGTAAGCAGTATTTTATAACAACAACAACAAAAAAAACAACCCTCGTGAACTTGATGTAAAATATCTGTCGAATTAATTTTTTATTCCCGCGAATAGCGTAAAATAAAAAATAAATAAAAAAAAGTATTTCATTTTAGTCCGCGGTGATAAATAATCGAGACGTTCAACCCCAACAATTATTACTACATTTCTTCTTCTAAGTGCTCACGAAGGGTCTAGAATATGCTTCATGTTTTTTTTGTTCTTCCAAAGTCGTTAAATTGCTTTTATACCCGATAATAGTCTCGTTTTTATCGAGCCATAGTTTTCCCGATATCGTGGGACCGCGATGCGCCCACCCCGAACCGCCCTTCGATGGGAGTACCAGCGGGCAAACATGTAGTAACGAAGTACACGCTTCCAACCCCAGGAGCCAGTGCGGAGGGGGTAGTTTGAGGGCTTCTGGACCGAATCGTCCACCACATGCTCCATGTGGCCAAGGATCTCACCCTTTCGCGCGACCCTCATCCCTTTTTCCTCGAGTAAGCAAGGCGCGGAAGACGGGGAAAGAGGGAAGAGATAGCGAAAATGAGAGAAGAGGATGGGGAATTTGTGGGGAAGGAGAATTTTCAACGAATACAGAATGAGAGAAAGAGAAGGATAGACAAGGATCAAAAAGGAAACTGGTCCACATATTCACATCTATATAGACAACTCCTCCCCCCCCACGTCTCTTTCTCTTTCGTTTTCCAACGTATAGCTCGTTCACAGGGTGCCATCGAGTTCCAAACCACAGTGGTCTGCCAAGTGGGATTCCGCTCGGGTTCTGCGGCCCCGATGTCCACCTCCCATATATACTCCCTCGTTCCTTCCGCACAACCAACCCCTTTAACTCGTAACACACTCGCCAAAGTTCGGAATTACCGATCGAACACTCATTCCCCTTGTTCTTCGTCACGTTCTATCTTTTTTACCCTTTTTTTCTCTCTCTCTCTCTCTCTCTCTCTCTCTCTCTCTCTCTCTCTCTCTCTCTCTCTGTCCCTCGTCAACTACAAATTCTCTCTTTATCTCTCTTTGTCGTCTACTATCTTTGAATCTCAACCTCTTTTTTGTTGACTTTCATGCAACAACTTCCTCACGGATCACCAATGTGGATAAATATTGAATCGACTTATTTTCGCACGAAAGTTTACTCTGACAATCAGCGAAACAAACGCCCATCAGAAATTTCAACATTATGACAAATAATCTCTCATTTTAGTTTCCATATAAATCATAATAGCCTCCAAATCGTTCCACCATAAAAGCTAGCTGTTGAATTGATATTCCGTTTGGTATTATCCTATCAATGACAGCCGTTTTCAAATTTGTTCGTACAACCAGCTCTGCCTATTGCTATCGACGTCCCAATCATCATCATTCGGATTTGAAGCACCAAAAGTCATTTTATGCTCAAATAACAGTGGATTAAAGTTGAGCGTTGAATGTTATTTGGAAAATCCTGATTTATAAAAATTTAGTAAAATTTTTTAACATTACGAAATTCCAATCAAAGCAGGTTGAAAATTTCAAATGCACTGATAAATTCGCATAGGAAAAGATTTTAGTATCAGTTACGTTATGAAAAAAACTTGTCCGGCATTTCGAACCTCGTAACTTAAATATTAAACTTATCATAGTCTCTTGAATTTTTTCTTATTTTATTTTTTTGTTCGAGTTCACGAGGATCGGACTTTTTCTCGATTTGATAAAATTTGATAAAGTTTCACGAGAAAATTGAGGCATTTTCGTTTCCAGCCAGCGGGCATATAATGGAACATGAGGAGGGAGAGAAAAAGAGAAATCAGGTAGCGAATATTGCAGCATATAAAAAGAGGGAGAATCAACGTTTGATAAAATGGCCGTTGGTGTAAAAATGAAAGTATCATGGAGCCTCCTGAGATCCTTTTCCCCACAGAGTCTGCGCATCGTTTTGAATAAAGCCTGAGAACAATTGCTGTACTACGTAAGATTTGAAAATCACCATCCAAGTTTTCCCATTTGCTTGCTCTGTATGCTTCTCCCTTCAGATTTTTATTTAATCGCTTAATTGCACCGAAAAGCCAAATATCTCGAGCCAATTTTAAAATTCTAACGAATCAACTCCATTTTTTCTTACAATCTCCTTACGTTCCATTTCATTTCCACTTTAATCTGTGAATATATTTCAATAAAATTATAATGTTATTAAAAATTGAATCAGCCCAATTCCGTTTTTTTCGTACTAGATATTTTTAAAGATGTAATTTTACATCTCAATAAGTCTCTACCTTAAGATAATTTTGAGACCAAAAACTGGAGCATTATGTCGTCAGCAGTCTGGAGTACGATCGTGTCGGTTGTACCGGGCATTTTGCGGTTATACACACAGCAGAGATAGGTCGCGGGTGACATTGGCGTGTCGGAAACGTTAGAAGTGTAAGGATACCGCAGAATAGCGAGGTGCGATGTACAAAGTGTCGCAAAAGTTGTCAGGGAAGATCGAAGAGTAAATAGAGCGTGAAATTCCAAAGAGAAACGTCCTTTGTCATTTTTCGCTGCGACGCACCGATAACGAAATACGAGCAAAAATGCTGACAGCCAATGCGGTAGCGCGGCGAAAGCGAAGCGCGGAGTGGGGGGCGAGCGCTCCGCCCATCAAGCCGCACGGGAGTGGCTGCCTTCGTTTTTTCTAAATATCTCGTCAACGGAGCGTCGGAGAAACAAATGAACTCGAGACTTTTTTCTCAGAATTTCATAACCCATCGATCTTGACAGTTTGAAAAGAACTTTTAGGGGAACCTGTACAGCAGACAGAAGTCGCAACCGGATTAGAGCTATCCGCCCGGATATACGACATCTGAATCATCTTCACTGCATCATCTCCCTCGTAGCTCGCGCCTCGTTTCCTCCTTGCGAGGAAAAAGCAACCAAGTGTAGGCGAGGTAAACTCTCCGTACACATAAACATATTCCCCGAGGGGGAATATTATTTATAGAGCTTTCCTCTTCTCAGCGAAGCACTCAGTGTTTATTTCTCATACGAAATTCATCGTGTTTTCACTCGCGTACCGGGGTTAATTTAACATTTTTTATTATCAAAAGTAAAATCACAACTGGATAAGCATAAAAATATATAATGAAAAATAGAGAAAGAGGAATCGTTTGTTTTCCGCGCTTTACAAAAAGGGATGAGACTTTGTTTGTTTTGTTTTCTTTCGTTTTGTTTTGTTTTTTTAATTTTCATTGAGAGCTGAAGCGAAACAAGCGAAGCGACAAAAGGGTGGCAGAGGTAAAAGGGTGACACAAAATGTTGGTCTATATAATACTTTTGTACGTGTGTGGTTGCGGGCGCCAAAAGGAAAAGCTCAAGCAGTAGAATAGTCTCCGTTTTGCCTTTAGCACCGGATTAGAGCAGCTTCACCCGGGATTCACGAGACCGCTTAATCATTTTCATCGTCCTGGTGTTCATACTCATCCCTTTACTTTCATCCCTACTATTTCTCCTATCATCCCCTTCCTCTTATTCTCTCCTGTGACGAGGAAAAGGCCGATGTAGAAGGTGAACGTTCGCGTCTGCTTGTTCGCTCTCTTCTATCGTCAAGAGTGAGACCAAAATACACCCCCCCCCCCCCCCATCGTGCCCCATTTCCGGTACAACTCGCGCTAGTTTCATGGCTTGTTCTACCCCCGAAGAGAGAGAGAGAGGGAGAGGGAAAGATAGGTCTGAATTCCGAGTAAACGCCACTAAATCTCGCACGGTTCGCCGACCATTTTGAAAGTATCATAGCCGCGAGCGAGTACCCTCTATAACGAAAACCCTATCCCTCAGCACGCTCACCCTTCCGCCGCTTCTTTCAAGAATAACCGCGATTTTACGAACTCGGAGCGTTTCTGCTTTCCTGGTAGATTTTCAAGTGTTGTTAGATAACAACCTCAGTTTTATCAATTCCGTTGTTTGTCTTCAATATAGATGTGAAACTTTTTTTCTTACACAAATGCTTTGATGGCAATTTCCGCGGTAATTGTATTGCCAAGGTAGTAGTTCTCGCCAAAGTGCGACTTTCTACAGGAGTTTTTTTCATTTTGAACGTGCAGAATATTACGAGGAGTCTCATATTCGCGTTGTTTGCTTGTATGTCGCGTTTTTATGGGAAACAGTGTATAGAGAAATTCAAATTTCATAAAATAACGCTGAAATTATAATTATGAAGAAAATACGACGATGTTGTATGGAAAACTCGAGAATTATGAGTGTATTAGTTCCGGAAGATTAGAAAAGTGGTTATTTCTCGAACTCCGAAGTTCGTATGAAACATTTTCTTACGATCTCATAACATAGAACAATGAAAATTATAAGATTATTCCAAAAGTTACATCCAAGTTTTCGAAAATTAACCGGATAATTAACTTTGGAAGGTGACTGTGGAGAGAATAATACGAAAACATTTAATGATTAGCTATTAAAAAATATTGAAATTAGTCCAGAATCATAAAGCAGTTGAGTTCAATGAGTTGAGAAATTAATTGTGGGTTTTCGGAGCGTTGAAAAGAATGGTTCAACTTTTGCCTGGAAGAAGAGCTGTGCAGTGTGACGAACAGTGTAAAACATAACGATCGACGAACAAATGACGGGATTTCATGGGATCCGATCAATTTACAAGAAAATAATAATAAAGGGAACACAAAAAAAGAAAAAAAAAATATGCTGGCTGTAGATGGAATTGCTGAACCGATACGATTGGAGGGAATAACGTTCAGCTACGAATTTACGAGGACGATGACGTTTTCACTCGGTTGTACCGATCCAACGATAAATCGCGGCGTCTCGTCGTGTCGTTTCGGCTTGCAGCCGACGTTACGTGAGATACGATGATATGAGATTCGTTCCCGTATGCGCCAGACAGCCCTCACACACGAGGTCTACGCACACGTGTCACATCCGCGTCCAACCTGCATTCTCTTTTGTCCCCTATTTTCTCCTCTCTTTATTGTTTATATTATTCCTTTTGTTTTCACGTTTTGTTTTTTTTTTTTTTTTTTTTTTTTTACGAAGCCCTTCACAAGTCGGTATTTCGTTGGGACAATTTCACGAAAAATTCATTCGCTATTTAAATCCTGACGTTTCCACCTGTCAGCTCACATCTTTTGATTTATTTCTCGCGTCACTCATTTCTTATCATTCCCAAATGCATCCACCTATCGAACGAAGGATCTAATGACCCTCAAACAATTATCGTAATTGACGCCAAGCCACCCCTCAATGTTATCAACCCCTACTACCATCCTCCCCATTTATCTGGCTCGGATTGTCGTGAATAGTTCTTCGACGACAGAGTACAAGACGTTTCCATACTAGCCGAGGTTTAAACCCATGAATTTAGCACACCCCGTCGTTTCCACGTGTTCTATATATGTACAGAGAGCATTCACCGATGCTTCGAGGCTCACATCGCGTTTCCCCTTTTTCGTACATAGCTGATCCCTCGCTTTGTACCTCACTTAAACCTTCGCCACGTACTGATAGAACTATTGTCAAGCTCGTTCAGTAGTATAAACTTACTTTGGGCTGACGCATCCTCAACGATCGTCACTTTCGAATGAATAACGACTCGCTGCACTTCTCCATGCGACCATTTTGCGAATGAAGATTTAACCTCGGTCCCAGAAAAAGCACTTTCGCTGGAAAGCTCCCTCCAAAAATACACATACACCCTTTACAACCCCCAGCTTTTATCATGTAAATATTCGTCATTTCATCCGAAGCTGTCAACTTTGGATTAACACACAAAACTTCATATACGCGTACTTTGATAAATATATAACTACGCCTCTCTTAAAAGTATGTATGTGAGAAATTGCAGTATATAGAAACGTTTGTATTATATGAACGACCATTTCCTCCCATACGTAACCGACGTATCGTAAAATGAGAAGGTGGAAAGAGGGGCTTCCCATGTGGCGACCCCAAGAAAAAGTGGGATGGTGGCCTCTTTTATGGCGTCTGAATCAAGATTAGATTTACTTTGCACCGACGACGAAGAAACGTGAGTACGTACAAAACCGATCTTCCTCTTTTACTATGAAAATATATACATATATTTATTTATATAATATATATATATACATATGTGTATATATATTTCTTAGGTATTTGAGCGGATCTACGTGAGCTAGACTGCAATAGCACCTTACCATTTCCTGTTTCGTTTGAAAATCTCGCCTAGACCAGAAAGAGGCTCTTTCATAGCTCGGGGGTCGGGGGGATAAGGCGAAAGCAACGAGCGAGGTTCAAGGCGTACGAAAGCTTTTTCCCTCTCAGTAGTGAGGCCAGGAACTAGAGGCAAAAAGGTGAAAGGGTGATCTGGGTCGAAACGAGAGCTGTAAGTTTCATGTTTTACCGTGTACATGGCTTAAAATACAAAAAATAAAAAATAAAAGAACAGTATACAATAATATATAAATGGAAACAAGTTCAAAACGAAATAAACGATTGCATGTAAAATAAAATTGATTGACGGAAAGTAGGTGAACTTAAATTTCCCATTTGGCTTATTGTCACGACTCATTTCGTTGAATAGTCGTTAGATTTGATGTGAAATTTCGTACCAAATAAATTATTCATTTTGTTCAGAAATTTTGTTCGTTTTCATGTAAAATAAAATAGATCGAGGAAAGGAAAAGTGGGTGGATTTAAATTTTGCATTTCTCTTATTGTGAGCATAGTTGCCTCATTTTGTTCGATAGTCGTTAGATTTAAGGCGAGATTTCGTACCAAATGAATGTTTCACTTTGTTCATAATCGGCTCTGAAAAACCTCTAAGTTGCCTAACAACCTCTGAGTTGTTAAAGCTCTAAAAACTCTCCGAGAATTTTGTTATTAAATCGCATGCTATTATAGGGAGAAGCTCGAAAGGCAAATATTAACTTCGTAATCCGTGCATGAGGAGTGAGAAAAATCTGAGGATTCGACAACTTTTTTTTTTTTTTCACTTATTTTTTAGGTAGAAAATTGCCATGTCAGCTTATCCAGCAAGGATGTAAGGTCTCGTTTATTTGAGGATAAGTACGCTCGACTAAAAAATCCGGGCAAGCACTTTTGTTGACTTTTACTTCTATGTTTATTTATGAAAATCCAATAGACCTTGGCGAAAAAATGGCCACGTACGCAAACGAAAGTTACAAAAAGCAGGGGCTGAAAAAAAGTTCATTAACTATAAGCACACTTGAAGTACGACCTGCGTTCAAAATTTATTGTTTCAGTCTGTATTTAGGTTCTTTTTTGATTTTCCCAGTGTCGTTAATTATGACAAAAACATTGCCTTTGTACCGTAACCACCGAATGCTTCTGCTTTGTGCGTTGCGCCTTCTTTGCTGTTTTGCAACGAAGACATAGTTTACTATGTATGAATTTACGTGACGACGTTGAATAAACGAAATTAAAGAAGGAAAAAAAATAGCGTGGATAGGAAAAAGGAGGTACGACAAAAAAAGATTGTGTTTTTTTTTTTCCCTCGAGTGCTCTTGTAGTGGTGAGATTAAAGCAAACGAGAAGAAAAAGCTCAGAGAAACAACCGCCGTTTCTTTCGCACTGCAAATATCGCATCACTTTTGAGAGTATTCACAAGCGTGCCAACGAGAAAAAGAGCGAGAAAGAGAGAGGGAGAGAGAAAGAGAGAGAGAGGAGGCAAGAAAAGAAAAACATTTTAAAAGCATCGTGCGAGGTCTCTAAAGCGATTGTGCTTTCCGGAATGAGCGGAATGAACGAAAACGTGATTCCCCTGTATTGCCAGTCTCGCGCGACCGTACAAACTCCTTTCCGCTGGGATATGAGAAGAAAAAAAATACAAGCTCCTCATGATTTTCATACCTCGTGCTCCGAGCGAGAAAGAAAAAAATTACAGAGGAATATTGAGGCACGAGCCGATAGAGACACTGCAAAAACAAGTGTGTTGTCGAGTGCGTTGAATCAACGCACTACACGTCTTATACGTGAGTTGTTTAGGCTAGGCGTATTTCAACAACACACGTTGCCCAATACGATGTATTGAAACAACGCGCTAGAGCGTGTTTTTTCAACAACACGGCTCTTTCCGTTTAAATACTTTTGCAACACACATTATGGGTGTTAATTCAAAACGGGTAGTAACATTCAATACACTTTAGTGTATTGAAACAACGCGCTAGACCGCGTTCTTCCAACAATACGGCACTTTCCGTTTATATACTTTTTCAACACACATTATGGGTGTTGATTCAAAACGGTTAGTACCATACAATACACTTTAGTATTGAGTTGGATTGGCATGGGAGGGGATGGGATCGTAAAAATCTAAAAAAGGTATACGACATTAAAAACATAACTGACAATGTCATGGTGGACAATTTTAAATGTCAAATCAATAAAACAATTTTTTGTCAGCGAAAGCTGGAAATTAAAAAAAAAAAAGATGGAAAGATGAAAAAAATCTTATATCGATGCAAAAATTCTTTCGCAGTAAAGTTTCTCTCACTTTTTTTTAGCTTTTCTTCAGTCCGCGCACTTATTTAGTCCAAACTTTCTGCGGATGTCATCAATATTCCATCTTCACTAATCGCGTAGATTTCGGAACACGTGAGGGCTTCACCACAGTCAAACCGTAGTTATATGTTTGTAAGAAGAATACACATAGAAGCAGGGAATACCCATATAAGGTCTGGCGCTATCGTCGACCGAGCAGCCAATAACAACACTCCCAGGTCGACCAAAAAAAAAACGTAAACAAAAGCGAACATCTGTGTTTGATGTGTTAGTTGCAGAATATTTCTGAATCCCCGGTCGTTATAGCAACTTGGCTTTACGACAAATTTCGAAATTATATATGTACCCATTTTTTAAGCATGGAATCTCAAGTCATGAATGGTGTAGTCGGTAGCGTGCGTGCGTTTAGAAACAGAGATAGGCAGGTAGGGCAGTTCGAATCCTCGATAGGTAGGAAAATTTTCTCCGATAAAATTAAATACAGACCCATATGAAAGGGTCAAATTCCATCAAAGATGGCAAAAAAAGAGTCCGCGGCTACAAAAAAAAAATCTTTTTGTTTCGTTTTCGTTGAAAGAACAACCACTCGGTGGCAAACGTGTATATTCGAGCTTCAAGGTCGAACGCGGTTTAAGCGCATTGATACAACACGGCTAGCTGCGTTGTTCCAACTCGACGACACGCGTTGATACAACACGGATACCTGAGTTGATACAACACGCCCTCACGTATTGATGCTACACGTCTAACTGCTTTAGTACCACGTGGTTAAAAATGCTGGAACAACACGAATAAAACGTGTTGACTTGAACAACAACGCGGCAAGAAACGTGTAGAAAACGGCCTCAACGTTTACACGCCTAAAGCGTGTTGAAAAAACACATTTGTTTTTGCAGTGGAGATAAAAAAATATTTACGTAGTGTAAAAACGCGACGGTTCTAAACAAAACCAAAGAATTGTCATGTCAACCAATTCGCATTGTCTTCAATATTATTTACAATCACTGTTTTTACTCAAGAACATCGTGTCACATAAAAACAAAGAGATTATAATAAAAGTTTTGCAAACAACAATTTCTTCTTGAGGTATTGAATAAAGTATGTTCCAATTTTCAAAGAGATTAGGAGATTAAATGATAGAAAAAAACATGGAAAAAGTATCAAAAATGTTGTTTTCGTGGCAAGGAAATAAAATGACACACTTAGGTTTTGCTTGGCAAAGATGTCCGAACTGTATGCACACGAAAGATCGTCTTTGTGCAAAAAGTTTGACAACCATTCGGATGATACCAAACCATACGATGGTCGAATGTCTCCAGTGAGAATAAACTTTGGAATGTCGATTCCAGGGAGAAATCCTTGCAAAATTTCTATAATTACGCGTATCTTTAATCACCAGTTGACAAATAATTGAATGAATTGATAAACTCAACGTAGCTGACAAACTCGACTGATTTGATTGAAACACAAGTAGCTTGAAAGCTCGTCGTGGCAAACTTATGCAAAAAGACATATTCGTTGAGACGAAATTGGCTATTACTCACGGACCCATATATGTATATGTATATATTTTATATTCATGCGTCTCCCCTACCCAGTTTTGTGTGTATACGAAAGAGAATGTGCACTCAAGCATATAATAAAGCACGCACCATGTATGGGATGTGGATGACGGGTTCGTAGCCCGGAGGATTATAATTAAATTTAATTACGTAGTTCACAGCACTCGGGGGTCGAAATACACGTGAGGTTATTCAAGGGGGAGGAGGACGAGGAGGGGGAGGGGGAGGGGGAGGAGAAGGGAGACGAGTTCTCTTGTATTAACGTACGCGACGCCATTTTGTGTCGCTCTTTTCCTACGTGAAATGGCGGCTAGTATTCGCGCGTTTTCATCGCTAGTGACATCTGTGTAACACACTTGTCAGTATACTTTTGCAGGAGCAGAGAGGCTTCGCTTTACCTCTCGCAATAGACGGCTTTTACATGAGACCAGACTGAAAATACTACCTGTACGATCTTCCCTCGAGCATAAATACACATTTAAACGTGCCTGGCTCGTTTCCCCTTGTACAACTATCTTCATGGAAATTCATGTGTACATTTCTAATGCGAAATATTTCCAACCACGAAATTTGTGTGTGTTCGTGTTGTTTTGTTCGTACTTTTTTGTTTTTTCTTATTTTTTTGTAAAATTCTTTTTTAACGTTGTTTTCGTGCGCTTGGAATCATCCCCGGACCGCTCGGCTTCGTCGAGTTCGCGTGTAACGTCATTAGAAATGTGTGCCTCATTGTCTCCCGCGTTCCACAAACATACGAGCACATTTAGACCCACGGATCTAACTTCGTGCTCTTCATTTAAATTTATTTTTCACGGATGTCACGTATTCTTCTTTTTCTCTTCATTTTTATTTTTATTCATTTTTTTTCCCCTCCGAAAATGCTCACCCGAGATGAAATATCCGAGAACATGGTTTTTTCATTGAAATATATTTTTTCATGTTTTCATTCGTTATTTCGGCTCGTATTGTTGCTCATTAAAACACTCGTTTACTGTTTTCCTTTCTTCTCCGGTTTGTTACACCAATTTTCTTGACCCTTTGACCCATTGTTGCTCTCACGTTGTATCACTTTTTTCGCAAATTATTTTCTAATTGTTCAACTACTTTTTTCATTTCTGGAACGTTTATAAATGCAAAGAACAAAAAAACGAAGTCATTATTTGCTAATTGCACAAACCACTTGTAAATAAATGGTACAATTTCGTACTTTTTCATGCAAAAACTTCATTTCATAACGAACTACTATGAAATTTAGAATTCTATTTATTTCACACACTCCCAGAGATTTTTTCGAAATCATTCCATGGTTTTCGTTTTAAAGAATAAAAGAACGAATTGAAAGCCAAAAACACACCAGTACGAAATTGCAAGTCAATTGCCCGTAATGAAAAATGTATCGCGCTCAAAGGGATAATGCGTTTCTATGAAATTTACCAGATTTTTTGGTTATCCTTGAATATCTACTCTTAAGCTTCTTTCATCCCGAATCGACACGAGTCAAAAGAACAAGGTCACGTATCTTTCGTTTCGATCGACCATTACTATAAATGTTGTAAGAGATAGAGAGAAACATCTCCTTGAACGTGGAGAGCACGTGAATGAAATAGTATACACACAGAAAGGAGAAAGAGTGCTTGAAGGAACGCCGCACGGTTTGATCTCCGTGGAGATCCTCTCTCGCCGCATGCTTTTCCATTAACGATTCATCTTGGATCTCTCCCTGGCGTGAGCTCGAAAGCTTCGAGTCACTTCGACGATGGGAATTTGCCAATTCTCGTGAGCGACCGTCTGTGCGAAAACATACAAGTTACTCCAAGAGTCAACTATTTGACTTCTGAAAAATATTTCCAATACAAAAATGAGAAAAAAGAAGAATAAAAAAAAAAAAAAAAAACAACAACAATACTAAAAGAGAGAATGGTGAAAAAGAACTGAAAGAAAAGAAACGACTAAATTCTGAAAGCACGGAAATAAAATTGATTTCCGGTTATCTTTGGGGCGATGGGTCACTGGGGAATTTTTCGTACCCTCTGGTGAACATGAATTAACAAAATAATTGACCGTATCATAAAGACTTGAGGTTGTGTTGGTCGGAACGTTCATTACTGTGTCCCAGAAAGGCGGCTATCCACTCATCCGTTTTAATCAGACTGTGTGAGGTAAAAAATGTGATAAAATTGTCAGTGGACTCGGTGTAATTAGATTCAGAAAGCTCGAGGCAAAACCGAGGTAAAGGGAGCTGCTCCATATTAGTTTCTCGTGTGGAGAAAGAGTAAGAGAAAGTAAGAGAGAGAGAAGGAGAGAGAAAGAGAGCAAGAGATAAAAAGCGATGGAAGATGAGAGATTAGAAAGAGAGAGAAAGCTCGTGGCATACCAGTGCAGCCAAACACGCGATATCGTTTTATCGGGCAAAGCTCAGAGAACTGGGACATTCAACAAAGCGCCGAACATATATACACAAATATACGTTTATATATGTCGACGATATATGTATATCCAAGCAAATATAAAGCCAGTTGAGATTAAACAACAGGAGGGTATATTCGTGACCGTAGCCATGTACTCTCAGGCTATAGGCTCGATGTTATTATTGGTACACGTGACGCGAACAGAACTGGCAAATTGTACGTTATTATACTCACCACTACCGCGCACGCCTATGCAAATAAAACGATGGACAATCACTAAAGCATTGCCCAAGAATTATAGACACTAATCTTCATTAATTGGTCACAATTTGCCTTCATGATCATCAGGCGGTACACAATCGCGTATGAAAAAAAGAGTGCACAGAATTTTTATTCAACTGAAATTACGGTATTCAATGGATCTGCTGTGAGAAAATATTGCACGAGGCAGTTTCATCCAACAACTGTTATAAATTATCTTTTTTTTTTATCTTTCAAGTTTTGTCAAAGTACAAATGATTTGTACATTGATTTTTTATGATTTTCCAGCATTTCAAAGCATTTCAAATCTGTCCAATCTGTCCTGGAAACAGATTTATTCACGGAATTCTCGGCTCGTTTAAGTAACAAATTGATTGAATATTTGAAAGTTCTTAACGTGTATATGCTTAGTAAATTTACGAATTACATCAGCTCGTCGCTCTCGATGACGAGAATATCTGAAATATTCTCAGGGTATGTCAGAGAGCATTATCCACCCTATCCCTTCACATTTTTGATATACTTTTGGACGTACGTAGTTCAACATATTTTTTTTCGCTCCTCTTTCTTTTTTCTTTTTTTTTTTTTTTTTTTATCTTCAGGGAACGGAGAGAATATTCGTGGCACGTCTGTGGAATTTTTATTGAAATTGATAGAACGACCAACGATCGCTGGTCCCATATATCTATATACAATTTTTTTTTTTACTTTCATATACATATATATGTGTATGCGTGCTATACGTAGAGGAATTGAGAGAGGAGAGCAAAGTTCGATGCTCCAATGGACTCTCGTCGTCCTCGGTGGATCGCGTACGTCGAAAAGAGATCGTCTTACTCCCGTTGGTGAATAAAATACCGATCAGACGACACATGTGGAAAATCCACTCGTAGTCGATATATCATAGATACCCAAGGGCTTATCATCCCGCATTACTTTTCTCCTGAAAAAAAGCAAAAGCAAAAAAAAATAAGAAAAAGAAAAAAGAATTGTAAAGTATCCGGTATTATTCTCTATGAAAATATTTCCATAGAAGCATAAATATTTTATGCATAAAGCGAAAAGCGTTGAATAAAAATTGCAACTCAAAGAAATGTCTTTGTGCTGCTGTTTGTATTTATTTAAATTTATTTCGACGCTGAAATATCGAATAAAGATTCTTGAATAAAATTCCCTTCGTTCGATCGAATTCGGCTGATTCGAATAATTATCAATACAATTTTCGTTTTTTTTTTTTTTTTTTTAAGCCATTGTTAAATTTTCTCGAGAAAAGTCGATTAGAGCTTTCTTCTCGTGTGCTCTCCTTATTTCTCTTACTGTTCTTATAGTTGATGATATTACCGCAAGGTCTTGTCACGAGAAATAAGGGCCTCTTGTTGCCTCTGGTGGGATGCTATCGTCTGGTGCAGTCTTCTCATTGGTATTCGGTCGGTGCACCTGCAGCACTCCATTAACCAAGTTTACGCTGTTGGTATTCCGATAGCTCGGCTCTTTGGGTTCTTCGAGATGCATCTAAGTCGATATCTATAGTATTTTCGAGACATTGCGTAAGCACACAAATATAGCGATATTGTAGGAATTGAGATAGAGAGGGAGTGGAACATGAACAGTGCAATCGAGTACATAGTTATACATTAACTCGAGTGAACTCGAGAGCCAAAACTAACTAGTTGTAGCCTCAAAATTGTACCTCCATTATATACATATATATGCCATTTCCACGTATTCGCAAGAGAGATCGAAAGCACGTATCGTCCATGATAGATATTAACGAGGGATATTGTTGTTTTCCTGGAAGCACACCACCACTTAGGAAAATACAGGACAAACTTGTTCATTTATAAAATGAAACATTGTTACAAGCAAAAGAGAAATATGGAAAATAGGGAAAATATCAAGAGAACAAGGGAAAAACAATATTTTTTGCTACAGTCTGACCAAAACGTATTTTTCTACTGAATTTTCATGTTTTTTCAACAATTTCGTAGTTTCAATCGATTTAATTTGTTCTAAGATCACGTGATATTGTCATTCTCTATGAAGTTCGTAGCTACGTGACTCTGTGGATCAAAGATCCTTTTACATGTTTGGCCAAAATTGCTGTGCGATGTGAAAGTTCAGAGAGAACGAACGGATCCACCGCAGGGTATCAAGTTTTTGGTACCTGAGCAGGATAGAGTCCAATGAAAACGCGATGCAAGATCATTCGAAGCCCTCGTTGTGCAACACTAACTTTACACCTCAAGTACCTACGTTGCAGGTAACCTCAGCAGTTCTCTGGATACGTACGAGCAAAGTCAGTGGTATTTTAGCTCTTATACACTATACACGTTACATTAAAGCAAGCTGAGCTCTTCTGTAACAATAACTTCATGTGATTCTATTCACCACGCAACCGAAGATCCTACCACATTTCTCAAAATTTAGAATACTAACTTGACTGTAATTAAGCTTTTCAATTAATCAACATACAAGTCTAATTAGAGATACATAAACAAAGAAGGAACATCCCACATCTTCACAACTGAGTCGTTTGTTTTTTATTCAATGAATTTGCACAATAGTCCGATAGAAAAAATTAAACGAGTCATTTTTGCACTACTTAAACGTCATACCGTGGTTTTTTTTTTAATAATTTTTTCTTTTTACCTTAATTCCTCGAAGCTTCCATGTTTTTATTGGCGAGATTTATGCGTAGCTCTACATATGTATGGCTTCGTGCCACGTACAGATCTACTAAAGCAGGTACTGTGTCTATATGTCTGTAAAAAATCCGCCATACTTACTGGCTCATAAAAAAAAAGTAATCTGGACAAACAATAAAAGTTTGCCTGTCTCGCGTGCTGAGAAGAGACTCGAGATTACGTAGCAGCGATACGGTAGCAGGCATTTATATATATATATATAACATGGATTGGCTTGGTCGTGAAGAAGAGAAAGAGCCTCAGTGATGAATTCAGCAAGATGAAATTCTTATAGCCCATATTTTGTATGAAGTAACGATAAGGCAACGAGAAGAGAACGTAATATACGAGCGTATCGCATGTGCGTGACTCAGGCTCTATCTCATTTAATACGAGGGAAATGTTCATTGAGAATATCACAATAACGAGGGATCATTCGATCCAAAAAAAAAGAGCGAGAGAATCGATCTGTCGAAAAAACAAATGTGGAGAGCGAAATAACCTTCTGTAGATTTAGTGTCGGGTAGGTCAACAATAATCATAACTACGAATTGTTGAAAAAAAAGAAAAATGAGAAAGTGATAAAAGAGCCAGGGTGTGTGAAGGGAAGAAGAAAAAATAACGTAAGTAGAAAAGGTCAACGATCGTCGGACGGTGCGAATTAAACGTTCGTCTCGTACGTTTACCCAACCATTGACCTGTTTCACTTAATTTTTCTTACGCCTGCCGGTGTTTATTTTAATGTGATAAAATATCCCAATGTTTTTCCTTTCGCACTTGATCTTTTCGAATTTGTTAATTATTATGTTTTGTTAATACGTTCAGAGGTTTTTGAAAAATGTTTCATTCCTTTCGAAATATTTTGAGAAGCATCAGAAAAATTTGCATTTTACGAATTTCGTACTATCGAAGTTTCTATCAATGCCAGAGGGAGATTCAGAATCTGTCCTCGTCCTATCAGTTTCTAATAGTTATTCAAATATCTTACCGCAGCTCTCGCAGCTCCTCAGAGCCAATATAACATTCCAGGAATACTGAATCTTGATGGCAGACAACCACGCAAATTTCTGTACTCTATATCGATTTTGGCAAGAAGGGATGGAAACGTGATGGCAAAGCGGCGTCTTACGTTGTTTTCTTCTCTCTCTTGCTCTTTATTCACTATCTGTTTCCATGCTTGCTCTTCGCTTGCGATTTTCTTGCGTTTGACTCCCACGTCCCATGAACAATTCAGTTCTGAACCAATACACTTTGAAATAACGCCCTTGGAGAGACGACGCTGCAATAGCTGCAGATGTAAATTCGATTAAGTCTCGAGAAACGTATCAATTACACGCCCGAAGATTATTTCTCATAACGGATGCGCATGCGATTTAATTGATGGAATAATTTACTAATTTTGTACGTCGTTTTTATTCAATTTATCAATACGAAGAATTTTCATCGTAATTTTCTATAAAACCCTGTTTAAAAAAAAAAAATTATATCGTATTCGTGTGCAAAAGAAGTGGAACAGCTGACTTTTCATTCCCAAACATTTCCCGTCTCTTATATCTTCTTGTTAACTCTTTAACTCCCTATTTTCGTCTCGCTTTTTCTTGACGCTTTATTTCGAGGACGAATAGAGGAGGGATGAATATTCCAAGCAAAATCCTGAGCCACCGGCTCGTGGTGTACCCCGACGAATCTCGGTTAAGAAATCCTCGAGGCTTTCTCACTGTGAAGCGACGGAACACACGAAAAAAGACGCGATAGTATGAGCTAGAAAACGAGATGCTTCGCGTTCCATCTCGTGTATACGGTTATGGTCGACCTCCTCTTCTTGGACCTTTCACTCTTACTCGCGTCGGATTTAGACCTAACTTTTATCTCTCTCTCTCTCCCTCTCTCTCCCTCGCTCTCTTTCATCTTCTGGATCTTTCTTTTCTACCCTTCGCCCTCTGTATTATGAGAGTCTTTTGCACTTTTCACTGAAAATTCTTTTACCCTTTATGATACTGAAAGCTCGTACGAGCTTGCGAATGCTGTGCTCTTGGATGAGCTCCGTGAATGAATCATGCCTCTATTTCATTCTCTATTCTCCTTATCGTTTTTCATACTTTCAAACGTCCGGGGTATATTTTCACATGTTGCTACGATGGATTGCAAAATAAAAGCCATTTCGTGAGTTCGGATATCAAACGTAGCTTGTCTGACATTCAAGAAATTCCGAAGCCATTTTAACGTCAATATTAAAATTTGGATGACGAGAAAGGGTGGAAAGCAAGAGGGATTAAGAAATAGTCCACTCAACGTTTATGCGAGAAAGAAACTGACGAAAGAAAAAAAAAAAAATTGTAAAAATTTCATCAAAAATTTACGAGTGTCTGACCCAGGGAATTTCTCAGCCCGCTGTCGACCTCATTTCGCCGTGTCGTGTACAAGCCCATAGTCGAAGCATATTACTCCCTCGCGTCGATTTTCCTTACCCCCTCATTCGCCAAAGCGTCAGCGTAATCACCGGCTTTAATTAAAAAAAAAAAAAAAAAAAAAAAAAGAAAGAGAAAAACGAAAACGAAAAAAGTATTAAAAAGCAAAGGAGGGCAAAGAAAAAGCATGCTGGGAGCGCTTAGAATTTCCTTCTACTCCCCTGATAATTAATATTAGCAAAAAATAAAAGATAATATTCAATCTTGCTCATTGAAGCGAGCGTCTAGTAAATTCTCGACACTGTCATCGGTGCGACAGCTCAACTTTTCTTTTTTCACCCTCCTTATTCTCGCATATTTTCCACCCGTGATGCAATAATACCCAACTCGGAAATTAATTCGTGGGCTGTGACGAGGGGCTGATGCAGGGCCGGAAAGTCTCGCTAGGAATTCAAAGTTTGCACAGGTGAATGAGAGAGAGAGAGAGAGAGAGAGAGAGAGAGAGAGAGAGAGTAGAATTGCTACAGAAAGAGGATGAAAAGAGAAGAGGAAGAGAAAGGCAAATTCTAGGAGTAAGCTTATTGTTGCGTAGCTGAGGGAACGTGAGTGACAACTAAGCCAAAGTTAAGGTCGGAGTGCAAAAAATATTGACTTTCTAAACAAGGAAAATTTTCCTAAAGCGTAGAAAAGAGTGAGACAGATGGACGTATGCTTGTAATGATTTATTTCAATTTAACTTCAAGTGACAAATATCTGGAGGTATATCAGCACAGCAGGTTACACTTGTATTTCGAGTTGCATCGGTCTACTTCCCATCGAGTAAATATACCCTTCATTAACACCGCGTCAGAACTGGATTTACAAGAAAACAAACAGACCAAGAGAAAGAGAAACAGAGGGAGAGAGAGAGAGAGAGAAAGAGTAAAGATGCATGTAGAGATGGGCAAAAGCATGTTGCTGCTATGTCTGCTTTGTTCCTGATGTTTCTTCCTTTACCCTTCACCATCCTGCCTATACTCTCCTTGACAACTAGCAGAGAGAGAGAGAGAGAGACAGAGAGAGAGAGAGAGAGAGCCCCGCGTGACGCTCGATTGTGTACGGGGTAAAATAGGTGAAAATCCCGAGAGGGCGAAAGCTCACACAGATTCTCTCGCTCCTTGGTTTTCCTCTTTCTCGCTTCCATTTCATTTCCATTGTAAAGCTAGAGCAGCTGGCATATTTCAGCTGGGAATTCAAGAATTAATTGCCATCCGACTCTTTTCCTTTTACCTCAGAATATCAAGTTTTCCATTGGCGCGCCCTCTTAAACGCTCTCTCGTCGCTCATTTCATTTCTTCCTAGTGTGACACTTCAACTTTGTTCTTTTTCGCTTTTTTTTTTTCTCTTGCTGCGCAACGTTTGTTCATGGCTTGGACGTTTACCAGCCGGGAGTTCCAATTGTCAGGGTTATTTCAGAACGCATAATAATTCAATCATAATTGAGCTGAAAACTTTTGGACTTTTGAAACAGAAAAAAATGTAAAGCTCAAAATAAAATGGTTTTTAACGAGACTGATGGAAATCTCGTTGGAATATTCCAGAAAATCTCCAGTCCCCATACGCTACCAACTTGATCTCCTTCTATTATTTATTTATTCGCCGGAACATTATTCAAACATCAGAATATATCGAGCTGACCGCAAACGTTTCCTTCGAAGAAAGATTTCGCGTTTTCCACCAAAACACACACCGTTATTCCAGAGGTTTTGGGTCCCCAAGCAGGCTCACCACATATGTGCACTCTATGCTGGCGACGACCGCGTTTATTCATGAGTTATTCAACAAGCACGAGGGACCTGAATACCATGGCCACCATGTTTGGTATATACCTGCTCGATCCTTTGGTTATATGAATCCAATACCGTTACCACAATCTCATGCATTTATGATTCTTTCAAACGATAGCGAAATATTATCAAGCCTCGAGGTATTAGAATTTTTTATTCGTCGTAACAGTTCTTTTTGTTTTTTATCAATTAATGTCGCATAGTACGTCGCTTGAGTTACGATAAAAAGTTAGCTCTCAGCATAAATTTTGAAAACTTGGATATAACTCACGTAATAATCCGACAATTTTAGAGTTTGAGAAATAATTACTTTTTTCCAAATCTAAGACACAAAGCTTATAAACTTTGAATCGTTGTGTCACCGAAATTGAACGGTCGAAACTGTTGATTTTAGAATTAAGAGAAAAAAAAGGACAAAATTTGTCGGAAAGTTTTGAAGTTCATCCGTGAATCGGATTTTTTATACTGCTCTCCATAGAGAAGCGTGTAAAACAGTACAATCTTTGATTGCCAATGTGATGAAGAAACGGAACGATGAACCCATTCAAAGTTTTGCACGAAGTTTCATGCGTTGTCAAAACTTTAAAGAACGGTGTAAAAAAAAAAAAACGCTTCGGCAGGACTACTAGCTTCAACAATTTCGTCAACAAACAGAATATTTAATTTCGATAGTGTTCGTCCGATATAGAAAGTCGGTGAATTCAAAAAATTCACTTTGAACCAGAACTTTATTCGCTGACAGTCAACAAAAGAACAAAAAAGTACGATCAAATAGTGAAACGTGTTAAAGTGAATTGGAAAATAAAAAAAGAAAAAAAATGAGAGAACATACGATTGAGCGAAAAGTCAAAAAAGGATCTAACAGTGATTGAAGGATTCTTTTGCATTGGTAGATCGAAATGGAGATTTTGATTAAAGATTCGAGCAGCGATACTCTTGTACGTGATTATGGAATTCCATGACCTGAGAACACGAGCCCGTTCGCTTCCCTTGCCCCTTCTTTCATCTTTTATTGCTTGTGAAGTTGTACGTGAGTGCTAGAAATGGGAGATGTACACACGTGGGTAATACAGGTTATGCCACAAACAAGAATAAACAAAATTGAGCTCAAAGTAGAACAAGTCAACCATAGTCAGACATGGTACGGCGAGCCTCCCTCGTACGTTTTCCTAGTCATTGATCTCTTCACTTGATTTTTTTTTCGTAATTAATAAACGCTGATGAATCGATTGAGAAAAAAAAGAGATTCGTCTGAAAAGACCTGTACGAGGATAAGCGTAGCCTTCGAGAACGAGAGTCGACACTGATCCTTGTGTACAAAGACTACAGGCTCTTTGGTCGTCTGTGTACCAGGATCGCATCTCGTGTCACTTTGCATATTGATGCGTACAAAGAGACTTCGTTGATTCTCGTAGCTCATCTTTTTCCTCTGGAAAGCAAACAAGAGAGGAATGTTCGACGTTGATCCATTTTAGAATGACTGGCCGAAAAAATTGAATAGAGAAATAAAAACAAAAACATATGAAAACATATCAATAAAAGTTTGATTGATTTTTACAATGGGCTGCTCGTCGAAATGAAAATGTTTACGTACTGTGGATACATCGGATACTTTGATCGAGGGGTAAAAGGGGATGTTGTGTGAAGAGAAATATTGCACGAACGATACACGAGGCGTGGAAACACTTTGTAGAAGGGAAACTCGTGGCTCTCGATATTGAGATGTCTAAGTCATCGTATAGTATCCACAACGCCATGGCTATGTTACTCGTGTATCGAAGTGATACTTGTAGTGCTTCTGTTTGACGATAGCGCGATGGTGCTCGAGACCTCGCGAGCTTCCCTCTCTCTCTCTCTCTCTCTCTCTCTCTCTCTCTCTCTCTCTCTCTCTCTCTCTCTCTCTCTCTCTCTCTCTCTCTCTCTCTCTCTCTCTCTCTCTCTCAGCTTCTATCTTTCAAAGCACTTTGCATATTGATGCACCGGATAGGGTGCAAGTATCGAGAAAGACCGACGTACTACGGCCACCTTCGGTTTTCCCCGTGTACACCTCATTGCTTTCACCCCAGGTATATACTTTACCACTCTACCCTTCCTTATTTTTACTGACTTTATCTCATCCACTTTTTTTTCTCCTCCTTTCTACTCTCAACGTTCATGGTGGCCTCCACAACGTTTTCTGCTTCGACGGATTATAAAAAAATAAAAATTCTATCTTCGTCATTAACATTCCCTGAAAGCGCTGGAAGTAGCATGTTTGCGACGAAGGGCCCTCATCCGCCGTTGGGGCTTACTGATTCAACCTTTTCTATTCTTATTTATACGTGAAGGTTATATTTGTTTGATTTAATCATTTTCCTGTGAGAAGTGAGCTGCGAGAAACGTAGGAAGAATTCTTATTTGTAGAATGCTCAGAATCTTTCATGAGAAAGTTCTGCGTTCAGTTACAATCGAACATCGAATTTAATCAATCGTAACATAGAAATTTTGAGGCTGAAATTGTCGTATTCCGAAAAAAAATAGTCGCCAACTCGAATTGTGTTCATTTATTTATACTCTTTAATAATTGAGCGAGTGTCCATTGTAAATAATCAACGTATTTGCATCGGTTTAAAAAAATGACAAGCATTTTTTCGATGTCCTATGCCTGTTTTTAAAACGCACCGGAAAACTGTTTTCCCAACGGACCGCATGTAAATTTGTCTAAAAACTGAAATTGTTACAACTCGTAAATGGCTTAGCGTAATCGTCTGAATTTTGAATACCATTTAATTAACTTGAGAGTATTTTGATATACACAATAAGTCGAAAAAAGTTATAATCAGGCCGAACTGTGGAAAAATGCGAGTCGTGTGTGTATTAAATAAACGTCATTCCTTAGGTGTAGAATCGCCTAACTGCAGGGTTGTACTATATTCAGTGGATAAAGTATTCTCTTTGTGCAGTGGCCATGAGCCAGGAACGAGGTGATGATGATGCGCTTTAAGGTCTTCCAAAGGTCACTTCTCGACCTCGAGGTACTTTGTAAATGAGTCTAAATCGTAAAGGGGTAAAAAAAAGTGTTCTATCCACGTAGAGTGCGACACGTGAAGTAGGTCAGTTGTTAGAGCATAAGCAAAGAAGACGAGCAAGATGGAAACGAAAAATTGAAGCCTGTGTACAAATTTGAGGAAATAAGAAATGGAGGGATTTATTTTGATGGAAAAAAGGTGTGAATTTTCGGTGGTGCAACATTTTTAATCCCCAAGTGAAATCTACCACTATTTGGTTGGAATATGAAAACGTACGTATGTAGACACAGAATGAAGGGTGTGTAGGGAGGAGGAGGAGGAGGAGGAGAAGGAGGAGGCTGGTGGGTAAAGCTCGTGGCGCACTCTCGGGAGCTTATTTAAAACACAGGACAATGAAGGATAACGCGAGCATTGTCCACCGTTGGGGTAGTTAAAACTTGTCTCGTAATTACTCTCGTTTAGATGGCTGCTGGTGTACGTCCCTGTGCCCGTTCCCTCACCACGACAGAATCCCTCCACCCTTTCCTTTCAACCCTTATCCTTCTACCTCCTTGCTTCTACTCCTTCCCCCTTTGTCACACTTTTAGTGCCGTTGCTTTGTCACTCCCTTTCCTCTTTTTCATCCCTTCTGGGATTTACCTCGTTGGCTTCCTTGTCAACTCTCCCCCTCCCCTCTCCCCTCATCATCCTCTTGTTGTTTTCAACGCTCTCTCTCTCCCTCTTATTTCTCTCCGTCTCTCCATCTCGTATGGGCTTTCTCATAACTTCACTCTAAGCTAATTATACACGAGCCATTTCTATATGCTCTCCCTTATGCTCGCTTTATCATAATCCATTAGTGCTTTGAATCAAACCACCGGTTTACCCTTATTTCACTATCAAGAGCCGTGGCAGCAGCGAGGATTGAAAAAAATGGAGGTATACGCGCTCCGGCACTGCCACTCGAAATCTATACTGAAAATTTATTCTGCAAAAATCGTGACACACTTTTATACATTTTTCCCAATTACTCCCGCGAGAATTCTACCTCCGGATGAAAAAGTACTTTTTTATCCGGATAACAATGTTTAAAGGGGGACGATGTTGAAGTTAAATTTGTTCAATTCTCCACAGAGTTATATATTCCAGGACAAGGAGAAAGTCTGCATTAAGGCATTGCATCCGAAGGAAAAAGAAAAACGAAAAAAAAAATACGTTTCAACCGGAAGTGGACGTACGTAACATGCATTGTGCATTACTCGAACGTTTTGTTTTATTTCTTTTCCTTTGGTTCCGTCCTCCGTAGCCACAACGTCCGGTCTTCTTTGTATATAATTACGTGAATTCTTAAAGCACGTGAAACGCTTCCCCGCTCTCTTTTTTCCTCCTCTTTCTTTCCTTCTCTTTTATTCGAGAATACTTTTTTCTCCCTTGTAATTATTTTAGTGAATAGAGAAGATCTCCGTAGGCGAGAATCCTCCGGCCCGAGAGCGCCGACGAGAAGAAAATAATACGAATAGTGACTTCCGGTCAGATGCGGAAACGTCGAGATACGAACGGGAATTTAATTAACTCGGAGATTCCGAGAGACGCGTAAAAATCGGTGTTATAAATTTCACTTACAACTTCTTCGCACAACGCTATAGCTTCTTCGACTTTAAGACTTTCTTCGCTACTTCGTACAACTATTTCAATAAAATACATGAATAACAATAATTGTAAACAACAATGGAATCGAAGCTATATAGATTTCAAAGGTTGCATGCAAGAATAATTTAGAGTTGTGACCTAAATAAGCATTTTGAGAGAATCCTTCGAGCATAAACAGAGCTGTATCGATGACCTATTTTCCAGAGTACCGTGGACAAGTTTTGAGGGCTGTTCTCGTGTTACTGTAATATATTATGATATATGCATAATGGAAGATGATAGTGCGGCGAAACTTGGGTCTCATCAACACTCCACACATATATATATCTATATATAGGTATATATCTGTATATATCGTAGATATGTGTTGCTGTAATAACCATTTCCGCGTTATCAACTAGCGACGAGTTTACGTGTACAGTACACGTTCTACGACGTGGATATAACGTCGTGAAGCAAAGAGGTCGAGCACGAAATCAAAGATCTCCGAGGAATGGAGGAAATGCGAAATAAACGAGGCAGAAAGTAGAAAGGGGAAGGGAGTCGAGGGTGAAGGAAAAAGAACAAATAACGAGACGTCCGGTGAAGGCGTCCGGCAATAAAAGTTCCAGAAACCTCTATATATATATATATATATCTTTATTTTTTCTGGTGCATGTCATGCGAGGGGGGAAAGTCTCTGATACAACAACCTCGGTGTATATGGCTTTCGAGAATTATATGTCGTCCTGCATCGTACAGGTTTATTTCTTTTTTTACTCGAATACGTCACAAACCTTACTCTGCCAGATGATCTTACGACATAGGAAAAGAATAAGACGAAGGAGAAATAAAAGGAAGGCGCGCGGAGAATGGAAAGAGAAAGAGAACGAAGGGTGTGAATTTTTTGTTCCTTCTCTTTGTCGACCATCGATTTCCCATACGATTGAACATTCGAATTCCTTTCTTCCCTCTCTTATTCTCTTTCTATTCTCTCCTTTTATCTCTTTCTATTTCTATTTTCTTTCTTACGCTTTCTCTTTCTCTCTCTCTCTCTCTTTACACTCTGCTGGCGAAACTTTACGAGAAACGATCATAGCGGGTGTTAAATTTCGTGAGCAGGACCAACTCCAAGATTCTCGTCGGTAGGTTTTACTACCGGAGCTTCGTTGTCCTATACACGTGTTGCCAACTCGAAAACGATCTCAAACACTTAAATTATCCGGATCCCTAGTCCCTTAGTACGAGATTTTTACACTCTCGGTTCTTCGTACAAGAATTTACTCTGATTCAAGTGTACACATGATTTTCTTATATTCTCTAAAAGTAACTACATCAATTTCACGCCCAACAATCACTTTTCTCAATACTTTTTTGCAACTTTTTCCTTTATTTTCCAATTTTCACAATTAAATGTTCACTCAATTCCACTTTATCATACACGATTCTCTTCGTTATTAAAAAAGCAAGAAAATAGTGTAAATTAAACTCCATTATCGTACACGAGGAACATTTTACATACTGAAGAAAATATTGGGGTGATTAGTTACCTTGCTCCGGGGTTTACTTCCGAATAAATTGGATGTGGGGTTTTACGGTCAATCACTCAACGTGAATAAAAAAATCCATGTCATAGTTTTGAATTTCAACGAATTTCTGTTTTCAAGTTTAAGGTAAATAGAATTGATTTTTTTGGGTCTTCATATCCTAGAGCTTGATCAATATTGTTAAACATAATTTAATGGTACACGTCACAGTGAATTTAAAATAAATCCTTGAAGATGGTACTCGATGCCCGAGGGCTCAAAACCGTCGCGTCACTTCTCATCCCTCGGTTTTCCCTCTCTCGCGAAACAGAAAATTGGCCCATCCATTTCTCGTCGCACGGCGGCGTACACTTTCCAGTAGGAGAAAAGCAGCATCGCGTCCCAGACAACTAGCGTCTCTATATAGGAGAGTTTGGATTGCCAGAGAGAGGCTGCGTTGAATAAATGTATTTCGAGAGCACTTTCGGTGGGGCTGTGCAAGCTGCCTTACCGTAGATTTTCATCTCTCTTCTGTTTTTCCTTCTCCTTTTTTTTTTTTCTTGTTATCTGCTCTGTCTCTCTTTTTCTCTGACCCTTTTTCACTGTTGTCGCATTTCCAACGAGAGCTTTCCTTTTCTTCCTTGCAATCGTCTCCCTCTCTCACTCTCTCTTCTTTTGATTCTTCTTTTTTTACACTATTTCGCACGCCACCGGCCGGAGTCAGAGAGCACATGCCAAAGCGAGACCGCGAAAGATGAAACGATGGCGTGAGACAAAAAAAAATCCCCCTCGTTTTATCTCCGACCACCTTTTTGCCCTCTTTCGATCTCCATATTCTCTCATCAACCTTCAAAACTGTCCAATCGCAGCCAATTCACTTCGTTCTTTCTGTAGACACATGAATTAATTATGAAAAAAAATAATAAAAAAAATAGAAAATGAAAACTATTGTTGTATTCAGTACGATGTCGATGCTTTTTCACCAGAAATTTATTCCTCCAAAGAAAAGCTCTCGAGAATAGGCTTCAAAAGTTGGGTTTGTATGTTTTGCGGTTTACATAAATCAACAGAACCTCCGAGGCTACTGTCCGTTATTATCTGTTCACTTTATTTCAGAGTGTCCTCGGTAACGTTCTTCTTCTCGTATCGTCAACGATCGATCATTTTGTCACCTCGTTTTGCTCTCCCTCTCTCCCTCTCTCTCTCTCTCTCTCTCTCTCTCGCAAGAGGCTAACAGTGTCCGGATCGTTTACAATTGATTAATGAAACGCCCCGTTATCGCGATCCCCTTTTTCCCTCATCACACAGAGAGACTAAGAGAAAAGAAAACAAGAAATTACTCAAGCACTTTCTCTTGACGATCTTACAATATAAATATTGGACAAAGTTGACTTTTGGAACGATCTGTAAATTCAAAAAAAAATGTATAGTAGTTGGAGAAGACGAGTTGTTGAAAAACTTGAACGCTGAGAGATAGAAAAAAAACAAACTGTTGTTAAGCTCCGCGAGTAAAGAATTGCCCCCGAATGAAACTTCAAAGAGGCTCGCTTTTTATCTCTGGATCTTTCTCTCTTTCTCTCTCTCTCTCTCTCTCTTCATCTCTCGAATCAAGTGTTTGCCGTAAACCTGCCACAGATTTTACACTCGTTCTCTCGCACACAAGAGTAAAAAGCCTGTACTCGTTTCCCGAGTTATGCAACGAGTCACAAACACTCGACGCTATTTTCTTGCTTCAAGCGAAATGCATACAATAATTATATTACACAAAACGATACTCGTTTTTATTCGTGTCAAACCGAGCGAACAAATTTCCTAATTCTGTACATTCTTTTTAACAAAACAAACGTAATAACTTTAAGCAGTGAATTTCTCTGACACTGATGATTTGTTTTTTACGCTAAATTGAAATTGAAAAATAATCCAAATATTCTCAGTTCCTCACACATATTTATAGTTTCCAACCAGTCGGATGTTTTGTAAGAGATTTTTCAAAGTAGAGTAACATCTGTGGGCAATACATCGAGGCCACTGCCATTAATTCAATCTCGATATTCGATAACCCTCTCTTTCTCTCTCTCTCTCTTCAACCCCTTATAACGTCAACCGCAGATTACATTAATGTGTGTTTATATATTCGCCATATTGGAAGTACATAAAACGGTGGACGATACGCAGCATTCTCGCATACTTGAGAAGCACTAAAAAAAATATAAATAATCGATAAACGGAAGTGGATTTAAACGGACGATGGAAAACCCTCGAGAGTATATTTCTTTGCGCTCCTCAACGTGTGCACCAGAAATTCACCCTTATCCGTGGAATGCTTTATATCTATATATGTGTGTTTTTTTTTCTAATCCTTTTCCCTTCATCCGCGTGCATGCTACAGTCCTTCCGGTAAAACCTTCTTCTCATCCTCTCATCCCTCCATTTGGACCTTTTTGAAAAAGAAGCGAAACGAATTAAGATCTGAAGCGAAAACGCGTCGTTAGCGTTTTATCGGCACTGCTACGGGGTGTGTACGTCTGTGTATATTTATGTGTGCGTTCGTGTGTGTGTGTGTGTGTGTGTGTGTGTGTGTGTGTGTGTGTGTGTG